>VXBX01006395.1:0-67624 GCA_013400415.1 Scytalopus superciliaris
CTGAGCGGCCCCCGGGGCCCCTCGGAGTGACTTGTTTACTGCCCCGGCCCCGCCGGCGCCGGGCGGGCCGCGCCGAGCCCCGTGTGCCGCCCGGGCTGACAGCGAGCCGGGGTCCCGCTGTCCCGGGAGAGCTGTTTGCCTCCGCGGAAAGTTGTTGGCCCTGTCATTTAGTTAAGTAATGGCTGGGGCTGGCGGGCCCCNNNNGGCTGCTCCTGTCGGCCCCAAGATGGCCGGACAGGGAGGAGAAAGGGAAGGGGGGGGAGGTAAACACGAAACAAACAGCGGGGAGCGATGGTGGGGAGCGCGGAGCCCCCGGCCGGGGCCGGGGGGGAAACTCCGCGGCGCATCCCAAGTTCTTTCCTGGGCGCTTTTCCCGCTGCTCCGCGGCGCCCGTGCCCTCCTTATCAACCTGTAGCACATTCTGCTGCCCGTCCGTGAGCTGCTGACAAAGGCTGTGCGGGCCGATCGTGTGCCGGCCGTGCCCCGGCACCGAGCACCGGGGAAGCCTTTGGGGAGCAGGATAAGCGGGGCTGTTTCTGAAACGCCGCACGGCTGAAGCGAGGGGACGGTGCTCCTCTGGCTGCTGCCTCTTCCTGGCTCGCTCCTGTCAGTAGCCTGGCGTTTGACACTGTTCATCCCATTGTTGTGCCCGGGCTGTGTCGTGGGGAGTTCTTTCCTTTTTTTCCCCCCCTCTTGCTGGTTTTGGTTGGTCTGGAGATCTCGCTCCGAACCGTGTTGAATTTGGATACCCCAGGCCCTTCCTTGTGTTTGGGTGTTTATTTCTGGCAGGATTGGAAAAGCTCAATGTCAGGACGTGGGGGGAGGGGAGGAGGGATGGAAGGAAAAGCAAGTACACTTTTCTTTGTGCTTGTATTTAAAAAAAAACCAAACTCGTGGTTTCCTTTCGATTTTCGGAGTTATTTATAAGAGCACTCTTTCCCATAAATCAAAAAGGTAGGGGAGTGACATGTCAGACCAGTTAAATAATGTGCGTTAACTGTTAGTAAGCCAGAATTCGTGTCTGCTCCGTGAATGCTGCTGAGGCTGTCGGAAATATTGGGCAGAATTCCATGCGGAATAGAGCTTAAGGATGCCAGATAGCAAATAAAATACGTAGTTAGATCATCTGTCACATAACATCCCTGGGTTGAGTTTTATTTTGCGTACTGTAAAATTAAGTAATGTAAGCAGCAATTCAGCGTATTAGTTGAGTTTTGAGTCCTTTCTTATGCATAATGCAATTTTTTTCATACCAGTACGTACAGTCTGTTTGAGATGACTAAAGTTGTGGGGCATTTTGATAATTTTAAAGTATATTTCTAGAAATACCATTGTATGTTCTTCTGCTGTATTAATGTATGAGTCCGTGCAGCAAATACTCAAAAAAAACCCACCCAAGCAAGCAAGTATTTTGGTGTTTCACCTCAGTTTTCAGGTGGTGTTTTAGACGTTTATGAACTGCACAGGAACTCACTAAGCACGTTCTTGGTAAAACTTGTCTCTGAGAAAGGCAGATTGTTAAGGAAGTAGAAGGATTAAACCGTTACTGTTCAGTACAAAGATGTTTGAGAGGGATTTCTTGGCTTGAACCAGTTTCGGTTTTGTTTGTTCTTTTTACTTCCAGGGACCGTGCATGTGTTTCTGTTACTGTTACGGATAAGTAAGAAGTTGTTATTTTTAAGGTGTTTTATACTCAATTCCTTTTCTCTGGCTGTGAGGCTTCGTGCAATTTATGCTGTACAGGAAGGTTTAGAGTAATTAATCTAGCAGACCACTTTAATTCCATGTGGCAGTTATTTTTATTGTACAAAGTGTGGCCGTATATGTGTGCAGTTAATTAATAGGTTTTACAGTGATAGCAACAAAATCTTTCCTTTTGTGCATGGAGCAACAACAGCTAACAAAGAGCCTGGGCTCCATATCCTGACTGACTGATTTAAGAATCTACAAGCCAGAATGTGAGATTTACGTGCACGTGTATCAAGTAAGGAAAATTATTGAGACGTGTTTCCAGAGGAATCCTTCACAAAGGCAGAAATTTATCAGTGCTCCCCTCCATGTGAGAGCAGCACACCAGCTGCTGAACCTTCTCAAAAGGCTGCCAGGCTGTAGCAGTGACTGTTCCGTGAGGCCTGGAGAGTTCCCGGGGTACCTGTGGTTAGGGTGGCATGAACAGGACTCCTGTCTGTGGAGATTGGAAGGAGGTCCTGGGTTATAAGTGTTTGGGGAACAGCTCCGTTGCCTGCCTGGATAATTGTGCAACAGGAGGAGTCCTGTGGGCTTAAATTTGGTGCCTCTGTGCGAGGAGGGACTCCTCATTTTTGGTGGGGTTCACTAAGGCACGTGTTGGCTCAAGACACTTGGAGGAGATTTCACGAGGCCTTTGCAGTGGGAACTCTGTTTTAATGAAGCCACACCCTGACAGAATTTAATAAGATGAAAACTAGGATATCTTTCAGGGATGGGGGAAGCTTCGTGTTTAGAGCTTTAATGTGGGTTTTATTCATGCTCCACGTCTGGACTGCTGTTGCCCCTTTTTGGTAGTTTTGCTTTGTAGGATGTATGGGTTGTAGCATTGTGAATTGAGTCCTGCTGCTGGGTGCAGCAAATCAGAAAAGCAGATAAGACATCAGATCTATATGATTTTATGAATTATTGAAGGTATAGACTAAAGGTCAGGAATATTGTATTGTTGCTCCATATATTGGATATGTGATAAGCCAGAAGAAATCAAACTTTCCCGTAATGGTATACGCACTGTCAGTATGTATGACAGAGGCATGGAGTTTTCTTTTGCCAAAAATGTTATGTTTGTTTTGCAGAAAAGGAGCTTGAAAATCATAGTTTGCAGCTAGTGTGGTTTTGGGGGGACTGGAGGCAGAAATTGAAAGAGAGAGCACCTTTCAAATGGGTTGAAATACTGGAAATCCAATGTAAGCTGGTCCTGTGTATAAGAAAGTGCTCACCGTTATGCTTCTGTAGCTGACAAGAACATTAACGTGAAGGAGGAAAAAACCCCAAAACAAAAACCCTGCTGCTATCTTGATGTCTCTTTCTCCCAGGAAGACATTCTGGCAGGAGGTGAAGCTTAAAGATTACTTGGGGGCAGGGGTGGTGGGGGGGGAAGGGTGAGGACATCCATTGTATTGGAAGTGAATTGTAAAGCATTTCCTTTTTCTTTCTTTCTTCCCTTTTTTTTNCATTTTCCTTTTTTTTTTTTTCTTCCCTTTTTTTTTTTTTTCAGTTTTTTTTTTTGTGATACTTCCAGTGTTTGGCCAAAGTTGACCTTATTGCAGTGACAAACCATCGTTTCATAAGCTGTAATTGGCATCTATACAGATGTAGGTTGATGTAGCTGGTCTGATGTATTGGGTATAAGATGCTTGTTAATTCCTATTCATTGAGTTTAATCAGTTTGTCATATCCTGTGGACAAAATCTGAAGCATGTTTCCATTTAGAAGTATTGATGTTGAAGTCGATTTAAAGAGAGATGAAGTAGTTCCACACAATATGCCACGTTTTAGTCTGTGCTACCTCTCATGGTTTTGCAGCCCTTTTGTTTTCCAGCTGATTTAAAAAATGGTATTTCCTTTGTGTAAAGGCCACATGTGTTGACAAAATTAACAGCGTGCTTATCTGTGCTTTTATTAAGCTTATAAAAATAAATGCACAGTGACAGTATTCTTTCATTTTTCTTATAATTCTAGGTGCTGCTTGTTTAAAAATAGTTTTGAACAGTGTGAATTAGTATATGTTGACTTTGTCCCTTCAGTGTTGATATTAGTATTAATTTTCTACTAATCTATAATTAAATACTCTCAGTTTTATTTATAACAGACGGCTTGAAAAATAATTATGCAGGAAAATGTTTTAGCAGGTTTAGGTCTTGGTGTAGTGGAGTTATTTTTCTTAAAAACTTTGGAAACATTTTGGCTTAATTTTCCTCAAAACAAAGAAATATTGCTTGAAAAAGAATTATGGTGTTTGCCTTATATAATGGTAGTACTGGGAATTGAGAAACTGGGAATTGGTACCAGGAGACATTTGTAAAGCATTCCAGGAAGTGGGCAGCCTCTCCAATTTCTGTAAATTTATATCTGAGCTGTTCCTTTATGTGTTTTTTAGTACAATACGCATTTTTAATTATTTGTTTATTATCTACTGTGCTGTCTGTCCTGTAGAAAAAGTTGAAGTTGGTTAAAATTTTGTAAATTGTGTTATGAGTGGAACTGGTTCTCTAGCCTTTTTTGAAGGTGTCACTTTTTTAAGTGGGTTTATTGGATAATTTTAATAAGCCATAGATTTATTTTTTTTTTAAGATCAGTATTTATTTGTATGCAGTTTGTGTTAATAGGATCAGGCTTTTTAGGATCCAGTTACGGTGTAATGGGTGGCACGTTCTATGGTTCGTGGTTGTACCATGTTTATACTTAGAAATTACAGTTGCAGTGTATGTAGTATTTATATATTCTGATATTAAAGACTTGGTTAGAGGTTTGCAGTATTTGTACTTCACCTGGTATTGAAAAAACTTTTAAAATGGACATTGCACAGTACTGTAAGTATGAAATACTTAGTATGCTTTGATACTTTCAAAACTAGATTTGAGGCATACTTCTTCGAAATAGTGGGGGTTTTATTGCTCAAAGCATACATTCCTGAATGTCTTGGCTGTTTCTTAAATTGAGTGCAGTATTGGTATTACTTTCTCAAGGCAAGGAAATAGATGAAGTCAGAAACATTACACTTGTCATTTTAATATGTTAATGAAGAAACAAGGACGTATCTCATCTCCACAAACAGTGTGCTTTTGTAGAGGTGTGATCAGGACTGCAGGACACTTGGCGTATTGGTCTTTGCATTTCATCAAGCTTTGTTTTCTATCAAGAGACTATTAGAAGGGAATATAATATTTTTCTTTGTTGTAGTAGTTTTTCATATTTCCTATGGAATACATGTTACATATTGTAGTTTTTAAGTACCAATCTACTGAGTCTGGAGGCTGAAGTGCTCCATTTCTCTAAGTGGTACATGTGCATCAACTAAAGGCAATTCATGCCCTACTGACTTAATCAAAGTGCCAAAGCAGGCAGTGGTTCAGCATGGAGAAGAGAGAGAGACAGTGCTGTATTTTAGCAGCTGAGGAATGGAGGCTCTGAGGAATTATTTAATTATTGAAAGTGTGAAGACGAACTGTGGCAAGGATGGGACACAACTGTGTTCCTTCCATTGCAGTAATTTAACCATTGATCCTTCTGTGCATCATGATACCGACGGCCTGTAGCTTTCAAGTTGCTATACAGGTGATCTCAGGTGTGGTCTGTGAAGAAGGAAAAGACAACCTATTGCTTTTGTCCATATGTGCTATTCAGGTGAGCTTTCAGCGTGGCTCTCTGCCTCTTGCCAGCCTGCATAGCTGTTCGTTCACTGCAGTGGGTTGAGTGGACTTGATAATTATAGAGGTAAAACTATCTGCAAATGTTGATACCATCTGAAGAAAGTGTTGAAAGCATCTTCTAAAAGCTGTGCCATATGTTTGTTATACCGTTTTAGAAAAGAGTAGATGTTTTGTACTTGGAGAACTCTGTGCGTGTAGAACCATTTGTTTTCATTACATGATACAAAATTGAAGAGAGTCATGGAAAATGTTTATGGCTATAAAGTGATTTTATACTGATTAACATTTGTCACAAGACTTTCCAGTGCCAGAATTATATGCCATGGCCCACTGTTGTTCTTCATCCCACTGAGAATTAGGCAAACTTATGTTCTGTGGAGAAGTGTTGGTTTCCAGCCTTACAGATTCATCAGTTATACTTCAGGTTGTTCTCTGATTACTGAACAAAAGTTGTTCTTCTTGGTCCTCAACTGAAAACATTTTTTGGGTGATAGGAGACATTTTGCAGTATTTTCAGCAGAAGAGTGAAAGGGGCGGAAATATGAGTATTTGTAGTTTGAGAATACTGAAATAGTTGTCTAAAAACTAGTTAGTGCTCAGAGGGCTCAGATGAGTTTCTGCAGAAATGAATTAAGGAGGTGGGCTGTGAAGGTGAGGTGAATGCAGAGCTCAGGGTGGGTGGCAGGTTTTAGTGTTGCATTGGATAACTCCAGAAGATGAGCCATTGTTCTGCTCAGACTGAATGCCTGTAGGTGTATGGATACAACTTCCAGTCCTTTAGTTTCACACCTACCTTGTATTTTACAGGTACAACTTACATAGGTTATTTTTTTTGTTTTAACCTCCCTCCTCAGTGAGGTCCCGCAGCTGTGGTGTTGGGGGTGTAATGTTTGAGTAGTGTATTTTCACAATTAAACTTTGAAGTGATGCCTGTTAAACTTGAGGTGTCATTACAGATGAGACCAGTTGACTGTCTTTGTTACAAATGCTAACAGTGTTAGTCTTGTTTACTAGCAGAAGGCTTATTTGTAGTTTCAAAAAGACAAAATTGAGCTAAGTGGTCCTGTGTGGAGCCCTGTGAAGGGAGCCAGGAGCGCCTGAGAGGATAGTCTTGGTACCTTACAGAACACTGTTGGTATGAGGAAGGAGAGGAACTGTGTTTGACGTAGTTCCATCTGAGTTTGTTGGACCAGGAAAATTTGGTAGAGCAAGAGAAAATAACTAAATATTTTATTACATGTTTCCACTTTATGGAGAGGCACACTAAAGAAATAGCCATAGTAGTGCAATTCCTCTGTGGAAAGGCTCTTTCCAAGGCTGGCCTGTTTAAATACCGGTCTGTTCAAAGCTTGTTTTCAAGAGGAGTTCTACTGATACTGTCACAAGTAGTATGGGCCTTTTGATAGTTTGTCTGTGGACCTAATAAAGTTTGTTGAATGGCACATTTTTAAAATGAGCCTCTGTCATTTCTCGGTGGATTACTATTATTTTTGATACTGAATACCATTCTTTGTATTTAAAGAATCATAGGAAAGTATTCCTTACATACATAAAATACCATGTTAATGAACAAAAAGCCCATTAAGCATGCTTGGGAGTTGAAGAATATTCTTTCTAGGGTACTTTTGGAGTATGAGAGAACACATGGATCACCATCAGAGTTGTATTGACAAAATACCTTCCTTTATGGCTCTTGGATTTGCTATGTGGCGTTCATGGAAGAAGCTTAATTAAATAAGTTGTAGAATTAAGAACTCATTTACAGTTTTGTAAAGAGAGTGACTAGAAGTGTGTTATGAATTACAACCAGAACACTGTATGTCTACATATGAATTTCCTTTGTGGTAAGTTGTTAAATTAATTGTTGTTTGTTAGAATGGCTTTAAGTAATTTCCTTTTCTCGCAGTGGCATTTGAGGATTATGATTCACTTCTCAATATAGATTGGCTATTAAAGTCTAAACCAGACTGAATTGTGAATGTGCTTTTCATTAAATTTCTACTTCCATTTTGAGAATTTTAAATTCTGAGCAATTCCAGGATATAGTTTTAAGCATTAGTTGAAAGATCCAACGCAATAACTTATAAAATAGAGGCAATATATCTCTTTTTTGGGGGTACTTTTATGTTGCTTCCATTGTAGTTGCCATTTTTTTTATTTAAGCATTTGGTTTTTTTATTTGAAAACTTAGTTGCACAAGAATCAAAGTAGAATAACAAAGGCTTTGGTTTTATGTATTTTCCTTCTAGGGAACAGAATTTTAAGTACTCTCTGTTTCTCTTCATATGTGTCAGTGAAACTGTCTTTGGGCCTGTGTGATGAACCAGGCTGGAGAACTGTTTCAGTTCAAAAATAATCTAGTAAAAATAGAAAACTCATTAGTTTTAAATAACCAGTACTGAAGGTTAGTACTAAGACAGAGGTTTTATATTTTAGAAGAGGAAAGTTCAGCTTGCTCAGAGCTGAGCTGGGAGGATTCTCTGGGAAGCTTCCGTGATAGAGGAGCTAGCAAGTACTGTGAGTTTTTCAAGAATGCTTTCCTGAAAGCACAAAACCAGTTCATCCTCTTTAAAGGGAAGGGAAGTAGGTGGAGCGAGAGACTGCCTTATTTCAGTGTAGAGCTCCTGAGTCTGCTCGAAACCAAATGAGAAGCATCCCTGGAATGGGAAGGTGGACAAAGACCCATCGAGAACTACAAGGGCATTGCCAGAGCCGTGCAGAGATGCAGTTAGAAAAGTAAAAGCTCAGCTTGAATTGTGTATGGCCAGAGATGTCATAAACTACAGGAAAGGGTCAGCAGGAAAAATACTGGCCTGCTGTTAAACAGCAGAGGTGAATTAGTCACCAGTAATGCTGAAAACTCAGAGGTTCTCAGCACCTTCACCTCTGTCTTTACCGGCACTGTTGGGCCCCTGGCCTTGGGAACAAAAATTCAGGCTGATGCAAACACAGACCTCCTGTTGGTGAAAGAATGGTTGGTGTGTGAACTATTACAGGAGTTTGACCCCTGCAAATTATCTACCTGAAGATACTAAGAAGGCTGGCTGATGTTGTGAGGCTGCTCTCCATAATCTTTGAGAGGTTGTGGAGGTCCCAGAAGACTGGAAGAAGGCTAATGTCACCCCGTCTTCAAGAAGCGTTTAAAAGAGGCTCGGGGAAATTTTAGGCCCATCTGTCTTACTTCAGTCCCTGGGGAAATTATGGAGCATATCCTGCTGGGGACTGTCACAGGTCAGATGAAGCTCATGACTGGGAAAAGCCGGCATGGATTCACCAAGGGCAAATGGTGCTTGATAAACCTGATTGCCTCCTAGTAAAAAAAAAAAGTAACCTGCTTGGTGTATATGGGACAAGTGGTGGACATTGTCTTTCTGGATTTCCTCAAGGCTTTCCATACGGATTCTCACAGCCACTTCCTAGAGAAACTGATGTGTTTTGTTCCAGACAAGGGATCTGTGTGCTGAGTGGGAAATGTAGACCTGTTTAATATCATTGTAAGTGAAATGAATGGTGGGATCAAATGTACCCTCATGAATTGTTGGTGATACTAAATGGAGTGAAGTGGACCTTCATAAGGGAGAGCAATCCTGCAGGAAGACCTGGACAGGCTTGAAGAATGGGCTGATGAGAACCTTTTGAAGTTCAGCAAAGACAAATAGAAGGTCTTATATCTGAGAGAACATGATCCAGGAGTGCAGCACAATCTGGGACCCACCTGGCTGGGGAGCAGCTCTGTGGAAGGGGATCTGGGGTTCCTGGTGGACACAGTCCCACTATGAGTGGACAGTTGCTGCTGCAGCAGAGGAAGTCAGTGAGATGCTGGATGGCATCAACAAGTGCATCCTCAACAAAGACAGAGGAGTCATGGTCTTACTCTGCTCAGTGCTGGTCAGGCCACCCCTGGAGTACTGTGTGCAGTTTTGGTTCCCACTAGACACATGTGGACAGACTGGTGAGGTTCCAGAGAAGGGCCACAATGGTGGTCAAAGGACTGAGAAGCTGCCGTGTGAGGAACAGATGAGAAAGAAGAGAAATGAAAGAGTATTTTGAGAAGGCTTTTCAGAATGTAGTCTTACAATAGAAAGAAGAGATTTTTCAGTCAAAGAAACGGAGGAAAGGTTGAAAAAGGGTACCTAGATTAGATGTGAGGAAGAGTAGGAAACCAGGAATTAAATAGGTGACTTAAGGATGCAGACCAAATGGGGGGAGGGGAATCATAGTGTGTTTATTCTTTCCAGGAGCTACCTGGATCTTGCTCCTGGATACCACCTAATTGTTACTGCTACCTTAGGTAGCATTCAATGCTTGATGGTGCCTTCCTCAAAAGTTTTTAAAACAAGGTAAAGGGGAACGAAACAGAGATAACAAAACTGCAGAGGGTTTGTGTAGAGTCTGGAAAAAAGCTTAATTAGAGTTACATGCTGAAAGTTCAGAATGTAATCCAACTATTTCCCATTTTTTAAATAAAAATAAGATGTTGGCTGTGTTGTCTGTGCCTCTATCTTAGAGTATTGTTTCCTTTTCCCTCCTTACCCCTCAAGGAAGGGAAGAGTAATGAAGTCTACTGCTTCTGCTCTTTCCTCAAGGTGAAAGTGAAGGCCAAGAACACTCGTGTCTGTTCTCATGTCATGTTTTGCTGCCTTTAGATTTGAAGGATAAAGAAAGCTGAGCAAGTGTGGAAGATAGAGGTGGATATGTTGAAAGGGCAAGAAATAGTTTGAAGTGTGAATTGAAAGCTTGTGTAAGGGAGAATGATGCTGATGTAGAGAATGGAATGGTGCAGTTTAATGCAACAAAGTGTATGAAGACTGTAAGATAAAAGTGAAAGGATAAGAGAAATGGAGAACATCCATTATATAACATCATAAAGCATGTCATAAGCAATCTCTGGCAGGGGAGAAAAGATGGAATGATACTGAGAAGAATTTAAGAAGTACAAAGCTTGAGTACATTGGTTGGTAAATGTTAATAGAGCTTCTGAGCAAGTTACTAATACAGTAACTAAAGGTGGATTATGCACATCGTGGTTCTCAAAGCTTTATGTGTTCGTAGCCTCTGATGTGGTGCACAGAAATGTGTTGTTTTCTGAGTATTTTTAATCTCTCATGGGTTTTAATGGCTGAAAGGGCAGAGCCTTTGAATTTGTCATTTTGTTAACACTTAAACATTCTAAGTTTTCAAAGAATGGGAAACTACAAAACCCTTTAAAGGACTATCAGATTTCAAGTGTTAACTGTTAAAATGATCAACGTATTAGGCTTAAGGGTCTTCTTTGCTTCTTAACAATTTTTGTAACCTGTTTTTAAGAAAAATACAGTGTTTAATTGTTCCTTTCTTAAATCAGAGGAAAGGGAGGGTGAGTATAGATTTTACTCTTTATATGAAAAAGAAATTATAGTGAGAAATGGTCCAGCTAATTTTAAGTCACAACAACACATACTTCTCTATTCCTTGCCTAAGAGGTGGGGAAGTTAAAAATGGTATGTGAAAACAAAAGTGAAAGCATTAGGCAGAACCAGAGAGATTTGTGTCTGAGCCAGCCTCTTCTGGAGCCCTTATGAAACTCCTCAATGACCTAAAACCATAGAATATCCTGAGTTGGAAGGGACCCACACTGAAGCCTAACTCCTAGCCCTGCATGGGACAACCCCAAAAATTCCACCATGTGCCTAAAGAGATCCTCATCCTGCCTTTAGCATAGGAGTGCATGAAATTTAACTAGCAAGTTATGTTTTTGTAACGGAGGGCTTTCTTAACTCTAGTTACTGTGTGGAGGAAATTAATAGCTGAAATTACTGCCTCTTCTGGTTGTGTATGGGGAGGATTTGGAGGTGTTTGTGTTTATAGCAGAGGTCGTTTTGTTGCCTAAGTAAGATGAGATCCCAGAGACCATCAGAGTCCATGTTAACCAAGGAGCAGAATTAGGTCTCATTTTCAACCTTTAAAGGTGTCCCTTAACTCACAGGTTCATGTGTTAAAAAATTTACTAGTTTTGACAGTTCTCTGGGATCACTTATACACTCTCTGTCTTTGCTGAATTGGTGGGACTTTTTTCCTATGTAAAGTCTCAGTGCAAGTAATTTTTAATAGTTACTTGAGATAAATAATTTGAAAAAAAGCATTAATGGATGGAACCTGGAAAGGAGACATTTGTTATGTTAAGAAAGATGGAGAGCACAGCGGAAGCCACGCTGTAGTATAGAAATATATCGGAGGCAGATGTATTTGGGACAGTTGAAAGAATTGTGGTGTGTAAGGTTTCCTTACATACTTGTGATGGTAGGGGTATGATCACTGTGTAGGACTGTGATGCCTGGTCTTGATGATTGTCTTCAGTTAATCTGAGAATGTAGATGTGTTGCAAGTATATAAGGAAAAAAGTAGAATTGGAATATTGCAGTCTATTTATTCCCTCCCAGTAAAAATGCTGTCATCTTCAGTTGTATTTTTCTTTATTAGTTGATTTTCTTCCATGGTGGCAGCTTGTTTTTTGCTTTTGAATGGTAGAGTGTTTTTCTGTAATGCCAGTTGCAAACTTGGAGCTTGCTCTCATTGTTGCCAAAAATCTGAGAACAATGACGACTCCATTATATGCAGTGAGAAAGGAACCTTTTGTACTACTTACTTTTAATTGCTAATTAAGCCAAGACCTTGGTAGTTTGAAAGAATGGAATAGTTTATGCCTTCCACTTTCGACTAGTATTTGTTACTTGGTTGTGGTTGTGGAAAGTGATGGAAGGGGTGATTTTTATTACTGTTCCTAGATGAAGGTGAAAACGCCTAAGAGCTGTCATTTTGCACAAGGAGCTTTTGGGATTCAGGGAACATGTGGTGCCTGTGGAACAGGGGCGCATCTTTGGACTTCTGTGCTGCTGGAAAAGGCCAGGGCACACCACTTCCCCCATCCCCAGCACTCGGGGTTTTGCTAGACTACTCTGCTTCAGTTTCTGTATTCAGTGATTGTAGGTAATTTCAGTTGTCCAGACAAAAGCAGCAGGGGTCTTCTGGAGAAAACGTGTTCATGTTTTGAGATTACCTTAATCTGTTCTTGATTATTATTTTATTTTATTTTAAACTATGAGATTAAAGCTTTCTTAATAGTGCAACCCTGATTCCAATGCATTAGAACCCTCTAAAAGTTTCTTCAGCACAGGTAGGTAGGAATTTTCTAACACCAGGAAACTGTGCTTCCAGGGGGATGGGTTAGCAGATATGCAGATTTACCAACTGAGAAAGGAAAACAAGTTTCAACTACAGGTCATTTCACAACTTTTTCCTCAGGGCTTTCTCACTTCCACAGTCAGAAGTCAAAAATGGAACAAACTGATTCAAAGCAATTCATTAATGAATAGCTTAAGGTCTGTGAGGCTTCAGACAGTTGGGAAGGAGAAGGAACACACTCCTGCTCCAGTGACTTCATTTTCATGATTTTTCAGAAGCATTTGAGAACCGCTCCAGATTTTTGTTATGTCATGGCTGAAATTAACTCGTTTGTTTTCATAAGCAGATTACCTGTTTCACATAGCACTTTGTTTACCAGTGATTTCTTTTCCTAAATAAAAAACCCAAAATTACTACGGAGTAGTAATTACCAGTACCTGTGTGTATTGGTACCTGGGTTTAAAAGAGAGTGTGCTGTCAGTATTGGATGACCTCTTGGTGTTCATGTTCCCAGTTGGCTCTCAGGCAGGCAGCAGGCTCTGCTGCTGTAGTTGTGCTGGAATTTCCTCTGTCTCTGTGATCCCTGTGCAGCGTATCCTGACAGAAGTTACTCTGTTGGCATCACTGCACTTGTCACCTGCCATGTCAGCATCAAACCCCCTTAGAGCTTTGTGCTGCTGCCATAGTTGGAGGGTGGTACCAAGGTGTGTGAGGGTTTTTTTTGCCCTCCTGTCTGAACCTGGTGGAGCTGATTTTTGTAAAGCAGCAGTGCTGTCTGCACCTGAGGCCTTGAGGTGCTGTTGAGATGCTACTTGCGGGAAATGAGCTTTGTGGATTAAAACTGCAGTGTAAGAGGAATGACTGGTATTACTTAGGTGGCAGTTAGAAGAATATTATTAAACAACAGATACGTTCATAAGATGATGCAGCATTTATGTAACTTCGTAGTGCTTATTAAATCAGTAATGCATTTAAGTAAAAGAAATTCACATTTTGCTTAGAAATTATAGGACAGAGACTGAATGACTAGGGGGAGGTGCTGTGATGCTGCCTCTCCTTCCACAGACAGATAAGGGCATCAAATTAATCTAATTGCTACTTCTGAGATGTTTTCATTCCTAGTGTAAAGGTGAGTTCTGTTACTCCTTGAAATGCACACTTGAAGTGAAATGTTTCATTTTCTTTCTGCACGTGAATCAGAATCTTGTCATTTGATTACCCCTTTGGTTGAACCTCTTGCTTTGCACATAGAACTTAAAGGATGATTCCCTTAGCTTTGGAGAGGGAGTAGTGTCTCTTGGGAGACACTACTGCACAGCACTTGGGGATTCAGCTGAGACGGGAGGTGAAGTTTCCATTGCCAGTGGAATTTACTGTAGAAAAGTGCCCATGGAGTTGCACCTACATGTCTACATGAAGCTGTAAATCTATGTAAGCTTTCTTGTCTTTGGTTGGTTAGAAACAGTTAAAGCTTAAAGCTCCATTGCTTGTGTAATGTTGCTCTCCTAATTTCTCCAGCAAGCTGAGAGATTAATTTTTTTCATGTGTCCCCCATCGTTTTGTCATCTCTCCCCCACCCCCCGGCGTGTTTAGCTCTGCTTATCTCAGTTTCTGCATACAGCTGGCCCCCTGTCCTGTGAGTGCCATGATGTCTGAGGTGTCAGTCATAAGTTTGCGTGTAGTGATATGAAGAGATGTGGGTGAGGGGAAGACACTTATTATTTTTAGAAGAAATAGTTTCACACTGTTTATTTTGAGTATTGTTAAATTCTCCATCTTTCCTCAAGTCTGCTACCATGCTTTTCAATTAACGTGTGAATAAATATGCAAAATGAACCTAATTAATGGTGGTGATAGCACTTCTTAATATATACATATTTAGAGTGATCCTCTGTAGCTTTCTCTTGGATGCTCTCATGCAAGTGTTCAGTGTTTCGTTTCTGTGCATGTCGCCTGCATTATCTGTGGGGAAATATCTTTAGTTTACAGTCATCTACTTTTATGCAGGCAGGCTGAAAGCCTTCAGTTTTTGACTAGTGCTGTGACTGAGCTCTTAGAGGTGTCTGTGTTCTCAATGAATTAAATGCTGAGCCCTCATACCCTGTAACGTGTATCTGAGCTGGCACTAAAGGTTTATAGGTATGGTTACCCAGAACTTCTCCACTGAGCTTAATTTCACTGTCCTGTGAGACTTTGTCATATGTAACAGGTGCAGGCCTTGGAATTACTTTTGGATTTGCTTTCTGGAATGAAAAATAACCAAAGGTGTGCGATTTGAATGGGAGGAGGGAAGAAAGGGTGAATAGGTAACAGTGAACTGTGAGTGGTGGGAACATAACAGAGGAAAGAGCAAATGGTCAGATAGTGCTTCTGGGAGGTGTCTCTGCAAGGTGGAGGAGATGGCCCAGGTGTGCAGTGGAGCTGGAGGTAGCACGTGGAAAGTGTCTGGAAAAGGACCTGGGGGTGCTGGCAACAGCAGCTGAATGTGAGCCACTGTGTGGCCAAGAAGGCCAGTGGCATCCTGGCCAGTGTCAGCAATAGTGTGGCCATTTGGACCAGGGCAGTGATTGTTCCCCTGTCCTGGGCACTGGTGAGGCCACACCTCGAATCCTGTGTCCAGTTTTGGGCCCCCTCATGACAGAAAAAGCACTGAGGTGCTGAAATGTGTCCAGAGAAGGGCCACAGAGCTGGAAAAGGGTCCAGAGCATAAGTCTTAAAAGGAGCAGCTGAGGGAACCAGGATTGCTTAGCCTGGGGAAAAGGAAATTAGAGGTGACCTTATCACTCTCTACAACTACCTGAAAGGAGGTTGTAGCCAGGTGGGAATTGGTCTCTTCTCCCAAGTAACAAGTGATAGAACAAAAAGAAAGGGCTTCAAGTTGTGCCAGGGAAGGTTTCAATTAGATATGTTAGAAAAACTTCGTTATGGAAAGGATTGTAAGCACTGGAACAGGCTGCCCAGGGAAGTGGTAGAGTCACCATCCCTGGCAGTGTTCAAAAATGTGAATTTGGCACATGGTTAAGTGGTGACTGTGGTGGTGGTGCTGGGTTAACAGTTGAACTTGATGATGTTAAAGTTTTCTCCAACCTCTAACAATTCCATGATTCCGTGATAGCTTGGGTAAATCAGGAAGGTACAAGCTTACCTTGTCACATGTTTAAAATACTATAACCAATGGAAGGAGGATATCCCAAGATTTGGGGAAGTAACCCATATTCAAGACATAAATGTCTCCATTAATGGTTCATTCTGAATATAGGCCTCTAAAATGTAAAAGGCTTGCAAGGCTAAACTCGGGTTAAGAAGTACACCCTGTAGTGCATGTTTTTTGGTCTTGAGGCGGCTCCAAATTGCAAACCTGTTGCAGCAGAGCCCTATCTGTCATTTGCCTCTCCTGAAGATCTGTAGGTCAGATACAAACTGACCTGTTTGTTGCCTCTGGCACATGAGGTCACGGAGTAGGTGAGTGCTGGTGGTTTTAAATGAGTCCTGGAAAATGAAGGAGATGCAAACTTAGCTTTTTTGGCGGAGTTTTGAATGCACAACGCATGCGTTCCTTTAACAGAGCGTTTAAGAGTATATAGAGTGTTGCTTTGGAATTGCACAGTATCCTTTAGCTAATGACAGCTTAGCCACATGTAGTCTCCCTGGAATACAACTACTGAGATTGTTGTAGTAAAATAAGAATTATTTTGTTTGTCTTTTCCCTCCCCTGAAGTCTGACAGCACATAATTTTGGTTTATGCAGTGGACTGTGTTCTGTGGTATCTTGTGACCTTCCAGACTGTTCTAGCAAGACTTTTAAAACCAGAGAATGAGTGAGGCCCATGGAGACATACATTTTACTCTCCCTTCCATGAGTGACACTCTCTTTTCAGGTCTGTAATGTGCATGTGCTCCTTTGCCACTCTGCACCTGAAGTGGAGATGCCTGTGTGCAGTTCTTGGGCTGCTTTCCAGGAAGACTCAGCTCTGCTTTTTTCCCCAGCTTGTTTTTTTTCCCCATACCCAATGATGTCTCTCTCTATGCCAACTCTGACACTTGCATGTCGTGTGTGTCTTTCATGGCTGCTGATGGTTGCGGTGCCTTTGGTGCCCCTGAGCCCTCCTCCTGCCTGTAGAAGGCAGTGCTGAACGAATCATAGTGGATTTCTTACGGCACAGGAATATTCTGTCGTGTGATCCTGTTACAGCAGGTCAGGCTCACGCATTTCTCGTGGGAAAGTATAGCAGCAGTTCATACTTTTTTGCTCCATACCTTGACTGTGGAGTACAGCTGCCACTGATGCAGCTGGAGTACCAGCAGCTGCTTTCCCGTGACTGTTGTCACATCTTGGTGCACAGAACTGTGTATTTCCTGTTCTCAGGACGTTATTCAGTTGCTGTGAGCCTTCTGGAAGGCCTCGCACAAGATTCCACTTGCAAACAAACTATGTGTTAAATTTTATTGACAAAGATCTTTTCACTTAGTATTTTTACACTTAGCATGTCACTCTGAAAACCTGTTTCACCAACCTAGAGCTACGGTTTATATTTAAAAGGTGTATTGCATTTTCAGATAAACTATATAAAAATAGTGGTGGTGATATCACTATCAGCAGCTTTCACTGTGATCGCTGCAGACAATGATGGGTTTCTGATAGTGAAAGCAAGCAGCAGCGTTAGGACATCAATACTGAAAATAGCACTTTTCAAAACTTAAAATACCATGCCAGATTTAGACTTGAGTTGATGAAAATGGATAATAAATCAGCTATTTAATTTTTGAGTTCTGAACAAAAATGACAGCAGGCTCCAACTGTAATGCTGCATTTTGCTGGATTTGCTGCCGCTTTTGTCATTTGCTTTTGATCTTGTCAATAACATTCCTGGTTTGGAGAAAAGGGTTGACATTCATTTGCTTTATGAGAACTAAGAACACTTGAAAAAATAGGTGGCAGTGGCTGTTTGTATGTGTTTTGGAAAAAGGAGTAAGTCTGAGTTTGAAGCCTACCAACCAGATCAGTGATGCAGCAGAAAGCAAATCGAGTGTGTCTGCCCATTTGAGTGTGGGTGGGGGGGACATCCTTGGGGAAAAAAGTGCTGTGAACCATTAGGTGGTGAGAGGGTAGCTTAGTGTTATAAAACTTCTGAAAACGTGTAACCACCCTGATTACTGAGGGCCTGGTTTTCTTGTATTAGTGTTATCTTTTGAGGTCAGAGAGCTTATTCTTTTGTCACCCTGCTGTGGGTGGCAATGCATGTTGAGCACAAGACACCCAAAGATGTTTCAGAAGTGATATCCAGTCCCATTTCTCTAGTTGTTTGGTGGGGGAGAGTGCTGCTTGTGGTTTGTTACTTCTTTAAATATTTTGTTAATGAAGTTATGAATAACCTTTTTTTTTTTTTTTCTTCAAAACCATTTTCATTTTCTACATGAAGTTTTGAAAGCACGCCACAGAGTGTATGCTGACTTTTTGTGAATATTCTTAGTCTCTTTCATTATTTTTTTTTTCCTGGGCAGTTGTTAAACCTTTCTTCAATTTTTGGAGAAAATTATTTACTTTTGTACACGTATATAGTTTGTATGAAGATGGGAAGCTTTGGTTGTTTCATTACCTGATCCTGACAATCCCAAGTGTTAGTATTTGTCTTATTGGACTAGTTCTGAAATGGAAACCAAAATATAATCTGAAAGACCACAACATGTGGGTTCAGTTCTTAAAAAATTAAGTATACCTGCTAAAAGAATACATTCCTTCATTAATTAAAATTTAAACATGAGATTCTCTAGAGTCTCCAGGCACTGAAACCCACACGTATTTATGTTGTTGAATCTGGACAGCTATCAGATATTGCCTTTGGGTTTTGTAGTTATTCTCTCCATTTACAAACAGCATTTTTGCTTCCTGTCTTCACAGTAAGGAAGCAATAGTTCAAAATCTCAGGGAGTTAGTTTTACCTAAAGTTTCTCAAATACTTCTATTCAGAAGCGCCTCAAGGGCATAAGCACTTTGTTTAGCAATTTCTTTATAGTAAGTATTGGTATTGGTCTGTTCTCACTCGAATAGAAACTGTTTCAGAAGTTCTGTGGACAGTCTTTGAGAGGGAGCACAAAAGATTACATGGGCTTACATGAGAGTTTCCAGCTGTTTTTCAAGCCTGTCCCCTCATTTTGCACATGCTGTGTCACAGATACACAGGTACATTTAATGGCATTGTATTTATGAAAGCTGTGGTCTTAAAAGTGCTAACAAAGAGTGCTTTAGTGCTCTTTACCTTTACTGTTTCCGTTTAGCTGTACAAGGACCTAATTTTATGATTCTTCAAATACTTTTAAAATTTTATATCTGAAATGATACGCATTTGTTTGGCATCGTTGTTAGGCTGAAATAGCTCTTCTCTTTCCCTGGTGTTTTGACCTGTTGGTACTTGTAGAAAAGTCATACTAGCTTTTGATTTGCTAAGGTAAATAATTTGAGTTATTTTGACTTCCTTTTGCAAGAGAGACTTTTCTTTCCTCTTACCCCTGCAGTTCTCCTCTAAATTTATTTAACTTCTCTTTTTCAGAATGCAGGGAAATTGTATGAAATGCTATAGATCAAATCTGCTCAGGTGGTATTCATATTTTTGCTTTTGGAACAGGTTTTTCCCTGTCTCTTCCACTGCAAGAGCTGGGGAGTATCAACTGAAACTACCAGGAAACCAGATTCCAACAAGATGGTTCCCTGCAGTTAATCTGTGGAACTGCTTGCTGTCAAATACTGTTAGTGTGAAATGAGTGGACATGGGTTTAGAAAGCAACGGGGGAAAATTAATGGAAGGAAAATCCATTAAGAGCTGTTAAGAACAGCAGTACCACCAGGAAGTTCCTGAACTTTAAATTGGTGTAGTCTGGAAAAGTATTAGAAAAAAATACCATTATGCTAATCTGATATTATTGCTATTTTGGTACGTGTGCTGTTCAAGTAAACGTGAAGACAGGTTGCTGGACTGGTTTGACTATTGGTCTGACTTATCATGGTCATTCTGTTTTAACTTTGCTGGAAATTTATTCCCTGTTGAACTCCAGAGATGCGAATGCATTTTTCATCTGCCTTATGATGGTATCTTGGTTTGTTGCCTCATAATCCAATAATTAATGTACTTAAGGCTTTTTTGAGCAGTTTTAATAAGCCTGTTGCAGAGTTAAAGATCTTACATGGCTATATAATGTTTTACAGCTACGTCTCGTAGATTGGCTTTCAAAATCCATCTGTGGCACGATGATGGGTGTGGTTTGGAATGTCCTTACCTCATTTATAGTTGATAGACCTAAAATAATACTGTAGAGTCAGTCCAAAGGCCAGTATCTTATCACTGCAATTTATTGAGATAACGATAGGGTGATAGGGTACCACCAATAAATGTACTTAATTCACCTTTTATGTTGAATTTTGTGCTACTTAGACACTATTAAATGAAACTATTACCTTTGAAAACGGATTTTTGGTAGAGCATGGTCTTGCATGAACGATGAAAGCATGTTGAACTGTACATGAAACAAGTGCAGGAAACTGATCCAGAGGCTCAAATCTCATTCCATTACTGCACAGAAGGAATGCATTTTGACAAATTCATTTACTTCTGCTGCACATGGTGCAGTGTGATGGAGCTGCGTTAAGTGCTGTGGCAGTAAGGAGAATGGAGTTGAGGTTCTGGTCCTTTGAGTCTGCCTGGTGTGAGAGGGACTAGCACAACATGAGCAGCCAAGTCTCCACATCTGGAGAAGCAAAGAAATAAAATCAAGAGTTTTAAGCGTCATTTTAATATTCCACAAAGAACTTCGAGTTTTTCAAGTTACCTTGCAGCAAAAAAAAGTTTGAACCATTTTCAGTGTACTGTAATTTTTTTCGTTGAAGTCAGGTCTGTTTGTTTTGTCCTATGGGTCTGCAAATAGACTCCTTGGCTCACCTGCCTCCTGGTTCTACCTTTTCAGCAGGCCTGGGCCTTCCTTAAGGAGCAATTCCACCTGCTCAGGATGTGGAGAGGAAGGAACAGCAGATAAATAAGGGAGGAAGCCCCAGTGCCTGCTGCCCTCCTTCCCCTGGTTACTGCTGCTGGCCCTGCCCGTGCTGGCTCTGGGAGCTTCTTCTCCCATAGCTATTCCCGGCTAATTGGCCAGGAAGGTGGAAGCAGTTGAGCCCCTTCCCATGAGCTGAAGAACAGCCCAGGCTTCTCTAGTCAGGAGTTTTTCCCTATGAGCCACGTGTGCCTTTTGAGATCCCAGCTCTCCATCTGTGGCCTGAAGAAAACATAAATATTCTCTCTTGCACTTCCAAGTGTTATTCATGTTTCCAAGCCGTAGCATAAAGGTTACACACCTCCTGTTGCTTGCACAGGACAGGCCACAGGTGGTCCAGAATGACGGGGTTTGCTTTTTCTGGATGTAAGTAAATCTGTTACTGCAGAAAGCTATGAAAAATGAACCTTTTGTACTACAGTTGACACTTGAAAATAAAAGGCTTACATAGATTGACATTTGGGACTGACTTGCACGCTACCCTTTGCCTTTTATGATTACTTGAAAATGTCTTCAATTTAAATTTGATGCATTTTCGAATGTTCTTAAAGTCTCTCACCTTTGTATTTTTTTCATCCTCCCCAAACATTCCCTGCAGAGGGGGATAATCACTTGTTCTCTGAGAGACTGGCTTTACTGAGGTGATTATTACGTGGGGATGCTGTGTGTTGGGTGGGTAATGAGGAGAGGCTGTTGTGCTGCCAGATGGAGCAGGGATGGAACGATAACGCAGCGAAGAAGGTGCTGTCATTCAGGGCTGGAGTAAACTGTGATCTCTGCTTTCCTTCTCTGCTGTTCCCCTGACCAAGGTTTCATCTCGTGTGTTCCCTCTCACTCACTCCTTTGCTTATTGAGCTTCCATTTGCCACTTCTGTGGTCTGTGCCCAGTGTAGTCTTTAGAACTTGATTCAGCGTCTTGACTCTGCCGTGCTTCATTCAGAGGTTTTCGGTTTGTTTTGCTGTTTTTCTTGTTTACTCTCCAGGGGAATTGCTTGTTTGTGGTGACATAGTGTTTTGACAGGGATTTGTCTACAGCGTGTGGTGGGGTGTTTATGTATATTAATGAAGGCAAGTGTAGAAGTGTGTGCAGCTTTCCACATACTTTTTCTAATAACGATTAGTTTGGCTCCCTGGGACCAGTACTTGAAAAAAATCTAGTCTGCTGTGGAAATAAGCTTTCCTTGCATTGTGAAGTGTTCTTGTTAACTGCAGTTGTCACACTGGTGTGTTCTGTCGATTCAGAGATCCATGGCCAGGTCACTGAGCACTTTGAAGGTGAATTTATCCTGTAAACAAAGATAGATGATATTAGTGACAGTGAAATGGGAGACATGGGTGTGTCCTGTTTACCCAAAACCTTAAAAAGGAAGACTCATGGTAACTTTAGTTGAAGAGTCAGAACTTAGGAACCTTATCTTCTGTGGAGTGAATGCTGTGGAATAATGGCACATTCATAAAAAACAGAAGCTTCTCATCAAATGTCTGTAACGTATATGATTCAGTTATTTATATTATTATTTCATTTTAAATGCAAACCCTGCAGTGGTGTATCATAAGGGGCTCTTCAGAGGTGTTTGGTGTGTGAATCACATTGATATCCTGGTTTATGGACGGTGCCAACAGCCTTTGAGCTTCCTGTTGTTGAATGTGGATCTGCACGTTTGCTCTTTTGGGTTACCTTGTCCCATTTCAGATCTCTGGTGATGGATTTCACACCTCATTGGGTTAATAAAATGCTTTCTAACAGTTTGATTGCTTAAAGATTTTTGAATTTTCTCTCTGGTGAGAGGCAAGCAGTGTTCCTAATGCTTAGAGATGCTGATTTAGTCACTCTGAAAGGCAGTGTGGATGAAGCACAAGATAAATGCCAGGTTAAAGGCTGGGGAATTCCACTTGTATTGTACAATTTTTAGTTTTCAGTCTACAAATAGACAGTTTTAAGAAATAAATGGCCATTAACTATTTTTGGTGATGCACCGGGGAATGTAATGAACAGTGTAAGGGCACTGAATTGTGTGTAAACTTCTTTGTGGGTTTTTTTTTTCCCGTTTGTATGGTCTTTTGGGGGTTTTTTGTGTGCCTTTTTTTTGTTTGTTTTGTGGTTTTTGTTGTTGTTGTTGTTTGTTTGTTTTTTAATTTGAAAAGTTCAGAAGGTTGATCCTGGGAAACAAGTATGTTTGGGATGTGTATTACTTTTCCTAGAGCATAGTGCCTCAATTTTAAGGCGATTTTGTGATAAACCTATAAAATCTTATAGTTGATCATGGTTTGAACATGAGAAAGCTATTTTTGGATTTTCAGTTATTTCATAATTTTTAACCTGTGCTGTTAAAGTTGAAATCTTGTACAGCTTTATCCACTGGGGGCTTTTTTAAGATCAGAGTTACATTTTAAGGTGTTTTCCCCCCCCCGTTTGAATTGGTGGCTTCTTGTCCACAAGGATTGTAGTCATGTGTGTTTGAAAGTCAGGGTATGTGGTGACTAAAAGTTAGGCCCAGCAGAGGGGGATATTGTAGTTTTTCCAGTGGGGCACAACACAAGAGTCTTTGCAAATCCCTCTGCTGGAAGGAATAACATCATGATGGAATTGAGAACTCTTAATTTTGTGTGTAAATAGCGTTCATCCAAGACTGATGGTGTCGTGGCCCCAAACTCCTCAGTACCCACCTCTAAAGAATTGCATTTTTCTTTATCCAGTTGTTTGTTTCAAGTCAAAAATTCACCTTTTCCACACATGGCCCTACTGTAGCTGTGGGTAGGGGAAGAATGGGTGGAGCTGAATTTTCCAAGTCCAAATGGAAGCTTAGTGTCTGTTGTTCTGCATCTGTCCTGCTGGGAATCATCATGGTGACTTTTGGCTTAAAGCTGAGGTTGACTCTGGAATCTGATTCTTAAGATATTTGCTATGAGTATGGAGAACTCAAATCTCTGTTTTAAATAAGGCAAGTATCTGGATCTTGGTCTTTTTAGATTAATACCCAGTTAGACGGTGTTAATGTTTGGGGTATTTTTGTGAATTTTTTGTGCATCCCATTTCCCCCAATAGTAGGATTTGTTTCTGACCTGCTGTACTTAAGAGAAGCTATGTCCTTTGAAGCAGACTGTTTTCTAGTTAAGTAGTATCCCTGAAAAGACATACATATACCTGGAGAATTGGCATTAAGCTTCATACACAGATGTTCTTCCACTTGGTATTTCTGTATATTGGATGTCAAATTTGATAGGGCTTGGAAAGCATTATTCAAGAAGAAGGTCTTCTATGCAGCTCCAGGGGAATTTTAATTAAAACAGTCTGTGGTGACAATCTGCATGGCTGTTTACCCTGCAGCTCCAGGATTCTTTAGGATGTTTTGCCTGTGACAATGCAGTACCAAGTTTTACTTAGCAGAAGACTCTGGGCAGTTACTGGGCAACTTTTGAGTATATTGTTATTTTACATGGTGTTTACTGCACATTGTGATGCAAATCCATACTAGCAGCTAAAATAATTTGGACTTGGGCTTTGTAGTGTATAAATATAAAATCTGAAATCGATACGAATGTACCCCCCCCACACCTGTTACTGCTGCATGGCATAAATAGACTTTTTTTTTTTTTTTTCCCCCCCCCCTGAAATGAGGTTTGCCAGCTCTTCCAGCTCTTCCGTTCAGAAGTGGTACTGCTCATTAGGTGTGGGCTGTATCCAGAGGGCTGTACTCCTCGTATTTCTTCATTGCAGTTTCTTTTCGTTCAGACTGCCACGAGGGAGGAAAGGGGAGGGATAAGTCTGGGTGTTTGCTGGCATTAGCAGAGGAGGGTTACAGCCCTCGATGGGAATTATTGTGGTGCTTTTCAAGGTGTTTATTGGGCATAAAGTTTTTCTCCAAAACGTTTTTCTGTGCAGGCTGGTTTTCATGCACATTAGGTTGTGTTCCAGTGTTGCTCATTTTTATATGTGAGCGTAATTGTGGAAGCATAATTAAGCAGCTACAGAGAGGTAAATACAAATGGCTGTGGAAAAAGGAAGGTGATATGTGGAGTGTACCCATATGGGGGATTTTGGTGATGTGATGGCAAATCATTGGGGTGGACCCTTCTGGTACAATGGCAATGCAAATTTCGGAAGTACCAGTATTCTGAGACTCCTCGAAATCATGGTATTTCAGCATTTGAAACCAGGTTCCTTCTATTTCAATTTCTTTCTTTTTTTATCCTTTGTGTCTTAATGTACCTTTACCAATTTTATGTCTCCTGTGGTGCTGAAAACTCCACACTTCCCACCCTATTAGCATTAGTTTTTACACTTTCTTCATATAACAGCTCCTGACCCATTTTCACTTCCATTCTTCTAAAATAAATCTCCTTTTCCTTGTATTTTCAGACTAAGCTACCAACAATATTTATTTCTGAATACCAGGCCATCTCTGGTGCTTGAACCCTCCTGGGACTGAAGTTTAGACTGTGAAGGTTTAGCAGAACAGGGCAATTGGTGGCAGTTTTTTAATATTTTATAATAATTGTCCTTCTGTATCACCTTGCATTCAAAGAACAGCACAGAAAAGAATTCTGTTCAGTCTGAAACTCATTTTCACAAATATGTATTTACTGTGTCAGTCTTTCTAATTGTCTTGTGTATATGTATGTACATTGTTCTCTATTTAATACCTTTTTTTTCAAGCTTTTTTATTCCTTATTTCATTGTCATTTTTATACTCGATGGCTGATAGTCAGCATTCCATTTCCAAAGACTTGTGTCCAGCAGTATCTTTGCATAAATAAGTTACACACATTTAAAATTTGGAGTGTTTTTTCTTAGGCAAAACAGGCAACTATTGATGCAGACTCTGGTTTTAATTGCAGATGGATTTCTGTGTTTGTTTAGGTTTTTTTCTGTGTTGATTTTAATGGTATTTCCAAAGTTATTTACCCTATGAAAACAAAGCCAGCTATTTGTTTGGTTTATCATATCTTACTTAAAAATCTATATGAAACTCAGTAGACTCCTATGTAAAACATATGGTATAACATTTAAAAAATAAATTTATAACTCAGAGTTAACTATTTAAATGGTCTGAAGTATGATATGCCTGCATCTCAGTTGTGATGTTCTGTGTTGGTATGGGCAAGAATTGCTGGAACAAAATCAGATTTGGTAGTCTTGAAATTTAGTGTGTGGTGAAGTCTTCATGAGCTTGAACAGCTGCTAAATTAAGGTGCTGCAATTCTATTTGAAATAGACTTATTATGGTAAAAATAGTCAAAACGACGTTCCTATAGTCTTAGATAAAAATAATCTGTTTCAATTGCCTATGAAAAATCTACCCTTTTTTTTTTTTTTTAATATTAGCTATGAAGGATTTGGAATGATGAAATTCCATACAAAATTTGTCATAATCTCCTGAGTCATCTGATTATGAAATGTTTTCAGAGACAGAATAAAGAGGATTCTGTTTGGTAGCTTAGAATTTGTAGAAATTACGTAGGCGTGTCTGCCCATAAATATACATGGACACTTGTAAGTGTATTTTACTGTATTTAAAAGAAATAATGGAGGTATTGCATCCTCCAGGTGATCTCAGAATTAGTGCAGAGTGATTCACTGCATGAACTCCAGTCAACAGATTTTTCATAAAATGCAGTTGGTTATGGACACTGTCAGCTGCGAACGGCTGAGCTTCCTGTCTTTTATGTATGTAAACTATTTTTAATATGTAAACTATTGAGTTTACATATGTCTTACAGAAAGCACTTGTCAAGGATGTCTTATAATAAGTGTTCTATATTCAGTGGAGGCAAGTTGGGCTTTTTACTCTCTGGTAAAATGTCACTTTTCTCCATTTAATCATTGATTTGCATGTATTCTATTCTGTATTCTCTTCTGCAGTTCTGTGCTGTGTGTGAAGCAATATCGCTCAGTTTTCAGTTGTAATTGTCTTAATTTTCGTTTGTAAACTTGACCTTACTCCTCCTATTTGCTGTGTCATCTCTTCTCTACCATAGGCATCATTTGAAAGAAGTACTTTACATCTTCAATGGAGTGGAAGTGGAAAAATCCTAGACCCACAGTAGTGGTTTTTCAAGAAAATTCGTCTTAATCGTTGCCATCAAGCTGTGCATGTAGCCAGTGTGTGCAACTGCTTTTCTCCTTTACTGCTTCTACTGTTTATTCTTGTGTCCTGTTTCATGAGCAAACTACCCAAAATTGCTGATGCATTTCTTGAGAAATGTTTGAGGAGGATCACTTTCCATTGTTCTATACTAATTGTCCCTGATATGATGAGGACTTTGATTCGAAGTATTATTAGCAGACTGAAATAAATTGATAGCATTCCGATATACCCTGGAAATTTTGCAAGAACAGAACTACTAAAGAGGCCAGTCTGTGTTTTTCCTTCTTGAAGCAGAGTCTTTTGCGATGTGATCATATTTGTGCTCAGCATGCTGTGCTTTTAGCAGTCTTACTGAGGCTTTTGTACAGTATAGTCCATACATGAAATACAATGAGAGTAAATGTGCTAAATTGAGGGAGAAATTTTATAACACAATATGAGTATCACAAAGACAGAGCATATAAAGAAGCTTTGAAAGCTGAAGTGGGAATTGATATTGAGTAGGAAAGTAAGGGAAGTAAAGAATATTGTGCCAGTATATAATATGAGAGACTTCAGGGGAGGATCTGCTGCATTAATCTAGGTTATCTTCAGTCAAATAAGAATGGCATGCTTTTCTCTGCAGAGGTAAATGAGATGTTCTTTTAAGTCATCTGCAGGTCAGGAGGTGATTCATATCCAGCCAGTCATTGATGGGGGAAAAAATAGTTTTAACTTCTGATGAATTCAGGCTCCTCTTTCTTTTTGCTTGCTTGGCTGAAGTGAGCTTTGCCTTGTTCACGCTTGTATTGCTGCAGAGCAGGAGCTGGAACTGCACCAGGAGGTTCTTGTGGCAGTAGCTGTTGTCATTGTTGGAAAGTCACATGTGGCTTGGAGAAAGGGGTGGGAAGAGAGGCATTTTGGAGCATCCTCTCTTGGCACTGAGGAAGGGAGAATGAGCCCAGCGCGCACACACACACTTTCTGGTCTGTAGGTACCCTCAGACTGGCGGGTTGTAGATGGTGTGATCATCACCTCAGTGCCAGCACCGTCCACACAATTACTTTGTTTTCCAGAAGGATAAAATACCCCTTAAGGGCTAATGAGCATTCCATTTCTAACCAGTAGCGTAGTATGTATTTTGGTTGTGAAGAATCCACTGACATCTCCCTCTTCCAATTTTTTCACATGGAATCCTTTTCACGCTTCCCATTCTCGTTACCTGCTCACAAAGCCCAGTCTGGTCACTGGAGAACCAAGAAAAAAAGAAGCATCCACTGTTTGTTTGTGTCACCCTCCCCCAGCTTGTCTACATATACAATAGTGTTTTCTGTTGTGATCTTGAAGGTTCTGGGAACATCTTGAAGCTTTGAATTTATCATTTTCCTCTGTATTGGCTGCATTAAAACACACTGTCTTTTTCTAGAGCTTTTCATTTATTACCCAGTAAAGTTAAAATAATTTCTTTCACTGTATATTGCTGCCCAGCTGTTGCCATGCTAACAGCTTAAATTCCTAGTTTTCTGGTTCTTTGTAGTTGACAGTGTTTTTTCTATGTTTTAAGTAAAAATTTGCTGACTCAGTGTACTGCCCCGTTTTCATATGATTAATATATTAAAGAATTAACATTTTGTCATGTTTGGCCATTGAGCCCTGCTTGCTTTCATAGTCAATCATGCTTGTTATGATTCAGAAAGGATATCATTCCACAATTGAAACAAGCTGTATTGATTTTTTTTCTGTCTTTTTAGTTCAGTTGTTTAAATGTAGTTTGAATTTGTGCTGTAAAATGGAATTGTTTGCAACCAGTGATAATGGCGAAGTTTTCTTCTTCACATTAGTTGAAGTAGAAATAACATCTTCCTTTGTTTTCCTTTATAAAGCTGAGCTGTAATATGTTTCAGAGACTCCTGTGTGCAATATTTAGAATTCTGGTTTTGTCTGTTAGATTGCTTTGGGTTTGGTTTATTTATTTATTTATTTATTTATTTACTTTCTTGTTATGGTATATTCCCAAATCTCATGTCCTGTCTTCATGAAATGACATGATGTTAATAACAGCCAAAACTGGTGCTTGCTTTATGGGGTTGGTTTTGTTTGATTTGGGACTTCTTTTGTGAGTGCGGGGAGGAGGGGCAATGATCTTACAACCTTTCCCTTTGGAATGATAAGTAGTGAACACACAGGGATTTGGAAGTGCATTTTAAAGGTGATACTAGAACTATTTTTTCCTTTTGTGAACACATATAAATGTTCTGCTGGCCTTTTCTAAGTTGACAGGTAGAGTAAGGCTTTTTCTTCACTTTCTTATATTTAAAGGTGTCCTGAGAATTGGTGGTTGAGTTTGTGAAATCAGGATGCCCCCAGTCACAAATTCTGATGTCATCAGAGGGAATTTGTATGGCAATAGTGTATTACTTGAGCTGAACGTGGCAAACAACATGAAGATTGTTACTTTTTTGGTGTCATATAAGCCAGTTTCCTTTCCTGCAGCCATTCCTGTATTGGTTTCCTGCTTCTGCTCTGGTTGCCACACTGCAGAGCAGCTGCGGGCGATTATTTTGCCAAGTTCCTAAATTCTTCAGGTTTCCCTTTTATCTTCATGCAGCCTTGAACAGAGAGGGGGAAGTGTACAATGTTATGTAGCAATCTTCCTTTTCGTTTCAGGGTCTTTCTCAGTAATTTGTCAATATTAGCAATTCTCAAGGCTGCCTCCATTGAATGCGCTTAGAGATCCATATACTGTGTGGAGAAATAACAATATGTAAAATCCTCAGGGGTTTTTTACTTCCTTAGAATTCCTGGTGTCTCTGGATAATTTAAATGGATTGCACAAGTGGTGCCATAGGTGGCCTTGGCAGTTAAAGATCCACTGAAGTTAGATCTTTTGATTATTCCTTTAGGCAAATCACATACAAATGCACGTGGTTGTGTCCTCCCTCTTTACATATGTTCATTCAACAAAGGGACTAATTCTTACCTATGCAGAAAAACACTTGTTACTTTCTTAACACGTTTGTGGGCTGGTCTCATGGGGAAGAAAGTTTCTTGATGAAAACCAGGGTTGGATAAGTCACTTTGCCTGGTGAATCTGCTCTGGCTACTGGGAAGAACAAGAGCCACGTAGTGACCAACCTGATCCTCTGGAGACTCGGAGGCTGAGTTGGTGTTCCCGCCGAGGAAGTGAAGCTTGGGCTTAGTTTCTGTTTCATTTTGTTACAGTGTGCTAGAAGAATTTTAAAAATCCATTTTAAACAACCTTCAGGAGATAAGTTTGCATAAAAACAAGCGTTTTCCTGATAACTTCGCAGACAGGTTAGAGGTCAGCTGAGAGGGTTTGTTTTAATGGTATAGTTTAATTGTTCTTACAGGAACAGAGAATTTACAGTTAACTGTGGCTCAGAGGGGAAGTTCTGGTGTCTCAGGCCTTGCCTTGTGCCAGCATTAGTGAGGTGGCTTAGCAGTGTCTTCCAGATGTATTGCAAGGCAAAGGGAAAACTTGCCTCGTTGAGAATGGATCTGAGGTATGTGAATGTCTTGGGCACACCTTTTTGTATTCCTGCTGTATACAGTGCTTCAGATACTTGTGATACATCTTTTAATGAGGATTTACTTAAAAAGGGGCTGGGGAGATATTGAAGGTCCCTGGGTGCTGAGATGTTTAAGTGTGATTTATCATTTTCTTGAACATCTGTACAGAAAAATCCTGCTATATTTGTACATAAAATCAAGTTCTCTTTAAATAGCTGTAGCCACCTAATTCAGGAAATAAACCACCTTATCTTCCTGTACACAGTTTTTCTGTGCTATCTGCTGTGGTGGCAGTTCCTGTATATTCTGAACAGTGACTGAATTGTAGAAGACAAAATACTAATTTAAGAAAATGTCATAGTGTGAATATTCTCTTAAGCAGCTGCAGCAGGTATTGCAACTCGTCAGAAAACAAAGCCAGTCCGCAAATCAACCTGACAGTAACATTAGGGGCACCATCAAGAATTTTTGTTACAATTTGTACAAATTGAGAGACGAGACCAAAAATTGGAGAGAGGAAGCACAGCACCAGAAAATGATTCTGCATTAAAATATTTGCAGATGGGAACAGGTTCGGCTGGCGAGCCTGATGCTGAGAGTGAGTACACACAGAGATAGTGATTTTAAGAAACTTACTTTAGACGTGTGAGCTTTGCTTCTGATTTCAAGGATCATATACTTTAGATTGCGAGTTGGCTGACTCCAAGAGGTATTGATAGTAACGGGAATAAAATTAAAGGAGTAGTAGCTTTGATCAACGGGGAACAGAATTACAGCCCTTCCAGTGCAGTTTCCTGAGGCAAAACATTCAGCATGAAGGAAAAGTTCTGTAGCAGTTCTTTTACATAGAGGCAAATACAAATCTGTTCGAGATCTTTAGAATATGGCCAAAGAGCTGCAGTTGGAAATATGTAATTTAAATGTTTTTATTAAATCACTTTAATGCCACACATACACCCGCAGTTCTGTAGCAGCATTGCTTTGTTTTTATTCATCAGAACTTTGCCTTTGAAAACAGCCATAAAATAAGGCTTTTCTGGGCTTGGAAGTAGGTGGAAGTGTGTGATACATCTCAGTCTTGGGTTGCAAACTGAGACCCACTCATAACAAATTAGATCAGTAATTTGGATCCTTCACAGGTGTGTTTTAACTATGTCTTAACATTTCCTCATGTAATTTTGGCATTTCGCATTTTGGTGATGAATATAAGTGTACACAAAGTAAATTTTAAATATGGGCAAGACTGCTAATTTAGTATTGAGCTTTATTTCGCCCCAGCTTGATTTTGCCCCTGCTTCCCTTTTGAATTTCCAGTTTGATTTCAGATTAAGTATTAAAGTCTGTGATTACTGTAATACTGATATCAAGCAGTTCATAATTGGGACCAAATCTGAAACATAGTCAGACCATGAGTTGGTGAAAGTCATGGATTAACCAGCTAGAATTAGAATTCATTGGAAGTGTGTCAAGCTTTTGAGAAGTGTGAAGTTACCTGCTGGTGCAAAGGACTGTCTCTCCCATTGAAGTTTTATTCTCCTGCTTCAGTTCAGTGGCCAGCACGTTCAAAATCAAGAAACTGGAAATTCAGAAAGTTGGGAAACTGATTTAATTTGTTTACTCATTTGTTCCCAAAGTGTAAATAGTATCATGAGGTAGGGATGTAACAGGTTAAAGATCATGGCCATTATGGTGAATAGAAGGTGTCAATTCAGTCTATTAAAAGTGTGTGTTGTAGCCCAGGACAACCTTTGATTGTCTGTGTGGCACTTAAAAGCTTCTGGGGCAACTTTTCTCAAAGTGAAATGAATTTCTGATTGGATTTACGTTTCTAACTTTAGCTTTATTTAGCCTGCAGTAAACTGTGTAGTGAGTAGAAGGTAGTAAACTGGATTTTATGACATGATAGTGGTAAGTGAAAAGAATGAGATCTTGGCAAATGCATGTAAAGGTATATACATTGTCTAAGCAAGCATGTTGAGGTAACGAGTTCTTCAGTTAGCAAAAATGAGTGAAATAACTGATAGAAGGAAAAAGGAAGGTTTTAGGGGAAAAAACCAACGAAGAATAAAAATAAAATCAGAGTTGTTTCTTTCTTGCAGGTTGGAAGGAATAAATAAATAAAACCACTCCTTTTGCTTGTAGTAGATTTTTTTTTTTTAAGTGTAAAAATCATCATGTAAGTTAGAGGTTTGTTTTGTGTTGGGGAAATTGAATGCCCACAAATAAACTAGAGAAAACTTGTATTGCTTATATGTTGGCAATTTGCGTTGCAATCAGTGAACTTCCAAATCTCTTCTGTCTTAAATACTGTATTTCTTCTTTGAAAAATAAAGCTGACTATGTTATTGAGTATTTGTAGACTTCTTGTCTTGCAGGCTAATAAGAAACTTTATTATTTCTCAGAAAATGTATTATTTACTTTAGTTAAACACAGAGTTTTGAAAACCTTGTATTTCTTTTTCCCAGGCTGTTCGCTGCTATGAATCGCTAATTTTGAAAGCTGAAGGAAAGGTCGAGTCTGATTTCTTTTGTCAGTTAGGTCACTTCAACCTCTTATTGGAAGATTATCCAAAAGGTAAGACTTTTTTTTTTTTTTGGAATNATAAATGTCTTTGGGGGATTTTTCTTTGGTGTAGGTGACACAACCGAATGAAAAACAGTGGCATAACTCACTGCTTTCTTGGTTTGTGTGCAAAGCCCGTGAAAGAACTAAGACTGTTGATGTCTTTACAAAAACAGGTGTATTCTTACTCTCTGGTTCAGGTATGAATAGGAAGTTTCCTCAGTTTGTACAGTTGTAGCAGAGTGCCTGCTTTGTTTTTCTGGTTCTTTATTCCATGACTGAACAAGCAGTTGAATGCCCAAGGCCTCTGAAGGATTCCTGGGGGGGTGGGAGACAGAAGGATGTAGAATGTATATCCACAACCTCAACAGGTAAGGCTGAGAGTGTTAATTTGGAAGCAAAAATCTGCATATAGATCTTGTTTCAAGTTCTGTTTTAAATATTGATGAGAAGAATGGGTGTAAGGGCTTGGGGTTGTATGGGAGTGGCCTTTTTTTGGTTCTCTGCTCCATCAGACTTTGAAATTACTGAAATGGTTTTGGTCATCATTGCAGCCAGTGGACACAGAACCTTTTGTATACTTGTGCTGTGTTGCTTGTGCTTTTCTGGTAGTGGTGTGGATTCCCAAAGACACTCCTGCTGGTTCAGGTGATCAAGGCATCTGTCTGACATACCTCACCCCAGCCACCTAGTGTAACATAACCTCTGGTGTTTCCAAGTCCAGAGATGTGGGAAAACCTGAGGGGAAGATGGCAGTTTGTTTGCTGCAGAATTCACTGAGTAACACTCTGATCCCATGTTTTTGTATTTATTTTGTTTTGATTTATTGTAAGAAAATTCTGCCACCCCCTCAGCAAACAGCTTACACTGCTGTTCCTGATTAGCCTAATACAATTAGGTGTGATGTGAGTGCAGTATGACTTACTAGATATATTTTACTTAGCAAAACAGCACAGGATTATGGGCTGAACTGTATTAACTCTGCTTTTGAGTTGATAACAGTTCAGAGTGACAGGACCAGGTGTTGCTATGGATCAGAGGCAGGGTTTACTGATGGGGAGTCTGCTTTGTGCTGTACATATGGATTTAAGAACAAGCATTAAAAAAATCCAAATGATGATTGAAAATACCAGTTCTCCAGAACTGCAAATGAGCTTGAGCAGAACTATGTGGGAAGAAACATTTAGGCATTAAAAAACTGAATTTAAATACTTAATGCTTTCTTAAATGCCTATTTAAAGTCAGATCTCAATCATGAAAGGAGTCTCAAGAAGAGAAAGAAGTTTGTTAGTTATGGAGTATTAAAAAAGAAAGACGTATCTTTATTTTTAAAGAAATGACGTAGTAGTGAAAAACTGGAGGAATTTAAATTGATGTGAAAGGGGAAGTTAAAGGTTTTTTAATTAAATGAGGTACGTGTGCCTGATCACAACAGTTTTTGAACTCCAATACCAAATACTGTAAAAATGTTATCCTCAATGCAAAAAGTCATAGGTGTTCTATAATTAATTTACTACTGTTACTTGAACGAAGTAGAATGCTTGTGTTGCATTATAAATTTAAAGTAAAAATAAATTTTATTCTGTGCTATAGAGTCTGTTACTTAATTATCATACATTCTCGTTGCAATTATAGTTAAATTTTAAATTACTTGGAACAGAAAAGTAAAGAGAGTTCAGAGTATTATGATCTCACTAATGTATATTTTATACAGTTTTTAAGTCCTGAAGTTCCAGAAATGTAAAATGCTGAAGAAGCATGATCTTCAGAACTATAAAACTGTGTAGTCTCAAGTTAATCTTGAACAAAGTTATGGAAAGGTTGATGTGTTTAATAAAATGAATGTAATTAATAAAATATCACAAGATACTGTGAGTAATGCCGCACAGTTTATTTGTCTTGGAAGCCTATTATTTAATTACATACTTTCAATAAATACCTTTTTTATATAATGTAGAAAGTGTGTCTTTAATAAGGGCAAAAGTGATAGTGTTCTTTGTTTAAAAATGCTTGCAATAAAGCTTGCATGAAGCAGAACAAAATCATTAGCTGACAGCAGAACTGGGGTCAGTGGTCAAGATGAAGCAGTGCTGGGTTGATGGAGATCTTTTGATCTCTCTCTCTCATTTTTTCACAACCTCTCTGACAGCCAAGGATCATGCAGTTGGATGTTGTTTGTTGTGTGTTAGTGTTTTTATGTAGCTAATACCTTCTTCTGAATGTAGTAAAGAAACCTGTAGGTTATTTCTTTGAAAGAACTAGGATTCATACCCTGGAAAAGAAGGACCTTGAGAAGGATTCATGGCAAAGGTGCAGGATAAAAATAATGTTATTGGAGCTCACCAGGCAAGTCCTGCCCTTGCTACCTATACACAGGATATCAGTGAGGGACAGGCTACCTTGGAAAGTTCAGTAAATTGATGTCTGATGCTGAACCGTAAATGTATTTAGCATATATATTTATATTGTAAACTGTTAAATGTTGCAGTAATTTTCCTTGAAGTGCATTATGTTTTCTGTCACTTGTAGCCCCTGAAGTCTAGATTTAATACACTTTTCTTTTGCCATAAAAAGAAGTACTTGTCTGCAACAGCAGTTGAGCTTACATCAGAAATTACTGGATGAGATTCTTCTCATTATATCTGAGCTTAGAGTGGAGTATCAGGGTGTAATTCCCAGCCTTTAAAATGCCCTGAAGCTGGTCTGCAGCTTGTAGTTTTGCCAAAATGCACTCGGTTTGTATGGCTGTTGATACTTAAAGGGTTTTCTCTGCAGTCATGTGATGGAGTTGTCTTGTTACAATGGCACTGTGCTGCTGTTAAGAGGAGACTGTAGGCAAGGGATCAACCTTTTGGCAGAGTTTGAATCCTGTGAGCCATTGACCTGTATTCAGATATTTCTGACCAAGGCAGGTGGATCCAGTTCAGCCCGTATGTTCAAGGTGGGTTCTGTTTTCAGCTTTCCTTGTCTTCATCATGACTGGTCAGAATTTGGATTCAGGATTTCCCAAACTGGGAATGTTCACTCCTCCTAGTGAGTGAAATTATTTTGTTTCCTCAGTAGCACTTTCTTAACTCTAATCTGATGTCTTCCTGCTTTCCTTTTTAATGAGGCAGCAATTCCCCAGCTGTTGGATTGTTTCGGAGGCTCCCAAGCCCCTTGTTCCCTGGGCGTGCCTTTAGTGGCACCCCCATGTCTGTGCTGGCACAGCTGAGCCTGCAGCTGTGTGGGGAACTGATCCAACTGAAAAATAACCCAGCAGAAAAATGTGATGCAGTTGCCCCAGAATGTGAAACCTCAGCCTCGGGTTTTGCTGGAAGAGGTGGATGGGTTGTCATGGAGGCTTTTGGATGCTGGGAGCGTTGTGAATCCAGCTAGGACTCCCTGGTGGAAACCTGTGAACTTTGCTACTGCATTCCTTCAGAGGGCTGGGTCTTTACCAAATTATCTGCTCTACTCTTGGAGGAAACTGATGTTACATCACTAGTCGGAGATGGTTTTTTTATTTCATGACTGCTTTCCATAAGAAGTACAGAGTGTGTAGGTTTGGGATCTAGTTGACTGCTGTTTAATGAGCTCATGGACTCTCAACATCATCTGTGTTTTCCTTAGGGAACCTTTCATCTCTTGTAGAAGGGTCACATGTGTTGACCGTGTTCCAGCCTGTGACTTGGAGGACAGTTGCACAAATGGTGATGTGCTTTCCTAATTTGCCTCCTTGAATTGCTGTTTTCTCTAAGCAGAATTCCTGGAAGTAGAAAATGCAATTAATGAATGATTTGGGACAAACATACTATTACTCAAGCCACGGTTACTAACACACAGTAAATAAGGCACTCAAATTAATTCTTATTGCTGTATTCAAGTGGTGTTCACGTTTTTAAATGTACTGTGTCAGAACAGTTTTAACAATACTTACTTTGATTTTAGGTAGTGACTGCATTGTCAAAAGCACCAATAAAAATTTTTAAGTAATTTGTAAGATAGTGTTTCTTAGTCCAGGGGCATTTTAAAAATTTTTTTTAGGAATTGTTAAGCTAAAATTTAAAACGATACCAGAAAACACCCCCAGAGTGCTTATTGAGCAGCTCATTTATTAAGATGCAGCCTAAACACAAAATTTAAACACTTATTGATTGTTTGTGTGTAGATTTGTTTGGTTGCAGCTCTGTAGAGAATTTCTCTGTGGTGGCTAATGTCTTGGTCTTTTAGGAATTTGAAGGAAATTATTGTCATTAGGAAGTATTTCTGTGTGCTGTCTTCTGAAGTACATAATAGTAGGAGTTGCTGTATAAAATGCAAGGGAGAACTTCCCAGCATAAACAAGCTTATCCTGGCTGCAGGTTGGTCTGTCTTACTGATGAGTCCTGAAGAAAATGGATTTTAAGCAGCAAAGCCACCTGAGTGAATTGAGCAACAGATGGCTGTGTTTTCACATAAGTGTGATTTTTAGGTTTAAGGGGCTTTATTTTGTTGTTTGTGATTGGTAATAGTTGGTAGAATTTGGGTTGCTGCTGTGTAGAGCTGTTTATTTCATCTTCAGGATGGAGTTAAATAATAGGTGGTTTATTTTCAGGTGCTTCAAACCACTATGCCAGATTCCTATAGAAAGAAGAAAGACTTATCTTAAGCTTAGATCATTAAAATGTTCTTTATAAATTGTATGTGTGTCGAGCAGAGTTTAGCAGTAGACAGTTTTATTATAAAATATACCTGTGCTATGGTCTTTGAAAATTTTTATTTTGGACAGTGTTCTATATAAATACATAATTGTTAAAATTCTTTTTGTGGAATATGCTCTGAAGGATTTTTGAGCTTGATGAGAATCCTTTTGGTTTCTTCTTCACTGATATTCTCACTATTTTAAGACCCTTCATAGGGTCCATGATCTAAAGGATCTGTAAACTTCTTGTCAAACTCTTGTATATATTACACATTTACTACTCCATGGGACAGTGGGCTTCACATTGCTTTGCTGCTGCATTGTATTTCCAGATGAGGATGTGTGTAGTTAATATTTCTTAGAGGACTATTTGGTGATTTTTCTTTCATAAATGTATGCTTGTGTTGCCTTTGTGTGTCTGCCTTCATTCTGTGTTAAAAGGAAGACATGCTTTAGGCTTCTTTGATTGTCTCTTTGGTACTTTCAGCACCAATCTCAGGAGGAAACAGGGAGTAACCTCTTGCCTGAGGCCTTAGGATAAAAGACCTGAGCTGCATTTTGCTGCTCTCGCTTCCACAACGTTTTTTTGTTATTACAGAATTGTAGAATCATGTAGGTTGGAAAAGGCCTTTGAGATCACCCAGTCCAATTGTTAACCCAGCACTGCCACATCCACCACTAAACCATGTCCTGTGCAACGTGTCTACATGGCGTTTAAATACCTTCAGGGGTGGTGACTCCACCACTTCCCTGCACAGCTTCTTCCAGTGCTTTGCAGCCCCTTGGGTGACAAAACTTTTCCATATATCCAATCAAAACCTCCCCTGATGCAACTTGAGGCCATTTCTTCACATTATGTCTCTTGTTACTTGGAAGAACAGACTAATCCACGCCCTACCTGGCTACAGCCTCCTTTCATGCAGTTACAGAGTAGAAGGTCTCTCCGTGGAGCCTTTTTTTTCTCCAGGCTAAACACCCCCAGCTCCGTCAGCTCTTCCTCACCAGACTTGTGCTCCAGACCCTTCCACAGCTCTGTTGTCCTTCTCTGGACTTGCTCCAGCCCCTCAATGTCTTTCTTGTGAGGGGCCAAATCCTGTGAACCCAGGATTTGAGGTGCAGCCTCACTGAGTGCAGGGAGACAATCACTGTCCTGATCCTGCTGGTCACACTGACACATGCCAGGATGCCATTGGCCTTCTTGGCCACCTGGGCACACGTTGGCTCCTGTTCAGCCACTGTCAACCAGCACCCCGAGGTCCTTTCCCACTGGGCAGCTTTCCATCCCTGCTGCCCCAGCCTGGAGCTGCAGGGGGTTGTTTTGACCCACAGGCAAGGACTCTACGCTTGGCCTGTTGAACCTCACACCATTGTCTTTGGACCCTTGTCCAGGCTGTTGATGAAGATATTAAACAGGACAGACCTCCCAGGTTGAGTCCTGGGCAGCACTGCCAACTGGATGTGACTCCATGCCCCACCACTCTCTGGACCTGGGCATCCTACCCAGTGAAGTCAATCCCATTGACCCAATCTTGGAATTTCCACACCTTTTGGTGTCTGAAATAATTTATGCCCCAGCAGTGTTCATCTTGCAAAGTTGAAACACTGTTGGGGCTAAAACCTGCTCTATGTAATAAACTGTTTCTACAACCTGCACGTGTCTCCTATGTGTTTCATGAAGATTTGTTTTTTCCTGAAAGTAGTCAGGTTTAAAGCAACAGATGAGCCCTTCTCATGATTCCCTTGTGCAGTTCTTTAGCTAATTTTCTATATTACCATTAGTTTTCACGTCAGATAAGCACTAAGAAATCCTAGTGCTTGTTTAAAAATTAAATTAAAAAGAATTCTGTTTACGAAAACAAGTACTGATTTACACAGAAGAATATGGAGCTTTGGGTTGTTTTAAAGCTTTCTTTTCAGGGGGATGTCATCCAAGTAATGCTTGCTGTTTCTAAAGTTAAGTAAGCCAGAAGTCTGTGTTAGTAACATTTAGCCTTGCGAGGTGCCACTAGATGGTGTTAGTATCTAGTTCACTTTTCCCCTACTCAAGCAGTAAAATACTCAAACTGCTCCATGTTTGCATCACTTTCGAAGGCCTCTTAAATTTTAAGGTGTCATAAAGTAGGTTTGTTAGAGCAGATCATAAAAGCCACGCTTCTGTGACTGCATGATTTGTGGTGAAATGTGCTAAAGATGACAGGTGGGTGGGTGTCATTCAGTCTAGACATTTTGCTCCCCATTTTCACCTTGCTTGTTTGTTTAGGTTGTGTGCTTAGACTCTTGCCATGAAGAGAGATTGTCATATTACTGAACCAACTGCATTTTATAAAGTTTTGCGTATTTCTTACGAAATTAACTAGATGAAAAGTAAATAAAATCCTGCAGATGTGTCTTGTATTTGCTGTGTGATACCAAGGAATTTTAAACAGAGGCAAATAAGAAACAAGTGTTAGCCATATTCTGATTTTGACATGTCCCTTGATCTCCTAGAAGGAGAGGAAGGCAGAGTCTTATAGGGCACATAATAAAGGCTGTCAGGGTTGAAGTAACTGTACATGTTGCAAAGTGGGTAGTCCTGGGTGACTAAAAAGCTGTAAGAAGAGAAAAACAATAGACTGTGTGTGAACTCAGTGAGGGTCAGCTCTGCATTAGGTGCCTGAGGATTAAAGGCACTTTGTGAAGCAAACTTGAGCTGAGCAGGATTCTTACTGATCAGTGGTTGTAGTTCTTTTAGGAAGGCGGTGCTTTGCTTTTCAGAGCTATTTTAAGCAAGCAATTTTATTTCCATTGAGCGATATAGGTGATGGTGATTGATTTGAAAAGCTGCATATACTTTTGGGGTGTGCACCTCCCCTCTGCTCTTCAGGGAAATTCTGTACCTGCCACTCAATAGGTTTAATAGTTTTCAAGAATGTCATCATAAGGACGTCAGGAAAATAATGTAAATTGCCAGCTTTTGGATAGAGATGTTAATAGCAAGAGTGTAAGCTGATGCAATGAATTACAAAATACTGGAGAGAAGAGTGGAAATAGGTAACTGAGCCCTTTTTTTTTTTTAAGGAATTCATGAGTCACTTGTCCAGTTTTGTTTTAGATGTCTAAATGTGGTCTGTCAGCTTTGTGTTTTTAAGAGTTTTCTGTGGTTGACTAGATTGTTTCACAGCTGTCCTGCTGTTGACAGTCGGTCCTGTTCTTTCTGAGTCCAGACCTTGATTTACTGGATGCTCAGGAGTGTTTTGCATGTGGAAAAAAGAAATTCTTACGTCCTTCAGCAATTCCATACATGTAGAATTTTGGTGGCAAACTTATAGATTGGGAAAGCTTAATAATAATTAGTTCCTAATCAGAAGATTGTCTGCAGAATCCTGCTGTGCCCAAAAGTGATTTCAAAGCACTCATTTAATAATACTTTGTAAGGACGTATTAACTGAAATGGGGTAATTCACTTATATCTGTAAAAATGAGAGCTGACCCTATTTTGAAAGATGGGCAGCAGCTGATAGAATTGTTTTGTGGCAAGAATTGCAGCACCTTCAAATGAACAGTCTTGGATGAAAAGCAAAGGTGCAGCATTTAGTGCTGTGGGGGGGTTTTGTTAATTTTTGTGGTTTTTAGTATTACTAATGTGGTGCATGACACAACTGACTGTATTTTTTTACTTAATAATAAACTACAGAGTACCGTCTTAGAGCAAGAATTGCAGCACTGATGAAGAACACCCTGTGTTTCCAATAGGGGCTTGTATAAAATTCTTGTTGCTTGATCTTGAGCACATCCAGTTGCTCATTTTTTCTTCTTACTCTAGAATAAATTTTGCATTTTGAGGGATTTGCTCTCATTTCCTACAGATACAGAGTTAATTTAAGGGACAAATTGCTTGTAGTTCCAGAATACGTTTTTTAGATAAGGTACTAATTTCTGCACCACAGAATTAAGGATAAATGTCTTCTTACTGGTGACTTGCTCGGGGACTAGGAAGTGTGGTAGGGTTCAGATTTATGGTTCATGTTCTGCTTTAAAATGAGGTTGGTTTATTTTTTCAAAAATCTTGCTTTCCTAATTTTGATTTATAACATCTTATTTGCAGATTTGCTTGATTAGGGATGTTTCATGTAGGCTCTGGCATAAAAAGGTCTTTTTCTTGAATCCCTTTTTTCTGTTTTTTTTCTGTTCCTTTAATCCTTTTCAGCAGAGCTTGATTGCTCTTGGAGCAGATATTTAATCTAGATATAAAAGGGGCTGAAACAATGTTTCACAGGTAACGTCCTCTAAGTTGAGCACTTGTTAAATACTGAAATTGTGCATCAATAGCAGTTCCCAGTTGACCGATTTCTATGAGGAGGAAAGGTACATTTAGCTCTGGTGTAAGGGAAGCCTCCATGATTTATCCTTACGCATTTTCAGCACAACTCTGAGAATTTTAGCATTTCCTCTCCAAGTTCAGTAGAAGCAGAATAGTGTCAGCCTGGAAGAAAAGGCTGGACACCTGGAGGCTGCTGAACCCAGACATAGGGTGGGACACTTCAGGTGTGAGGATGATTGCAGGGTCCTCCTTATTCCTCTGGAAGAGTAAAGTGACCTTCCTTTGAAGAGAGGCTTTATCTTCTTACCACGTAAACATGAAATTCTGCTGCAGCAGTCCGTGCTTCCCATGTCCTTGATTTTAATGGTAACATGAACTTGGCACATTAAAATGGTCACTTCCCCTGTTCCTATGGGAAGCTGCTAAACTTTATCGAAGAATGGAAGAAAAAATCATTGGCAAACATCAGCACTCTAAGGAAAAAGTGGTAGAATATCATGGAGTAGACTCATTTCTTGAATAACTTTTTCCCCTGTGTTAAATGGAGGTGTTAGAATTTGTCTGGGAAAGTTTCTTTATGAGCAGTTGCTTTCTTCTTGCGTTCTTTTTTCCCCTATTCTTTCTTTTTAAGGTTTTTTATTTATGTATTTTTTTATGCTGTTGACATTTTATAAACTTACTAGCAGTACCTTCACTATGGTAGGGAAACATATTCCTTCCCTCTTTCTTAATGGATCTGCTCATTTGGGTGCTCCCTATATATTTTAATAGCTACAGTGAAAAAATTCACCCTTTTGTTTCCAGTATAAGTCCTTCTTAGCATTGTATTTAATGCTCTTTTCATCATTTTACCCACATCCCTTGTATAATTGGCTACAGTAGTTACTTTGTTAAAAAAAACTATCGATAGTTTACAAGAAGTTCTCAGTTTCCTAAATCTATCTTGCATAATATATGGTGTTATTGACCTAAGTATTTGAAATATGCTTTACCATGTAAAATAGGGATAGGTACTGCTTGAGGGGAAAAAAAAAAAAAACCCTTTTTTTTTTTTTTTGGTTGGTGGTTTTGTTTGTTTTGGGTTTTTTTGGTTTTTTTTTTTGGTGTGATGCATTACAAAACTGTTTCATAGTGTGTTTGTGTGTTTTCCTATTCAGGAAAGAAAAGTCATTACCACGTGTAGAAGCTAATTATTCCTTTCTCTTGAAAACTTATTAATGATGCTTGGTAGGAGTTGAATCTAGAAGGACTGTTTTGGGCTAGGAGAATATTTTGTGTTATTGTGAATGTCTTTTATAACGTAATTACAGAACGTGACTGAAGTATGCTTAGTTTTAATGTTCTTAAGCTTACATCGTTAGACTGTAGTCATACAGTTTGGTTTGTACCAAATGTTTTTTGGAGGGGTGGAGGAGGAATTCTATTCTTAAATTGTAGGAGACTTTGATTAGATTTTTAAGTGATTTTGTTTGTCCAAGTTGCATGTAAACATTGAAACATATTGCATGTTAATAAGGTATGAATGATCTCAGTTTATTTTTTTTTTTCCTGGGCATCTAAATAAGTCACAGTTTAGAGCATCGGAATTAGAAATTGGCCTCACAAGCATTTCAGTGGTGAGGGGCAACTCCTGGGCATTGTTCAGCATGTGTGAGTGTACAGATAAAGGTTGTGAGTCTCTGCAGACACCTGAGTGCAAAGGTGTGTTTTTAAGAGAAAGCTCTGCGTGCCTTATCATGTGTACGGTGTTCTTACTTCACTTAAATGCTTCTGTTAGGTTATAGAATTGAATATGCAGGGCAGGCATTGAAGGGTGATAAAATTTAGGAGCATCATTTATCCATGGCACTTGCAGGAAATGAACCTGCACATAAAGTACATGTTGTTCCTACTGTCGTAATCTGTTCAGTGCTTATAGCTTTTCAAAGCAGGAGTTACCTTTTTTTCTTGTTTGGAAAATACGTACTGTGTAGAAGCCATTCTTAAATCTTAAGGAGCAAAGAACTGAAAAATGAATGCCTTGGTGTTACTGCAGTGGGTTTGTACTTAAAGTTCTTCATTTTTGGATGGTTCCTGTTGCCATGTTCTCAGAAAAATGCAAAGCCAGTTTGTGTTTTGGTCTGATGTGGCCTGTCAGCCAAAAGGGCAGGATGAATCAACCTCAGTTGGTAATGGGGAAGAGGGATGCAGGAATAGTGATTTGAGAAACTGATTGCTAAGTGGAGCTAATATTCTCCTGACCAGAGCTGTTCTTAGCCCTGATTTCCAGGTTAGTCTGTTGAATAAAATGTAAGCTTTTTTTCCCCCTGCTTGCTTTTGTTTCTCTAGTTACAGAATGAAAGGGCATGTGAAATTGATTTCTCTTTGTATGTCCCTCCTCACCAGTTCTTTAGAAATTACAGGGCATCAGGGAGCATGGTAAATGAGCTACATGATTAAATTTTTAAATCTTACAACAGCTTTGTCCAGGATGAAAATCCCAAAATTTCAAATGATTTCTTTGTTATAGGTTTTCTTTAAAATATTGCTTGATTTACATTTGTAAGATTAATAATAAATATACTTTTGGGTTGACATTTCATAAAACAAAATTATAATCTTAAGGAATGCATTGCCCACAACAGTGTACTTATCATGGCAGTGTTACTTTTATTAAACCATTTATCATTCTAGTGTTGTGTATCCTGACTCTTAAGGTTTTCTGTCTTTTTCTTCAAAGAAAATGAAACAAAACAAATTGAACATTCGTTTTTCTTTCCTACAGCATTATCTGCATACCAGAGGTACTACAGTTTACAATCTGACTACTGGAAGGTCTGTATATGCTGCCTTTTTTTTTTTTTTTTTTTTTAATGTATGATTGTAAATGTTTGAATTTTAAAAGTAGATTTTGTTCAATATAAGTTTGGAGTATCTACCTGCAATTACTGTTTGGCATACTAATTGGTCTTAATGTAAATGTTCACCTATACGTACAATTCATGATAAATCTCAGTGGAAATAAATCTTCACACCATGTGTTGAAACAGCAGCTCAATTAACTTGACAAGTTTTAGATTTTAATTTTTATTTTTTTAACCAACATTATCCATTACTTCAGGTTTTTCTATGCAGCACAGATATTTGGATATATATGAGTACTGAGAGCATCAGAAGCTCTTGAAAGGTGCTGTGCAGGTGTTGGACTTATACTAGGAAAAATGTTCTCAGCTTGCTTTTTGTTTCCACAGACACCAAATTGTTTATAAAGTCCTTTTCAGTATTTTAAATAACATTCTTATGTAAGATAGAAACAAATCCTGTTAGTCCAGCAGCCCTCTCTGTAAGTTCATGTAGGGGTATCAGCACTTCAAATGAATGAAATTGAAAAAGTTCTTACAGTGATGTTGTCAAAAACAGTCAGCATTGGTAGAGTGTCACATGAAATGATTTGAAGCTCATGATGGAGACAGGAAAGCACATAGCACAGTACATGGTTGTGTGGTCTTAAGGAGCTGTTTTCCTTAAAAGTGGGGGTAAATGCCCATTTCAGATAGGGAGAGCTCATGGAGGTGCATCAGTACTGTGTATGTGTGGCATCAGGGAAACTGCATTTTGTGTGTTCTTTGTGTTTCACAGGGACTGTCAGAACATTCTAAGAAATGCTGTGGCAGCTCCTCCACTTGGGTGTTGGAAAGGCAGAAAGGCAGGGTAATTGAGGGTAGAAGAGTGAAGTGGAGTAAGTGGTTTATGGCAAATGGTCCAATTGGAGTGGAGGGTCCTGGGAAAACGGTTGTTGTCCTGTAAAGCTGCTGCTCTAGCAGAAGTTGTGAGAGTGCCATTTTTGCAGTGAGCCATTTTTTAAGTAGTTTTTCCAAAAGTAAACCCTGCAGTTTAAAAATTATAACAATGAAATCATTCCAAGAGCATGTATGAAGAATAGACAAGAGTTAATTTAAAGATTGCTGTAAATGAGTGTTGCAATTGATCAATTAATGAAAAATCTATTTTAATAGTTTCTGTTGTTTGTGCTGTTTGACATTAAGCATTTCAGAGTAGTTTATGACTCGAATTATTTTTTCTGGTTTTTATTCTAATGGCTTATTATTAGAAAAAGTGGTAGATGGAGTAGTAAATTATTTCAGGGGAAATGTGAACTGTTATATGAGCTTCTGTAGGCATAGTGGGTTTCAGTGAGGCTCAGAATATTATCTACAATTAAAATAAATGCAAAGTCATGGCTGTTTTGCAGTTTAATTTCAAGACCACGGATGACAGTAAAATGTGTGATCTGTGCTTGGCTTCCTGAAAGCAATTTCTGTTTGTATACAATGTGCTGATATTCTCACACACCTGTTTATTGTGTCTGTCTCCAGAATTTTACCATGCAGAGATTATTCAAACAATTCCAGTTGCAAGCATGAGAGCATTTCTTGCAGCTGCAAAAGTAGCATTTGGACTTCTATAAATGAAAAAAACCCACAACCCAACCAAAACAAAACAACAGCTAAAAAAAAAACACACCAAAAAAACATTACTTTTCTGTCAGGTATTCCTCCCCAGTGAAGGATCCTGTGCTAAGAGATGTCATTGTGAGCTTCCTTATAAACATGTAGCCCAAAGTGGTTTTCCCCCCCATAATATTAGGACATTTTATGAATTTTTATATTCATGAAAAAGAGCCTGAAAGAGTCCAAAACAGGTTTTCAGCTAATAACTTTTTTCACTGAAACTGGTAAAAATTATAGATGAATCATATATCATCTTATTAATGGATGATGAAGCTATTCTGGAGCTGGCAGTGGGAAGCTACCTGGATTGGGTCTAGAGAAAGATCTTTCCCTCCTCCTCACAGCTGAGAGGATTTATTGTTTCTTGTCATCCTTAATGCCTTGTGTCTGTAGGAAACCATTTAGTTAAGAATAGTAAGTTGTGGTGTGTTTGTGGTCACACTTTCTGTGCTGTTTTGTTCTACTTTGTGAATAATTTTTTTTTTTTTTAAATGAAGAGATACAGATGGCAGAAGAAAACCCCAAACCAGTCACGTTTCCTTCTTTTACTGTTGTGGATTTTTTTTTGTACAATTTTTTTTTCTTTTTAGTTCTTACAGGGTTAGATGTCATCAATGCTAAGTTGCTGGGATCTGTGATGACAAAGAAAGAGGAGGGTATGAAGGAAGGGTGGTATTTGTGAGCTGCAAGGGGAGCTGTGTGAGACAGCTGGGAAATTGGAGAGTGCTGAATCACATGAAGGTTATTACATAAGGCAGGTTTGAAATCAGACAGGGAACAGTCTCATAAACTTGGGCAGTGTACTGAAATTATGTGCTGTTGTTCAGTGCAAATTTTGGTGATGGAAATAAGTGGTCATGTATGTTCTTTGTTTTATAAGGAGAAAATGGCTACTATTGTGAGAGACTTTAGGTTGCTTTGGGTGTAGTTTGGCCTCCTTTTATAGTATTTTTGGTATCCGCTAGTTTGGGGTTTTAAAGTTGCTTGGTGTTGGCATTATTTTCATGCAGTGTTCATTGTATGATATTCAGTCTACAATTCACCCTTCCCCCCCAGCCCCACAGATTTTTTTGATGGCCTGAATTTCTTACCAGGTTGTTTCCTGTCAGAATTTGGTGCCTGGGTTGTTTTTGTTGGTAGTACAGTAAGCATTGTGTTGAGCCCGTGGAAGAAAAAGAGAAAGAAAAAAACACTTCAGAAAATATATTTTGGATATATACTGTAGTGAGAGAAGTGAAGCTGAAAGGTCAGGGAGATGCTGTATTTTGCCATTTACCAGATCAATACTCCCTCTGTGCTCAGGAAATATTATTTCCTTTCAAAGAAGCAATACCTGTATGGAGAGTTTTGAAAGAGCTGGGTTGCATTTGGCTGCATATTTCTAAATAGACCACTTTTTGCAGTAATATCTTTGGGCACCCAGAGATCAACATAAATTGAATGAGTTTCTGCAATTTTTGTTCCACAGAGGCACTGTGGTACCTTGACTACACTGAATTTAAAAAAATTATTTGACTTGAAATCTGACGAGGTAAATACCTCAACTTGGGTAAAAGCTGAGATAACTTTCATTCTTGCATTCAAGTAGTTTTCTCAATGTTCCTTCTTACGTGCCTATGCTAAAATAAATCTCCCTTCTGTGCAGTGTACTTCATTCTGATGCCTTTTTAAAACTCCCCTGTGTCAACATATTGGGGGAGGTGAGGAGGACTGTGGGGGATGAGCGGATACGAAGGGCAGTTCAGGAGAGGGAGACAACTAGAGCTGCAGTTTGTAGTTGATGCTCCTGGGAAAATAAAGATATCAAGTGTAAGTGTCTGCCATGATTATCAGTTTTGACATATTCTGAGGAGGCAGGATTAGAAGCTTAGCAAAGAGTAAGATGTTCCTGATTTTATCCAAACATGATGGCAGATATCTGGCACCTGTAGAAAGTTATTTTAATCATCTTGTGGTTGTATTATAATGGACTTGATCGCACTGAACCCTTTTATGTAATGCCTGGCTTTGGGTAGGGCTACCCTAACAGAAATCTCAGTGAATTGAGAATGTGTAAGTGTATAAAACATCTGGGTCTGTTACATTGACATGGTTGTCCAGGGCAGGAGAGACCTAGAAACCTTATTCCACAGATCTGGGGCTGCAGAAGTCTCAGTGCTCACTAGGGAGATTCCTGGGAGGATTGTACAGAAGAGCCTGGTTAACTGGTACCTTGATTAGATCTCCTCTGCTTTGGCTTGGCACTGCTACTGCAGCCCTTATGTGGTTTGATAATCTTGATTAAAATGTATTTGTGGCCTTGGCAGGTAGATGAGTGTTCACACATTGTCAGTCAGCAATTGCGTGCCTGTAGTTGCTGCAACACAGAATAAATAAAACCCTTTTGGTACAGGTATATTAAGTAGCAGCTTCCATGTGCTGAGTCTCTGCAGTGTTTCCACAAGCATCTCTTAGTGACATCTCTGTGCTTGGGGAAACGATTGTGAAGCTTTATAGACAGGATTAAATGCAGGGGATTGTGGGTTGGTAATGAGGAGCATGAGGACAGCACTGCTCTTGTACCTTGTTCCCTGTTATTTCATCAAAGAGTTGCATCCTGTGTGGCTTCAAGGTTTTCTTATAAAAAGTTGTGTTTTATCAGAGTAACAGAGGGTAGACAAGTACTTAAATAATTCTATCTATATGTGAATAAAATGAAGGATTGCCAAAGCACAGCATTTAGAAATGTATCTAAGTGATACAAAATGATGCAAGTTACTGTGAAAGTGAGTTACTCCTGTATCAAGGAAGACTGTTTAGTGTGCAGCAGGATGCTGAAACTTAGATTGAGGGTGCCTGAGAAAGAAAAGAAACCTTGATTTATTCAGCTATACTCAACTATAGTATCTCTATAGAGCAGTGCTTGAAGTAGATCAGTCATAAAGTCTGAATGTTCCTTGAAATGTTTAAGGAACACTTAATTAGTTGAGTTACATCCTCCAACATGAATTCAGATATAGACTTCTTGTTAGCTGTTGACTTTGGCTGGAAAGTTGCCTAGAAGGAAAGTAAATCTGTCAGGCTCTCTTTATCATGTTATGAAAATGGCCCTAATAACCTTTCCTTTTAATAAAGATTTCATTTGTGCGACCAGGGTGAAAACATCAGAGAGGTTTAGTGAACTGCAGGAAGGATTTTCAAAGACCCACTTCTGTGTGTTCCAGTGGATTTTGAGGATATCTGGGTGCAGATATGGTGCAAACTGAATTTACAGTTGGAAGGCTAAACCACAGAAGACTGAATGGTCTAGATAAANAAGATAAGATAAATTGGGGGGAGGGGGGGAGAAATAAATCCCATAGCTTTCCAGCAAGGTAAGATACTGATTTATTTAAGGAAAATACCTGTTTGGTTCTCCCTGCCCATGTGAACTGCGCATTGAAATTAGTGTCCAAGTTCAGGCGTTTATCTCAGACCTTCTTCATATTTGTCTCTTAAATAAAATAAATGATCCTTGGAAATTAAATTTTGGCTGTATGTATGCAGATAAGAGAATTTCCTCTCACTTTTCTCAGATAGTCTTTATAAAACAGAGGAGAATCCAAAACCATACAGAGATACTGCAAAACACCAACAACAAAGCACCAAAAAAACCCCAAAACAAAAAACCAACTAAAATTCTCTTTATAAAGCCAAACACCAAAGCAATATGCAACTGTGTCTGTGGGTGCTACTCATGGAAGAGAGATGTGATCTTAGTCTGTGCTGAGTTGTTGGTTTGTTACAGAAAGCAATTTTGTAACACTCCTTTTTATGTTCATCTAAAGTGTATTTGAGTGCCAGGTAATTTTTTAAATGCTGTTCTGTAATTAAAGCTGTGTAGAAATTTCTCAACCTCATGGCTAAATCACTTTTGTAATTAGCAGCAAAGCTTTTTTTTCCAAGGAGCTACAGTAACAAAAGCCCATGAGTGCTACTTTTCAAATGTGTCCTATTGCTTGTTTTAATCGTTTTATGCAGCTTCTTTTCATCCCTCTATTTTGTCCTTTTTGTTAGTCGAAATTACTTCTTGCTATGTTTTCTTAATTCTATAAAATAGGAAAACAATTTAAAAACCATTAATGCCTTAATTTTGTTTAAGTTTTGCTGTCTCTTTTTCTCCAGACTGTAAGTCTGTTTCTCCCTTTATAAACAGTTGGACAAAAAGCAATTACTAGACATACTGATAACAGCAAATAAGAGAACATTTTGCACCTTAGAGGATCTGTTATAAGACAGCAATTTTCCACTTCATTGACTCACAACTGTTTTATTTTCTGCTGTAAACTCAAAAAACCAAGTGGTGTTTTAGACAGAATTCATGAAAACTTCCATTATTTTTTTAATTAGATATAAATGCTTGTATTAATTGAAACAGTACAGTGGTATAGGATCAGTAGAAATTGCTGGAGCAAACACCCTCCTGGAATAAAAATTGGAGGAGGAAGTAGGATGATTTGTGAGTGCTGTTTTTTTGCTCAAGAGAATTTTAATAAGAGAATGGATATCCCATATAAAGGGATGAATTTCCTCTTAGGAGTCCTCAGAAAACAGAATTTGAAAATGACACAAAAAGCCTTTAATATAAATTATTGCCACGTAGCAACACAGAGTTTGTACAGGAAAAGCAGAAAGAGTCTCTTTGATCAGAGGAGACATAATCAGAGAAGCATTGAGAAGGCTTGCTCGGGAAGGCAAAGTTTCAGAGATCCTCACTGAAGGTGGAATTTGCTGAGATTAAGAGCATTGCAAAAGGAATTGGAAAGTACAGTAGTGACCTAAAGGTTGAGTGAGGTAAAAACCTGCAATTTGGAATGTATTTTCACATCAAAATAATGGGGTAGGAATGGAATAAATAGAAGGAGGAAATGGAGAATCAGAAGGTGAAAAATAAAGCCAGAAATTGAATAAAGATTCAGGGGTTATGCAAGGCAATGAGAAGGGAGATCTTAATAGCACCTTCTGTTTGTTACTTACTTCTGTCTGACAATACAGTGGTTGTCAGTGAAGCACATGGAATTCTGTACCACTCCTCACTTTTGCCTAAACAGTTTGTGGATTTCAGGCCTTTCACTTGAAGGGTTTTGATGAAGACATTCTGGCCATGTTCTGAGAAGGTCTTTATCTGAAAGTTAATACTTTCAAGACCTAATGCAGACTGAGAGGGGGAGAGAAGCATGATGATGTCATGTATTACAAAACAGCAAATGAAAAATAGAGATAAGTTTGTCCTAATTTTTAAATACTGATGAGAGTGGGTCATCATAATGGAGAGAAAAACCATTTTTATGGGATTTAATGAGCTAAGCATTTTCAGGAGACTGTTGTGGAAAGCAGTCTGGAAATACAGTCTGAGTCTGATACAGTGTGATAATATAGGATGGGAAACTCTCGTGCCAAAGAAAAGGGAAGAACAAAGGGGGAGGGAGAAGGCTGAGGAGTGAAAAAACTGCAAGGCCAAGTGAGATTAAACAAATAACATGGAGAAGAGGAAAACATGGGCAGAGGAAGAGTTACAGGCAGTGAGGAAAGGAAAATTGCTGAGAATTTGAATGTAAAGCAAGACAAGACAAGTAAAACCAAACTTTCAGAGCATATGGGAAGAAGGGAGGAAGGTGTATATATAGAATAATACCAGAGTGGATTGTGGGAGATCTGAACTGAGACTTTTGCCAGCTTTCTCCCCAACAGCAACATCTGTGTCATAAATTCACCAGGCATGGTGGGAGAGATTAAAAAAAAAACAAAAACAAAAAAAAAAAAACATGCCCAAATCCGAGGAAGACTGTAACTGTTCAGATGAGGAGCACAGGATCATTCTCCATCAAAGGACTTGGATGTCCTCTGTTTTGAGGAAGGAAGAAAGTAGAATGTGAAGCAGTGAGGATCACTTGGGGAGCAAGCTAAGGAGATCATAAAAATTTGGGATGTCTGGATTGGAGGAAATTACAATAGCAGGGCTTTAAATGATAAAAATTAATTTTGTGTCCTGACCTTGCTGGAGAGCCCACTCCACTCTTCATAATAAAACAACAAAGTTATAATGTATGTAGCTGTGCAGCTACTGATAACTTAATTTTCTGTCTCAAAATAAAGAGATTCACAGTAACAAAGGATCTAGCAAGTGCATAAAGTCTTCTACTGAGCTGCTGATGAAAGATACATGAGAGCATATTTAACATAATACTAAGTTTTTTGGGGGTGCAGTGGGTAAGAGTAATTGTGCTGGTGAAAACTTTCAGCTTTGATCCAGAGATATACCAGCAAAACAAAGAGTGGGCAAAATAAAATGCAGATACAGCATCACCAAAGGTAATTTTAAAGATGTTTTTAAAGGTCGCTAGTACGTTTGGATCATGAACTTGTGCCGTTAGTATGTCACGGTGGATAGAAATTGCATGTGAGAAGATACTTGAGAAGATAGAGAAGTTGTTCAAAGAACAAGACCCAAGAGAAATTTGGAATATGAGGACTGCTAAAGCAAAGGGCTGAATTTATGAATTGTGCACCATATAATCTCTTCTGTGTTGGAATGTTTGGTAGCTTTGGTAACAACTCTGAACGGGGTTATTTCAGCATCCCACACGTGCGATCAGTTAGTGGGATTGCTCCGTGATGTGAAAAAAAAATGGGAATTTTAAATGCAAACTGTGTTTATGAAGACTGGAATTCTGTCTCCTGAGGGTGAAAGAATTACGTGTATGCTTTCAAAGTACTTCAGAGAAAACTATTGATAAATAAAGGGAAACTCTGGAATGCTGGAACAGTAATGACGATTGTGTTACCGATAAAACTTGGTCATCTATAAAATGCACAAAAAATAGAGCAAATTAATAACGGCATTTGAGTTTCAGAAAAAGATACTGTAATACTGGATGCTAAAAATAAATGTTATTTCTTGTAAGTCAGTAAAGCAGACAAGTTGAAAGAAGTATACTTGTTTTGGCTTTTTTTTTTGCAAAACATGTTGTTAAATTAATGCCAAATAGATTAAGAAGAAAATGTTATTTCATGTTGTTTAATTAGAGTAAAGCAAAACTGATCTCGAGTTAGAACAGAGTATACATTTATCCAGATATTTCTTAAAGGGTAATAAATCTTAAGAGTTACATGTTTGGGTTTTGTGTATTCTGGGGTGGGGGAATTGGGTGTCTCTGTCTAAAATTCTGTCCCTCTGTCTGCAAAAACACAGAGGATTCTTAGATTGTCAGTCCCATGACAAAGAAAGAGTCAGACACTGTTTTTTACTGTTGTCAATGCAGACAAATAATGCAGCATGTCCAATTTTGTGTACAGGAGAAGTGTACATGGATCTAATAACTGACTCTTATTAGATGATTTAGCTAATGAAATTATGACAGGAGGGTGTACTCCTTCTCCTTGAAAGGAATTGAGAGTAGGTGTAAAATCTTAAAAATAATGAGGCATGCAATTTTAATTAATAAATTTTGACATGTTGCCTTTGACCTCATGATAAATTTGATAGATTTATTTCTTATTTATGTCTCTTTCTATTAACTGTCATCACACCAAACAAATGCATCTCCCTCTGCACATACAGACCATGTACCTCTCTGGGTCAGAAGCAGCATTAGATCTTTTTAGGGAGCATGGGCCTTGCTGTTTAGAAATATTTTGCATTTGCACTAAATTAGAAAAAAAAATACTATTTCAATATCTGCAGTTCTGGTTTCTTCAGCATATATTTATTCATTAAGGCACTCATCCATTTTAGTCAATGGATTTATAGGAACTGAGAACTCTGACACATCTGTAACATACACAGAATTTTAAAGAGGAAGAAAATGTGCTTTGGGGAAAAATTGTGCTGGGGTCAGAAGGAGGAGACAAGACAGAAACACTCCCCCCTTACCCTGGGCATGGCATCTGTTTCCAAACAGTGCTCATAACATTTTCTAATGGTGATGCTTCACCCTGGAAATTCAGCAGGAAAGCTCTTCTTGTCCCCCTGTATTTGTGATCTCTGTCTAGAAGTCCAAATACTCTGAGTGGAAACAACATAAGTATCATCAAGATTGATGGAAAAATCTCTTCAGAAAAGCCTTTTATGCATGTTGAATTCTGCTGCAGAAGTTTCCTTTGTGCGGAATAGAAAACTGTCATCACTCATCTACTAGTGTCTAGAATAATAGCACGCTTCCTTTCTTCAGCCCCTGGGATGAGGACTTGGGAGTCTGAAATGTTAGACATGCTGGAGTGTGGCACTGGAGAAGCTCATCAGTTCAGATTGCTGGGAGGGAGGCACATTTAGCTGAGGAGAACAATTCTGGCTCAAATGGAGGACACATCTTCACTAGGCAGGAATAATATTTGAATATTGATAATACTGAGTGGCCAAATCTTTTCTTAAATATAAGTAACTATATAACCAATGCATGTGATGCTTTTGCAAAAGTAGCCTGTTGTCTGCAGAAACCCCAGCAATGGCAGAGTCACTTCATACCCCATATGATTGCTTGTTCCTTGCATTTAAAGGGTTAAAGCAGAACACACCGCTCTATTTTTCATGTTTGTAGAGTCCTGTTTAATCTGTATGTAGATACTGTGCTCATTAGTGGGTGACGTTTCTTCAGAAATGAATGTATTACATTTTAAGGTTCATTCTTCGAAAAGAGGAAGTATTTGCTGAGTTTTAGAAACAAAGAATTGCTTTATTTTGCAAATTTTGAGTTTCTCTCAACAACTGGCATTTCAGTTCTAGTTTTTTAAATACTCTCTCAAGCATGTACCTAATTAAAGTATCGGGCTGCATCATTTCCTCCTTTTCTGAGGGATACAGATCCAGCCTCTTCCGTGTGGTGGGTTGGGTGGGGGAGGAGGAGTGGTTGGAAGTGTGAGTGGATCTAGTACAGATAGATGGAGAAGGCAACAGGTGGGAAGATGGGAAGACACAGAACTTGGGGGCTCTTTCTAGAGAGCCTTCGAGTAGTTTATATGGGGCAATTAAGTTTGGGTTTTTAAGAAAAGGCAAGTAATTTGGAATGTTTTTAGGTGACTGTTTTGAGCATGGTTGTGCTCTGCTCTCTGCAGCAGCCCTATAAGGATAGAGGAGAAATAGAGATCAGTTCTGCTTCTCATTTTAATTGCCTAAAGGTGCAGCAAGAAGTGGTCTCTGGTGTCTCTCTGGGGTGCACCATGCAGGGGTTGGGGCCGAAACATGGAGTGCTCTCCATGCGGGGAGAAACTGAAAAATACTGGACACTCAAATGCTAAAGAAAACCAACAGCAACCAAACAAAACCTTTGAGTTCAGGTAATTTCAAGCAGAAGTATTTCTAAATGTTTGCTCAGAAGATCTGCAGCTCCCTCAAAAAACTGTAGCTGATTATCTCCTCCTGTGCAGCAAGTTTGTATAAGTAGGTGGGGATTTACGAGCATGGGAAGACACCAGCTTTTCACCCTCATCCACTTCTCTGGACTGCTGTATTCAAAGTATTTGGCACTGTTTCCTAAGTCACTGTGTGGCATTGTTTTGAAAAGGTATCTCTTCTGACTTCTGAGGGATAGCTTAGAACTCCTAACTTCTGTTCCCCTTGCTGTGTCATTTTTCTCATGTTGATTGTCAGAGGAAAGGGATTGATGAGAGATGCGATGTCTCAGATATGGGAGAAACAACAGTTATGTTGTTATGGATCAGTTATGGATCTCTTACTGTGGTTTTTGCTCTGCCAGCTTAGTCTTTGTTCTGCAAGGCCAAAAGTTTCTCAATTGAATTTTGCTTGGTATTACCAGCCAAAATAAATGTAGCTATTTTTCCTTTTTTCATCAGTCTTTCCTTCTGGTTCAGGTTTTACTTAGTGCTTTTCTTCTTGCCCAGTTAATGTTTTGCTTACTGTTTTTCTCATTGCAAACATTGTTTTTATCTTTTTTTTTAATCAGTTCTCAGGGTCAACAAAAAAATAGCAATAAAGCTGTATTACCAGACATCATAACTACACTTATTCTGTCTAATGTGTTTTCTAAAAATATTTCAGGTATTGTTTTTCTCTCTTCAGAAAGAGTATTGGGATGCATTTCATGTATTTACCTATCTCACTCTGATTATTGGGATCAGACACAGATCCATTCTCAAGGTATCTTAATGATGTAATCAGAACTCTGTGAACTTTTTCTGAAAACAAGTAAGCTGAAAAATCCAGTTCCAGTCCTGGTAGACACTGTAGAAGGGGCGATGGGTTTCAGTCATATGTGCAGTTTTGGAAAGGAAAGAAGATTATAAATTGATCATTATTCTGAAATACCTTCATTTGTAGCTAAGGGATGAAAACCTGTAGTGGCGAGAGAGAAGGAGGAATTTCTTTACACAAGGCTAGTGCCGCTAGTTGTATTTCCTGTGTTTTCTGTTCTGCTCTCACCTGCTGCAGGAGTTTCATGCTTACTGAGTCTTCCAGAAGGTTTTGTGTCACTGGTTGTATGGAAGGTTACATTAGTTTTGCAGAATGCTGCAAACTCACAGTGTTCTAATGGTTTCAGAAAGCAGCTGAACAAATTCAGGGAAGAAAATCCATTAAGAGCAATTAAATAAGAAGACATTTTGTCTGGCTTTGGAAACCTCTGAACCACAAATCACTGGAGCTTGGGAAGGTGTTTCTTGGGAGGGGAGGGCTGAAAGTAATGGTAGGAAAGTGAATGAAATTACAGTTTGATGTCACTTCAACAGCAGCATTTTAAAAGTTGGGTGCTACTTCTGAATTGTTCGATAGCCTGTGCCCTCCCTCCAGGATCACCTGCTTGGAGTTATGTTTCCATTTAGGGACACAGTCTTTACCTTCTGAACAGCAAGGATGATTTGCTGATGCAGTGCAATCATTGGATGTTGTGTGGAGCAGAATTACTCTGTGAAGCTGTACGAGAAGTCAAGAACTTCAGTGTGTGTTATCCTGTGTTCTCCCTCTGAAATCCATAAAAAAGCAGTGACATAAATTAAATCATCCATCTGGTTCATAATGGAGCGTTATAACCCTATCTCAGTTCTGGTTCTCGTCTCAAAATCTAGGCAAAGAGAGCCCTCTATCTAAAACCCATGAATAACTTCTGAAGAAAAGCTTGTCTTGAAGGCACTTCCCATTTCACTCAGGATGTCTTGCAGAAGACTGTCAGCCTTTTTCTTTCTTTCTCCCCTGTGCCTTGTCAGATTCCTTGGGAATCTCTCCTTTATGGTGATGGCTGTAATAGTGGCTTTTATAGGGAGAGAGCCTGTTGGCACTGCTTGCAGGTGATTTTTTTTTTTCTGACCTGGGCTTTTAGACAAGAGAAAGCTGAAGCAAACAGATGACAAATGTCACTTGTGAGCTCAAGACAAAGCCCAGTGAGTGCTGCCACAGGAAGGCAACTTGGCTTGAACTGAGAATGAATATTAAGAGCTGATTGGAAAAATACTGCAAAATGAAAATGGCTCTAAAGGAACACAGCTGGTACTTTTGGATTATTTTTTTTAAATGCTACAATTCAATTGTTTTGCCAGTTCTAGTGTTTTGCTAGACATGTAACTCCATGTGGCATCTTTCTGTGTTCCCTGTTAACAATTCTCTCTAAACTTTGATTTTTATCTCTTTTTTTTTCTGGAATTCTGGTTGTGTATTCTTAGTCTTACAGCCTGTACATACAAATTGGGGGATTTTGTGTGTGTTTTGAGATGTTGTGGTGAGTGAAGTTCAGAGAACAAGTGCCAGGGGGTAGAACTTTGTTACCTGGTTGGAACAGAGGGAATCACTGAGGTGCTGGGGCATTGTCTTGAAGTGCTGCTCCCCTTTGATGGTGACTCATCTGTTCTTGATGTGAAAAGAAGGTGGTCGAAAGTTCTGGAATTACGGGCAAGAATGTGAACTGCCACGTGAACAAAGGATTGCTCTAAGTGGAACAAAATTTCTTGTCTCTGTGCTGTGTCAGTCAGCTGTGAGATGGAAAGGAACTCATTGGTCTGGGCTACCAAACTCATCTAAATCCAGAAGTGTTCATCTTCTCCTGAGGCATTTTGGTATGCTTTGCTTCTAGAAGAAGAGAATGAAGGGTGGGTGTCATATGTAAGAATGTCATGGATCTCATAAAGCCAGGTGACTCAAAATCCTTGATATGCAAGCTCCCACTTCACTTAAATGCAAGTAAATAAAGTAGGAATTTCTGTTTTAGGCCTTTGACCCGATGCATAGTGCATAGACATCACACATTCTCCAGGGGGGTTTAAATGGGTTGTTAACCTCAGGTTTCTCTTTGTTTTACAGAAGAGGATCTTAATTTTAGGCCTCCACAATATTTAGATGAGGGCAGACACACAGTGAAGGCACTAAACAGGTTTAAGAAACTGCTTGAGAGGCATAGCTAACATTCTGTGAAATGTTCAGAGAAACTGAGAAGTAGAATGTATCTACCAGTTGATACAGAATCAGATATGTAATTACCATTTTAAACAATTAAATGTAGCCTGGACTTCCTAAGGCACAGCTTAAAGTAGATGTGTTTAAGAACAGGATCAAGTGTAATGTTGAGAACATGTTAAAAAGAGAGGAATGTTGCACAAAACTCCTTGTTTTAAATGCTTCCACAAGACATCAAGCACAAATCTGATCTTCCAGAGGATGAGCTCATATTCTCTTCTTTTCCATGGCACTGGCCTTGAAGAGACCTTTTTAGGCTCTCTGCCTGCCATATTCCCTGTCTGTCAGAGCAGGCTTCCAGTGGCTGTGGCTTATCTCCCTTATTTTATGTTGGGAGCTCTTCCTATCAGAGTAATACTCAAGTACCCTTAATTAATTCCCATAATCTTCTCATGCTAGTACTCAATCTCTTGTACATCTCAGAGACACAAGGTGATGATCCCAGGTTTATAAAGCTGCCCACATCATTTGTCTCCATGCCCTGGAACTATCTCTGTCTTTCTGCCAGTGTGATTTCCTTAGTCTTTGGTATCTGTAATTAAAGAATGATCCTGAAATCCCATTGTAATATATAACCAGACCTTAAAAGAAAGTATGAAAAAGCTGTGAAGTCTATTTTGAAAATGTTACTTTAAATAAGACAGTGCAAAGATTCAGATTACACTGGAGAGGAATCACATATTCAGAAAAGATGGGAGGGAGCATACAGGGTATATGTTTAAGCAGTCTTTAATGTTCTCTGAAGTACAAAAAACTTTGTTAATTGCAAGGGGGGAAAACCCACACATCTTTGATCTAGGAAAATAAATGTAAATTGGTGTATATTAGACAGTGTCATGGAAAAGCTGTAAATGTGGGGGCCGGTATTAAATATTTAATTGTTTTATGATTGAATGGTTTTAATGATTGCAAGTGAAAATGAATATTGATATTCTAAAATGGAAGATAAATTTTGTATGTTGAATGGTACAAATTTAGAAGTACAGAAAAAGATTTTGGAGAATTGAGATAGCAAGAGTAACTTCATTGGTATGTTGAGATTTTTAAATGGTAGTATTTGAAGCAGGTTGTATCCACCATCTTATATACCTAGCTGATGATGTTCAGGAAACTGATGTGAGTATCAGAAGAAATAGAGAGTATGAAGACAAAGTTAGAAGCCCAAACAATATTTAGTTTAATAAAGAACAATGTAGAAGCCTGTACTGGAAAGCATGGTCTTATATAAAAGATAAGTATAGTTTAATGTGACATTTTGCTAGAATCTAATCATCCTCCTCTCAGACATAGAACAGCAGAATGAAATTTTGGATAAATGATAAAATCATATCCAAGAGCTGTTTGCAGAGGAGACAGACAGGAGGGAGGGTGAGTCAACACCTACCCATGGTTATGGTTAGAAAGGGACTCTGCTGACTTTTGCAAGAGGAAGGGGGTATCCACTCACACTGAGGAGCAGCAATTATCACATAAAATTAATTTGTGAAACTCAGCTTTACAAGGTATCTTTAAATAAGAGCTCCCTGGAGTCTTGCAAAAGGATGTTGAATTAAGAGACGAGGAGAAAATCCCTGTATGACGGTGTTGGTTAATTTGCCCTCTTGTCCTCTCTTCCCTCATCCTTCAGGCTCTCAGCCAACTGCATAAGCAACAGAATTGGGAAGAAATTGCCCCAGAGGAGTAGCTTTTAAAACTATCAACTTTTGAGAGATTTCTTACCTTTCCTAGTAAGATGAGGTAATAGTCAGAACTGAAGAAAAACCAGTGGTTTTAAAAACCTTCCGGTTCCTGATGCGGGACAGCTGTGGTGTGCCATTTGCAGTTTTTCAGAGTCAGTTTTTCACAAGTTAAATAAGATCAGGTAGAACAGCAGTGATACAGTGGTAAGAAGAAGGATTAGTGAAGGAGAGCAAGGTGAGCTCTGGAGCAAATGAAGGGAGAGCAAAATAGAGCAGTGCAGAACGAGCAGAGATGGGGACAGGGAATGAAGTGTCCAGTCCTTCGCCTTGTTTCTGTGGTTTTTTTTCTTGATTTGTTTTGCATTTAGAAATAGAAGGCTCCTAAACTCCCTAGCATATATATTCACAGAGTGGGCTGAAAATTTACTGATGTACAGCTTTCTGTTCAGAAACGATGATTTGATGGAATTGCAGTGCTCTGTGGGAATGGTTGGTGGGCTGCCCAGCTGCTTTGCTCTGCTCTTGGCTGTGGGCCATCCTGTCTGCTCCCCCAGCTGCCTGTCATGTGGGCTTGCTGCCTTGGCTCTTGGATCCCATTTGAAGTATTTGCACATTCTGACAAATAAAACAGCAAATCACCAATTAGAACACCAATTAGTGATCGCTACTTAACCAACTACAGTCTTAATTGGACAATCATTTTCAGTAATAATTGATTGATCCCTAACTAGCAACCATTAATCAATGATCTTGCATTTCACTACTTAAATCTTTAAAAAAAATTGACATATTCTTGGTTTAGGTTTTGATATATTTATAGGAATGCATAAAATATATACTAAAATACGCTATCCAATAACATTTTCAATTTTCAGATGTTACTGACTAATGTAAAAATCGCGTAAAAAATTAAGGCAATCAGTGAGGGTTTTTCCCCAAAGCTGATACTCGCAATTTTGTTCCAAATGTGGGATTTTGTTCAGTTTGCAGTTTACAGAACAAACTGTTTTTATGCTGGAGCTAATGAAGCCTGGGCAGTGACGAGCTGGTGTGTGTTGTCCTTTCGCACCTCCTGTCCTTTCTTCTCCCACTTAAGCACACACAAACTGAAATTCCTCTAGTTTTCCTGGTGAAGCATCCTGAATGACATCTTGTTCCCCATGGCATTTCTGAGCAGGAAAGGCACATGCGTGATTTTAAACTGTGCTAATGGGCTAAGTGTCTCTTCCCAAAAAGGAGAGAGTAATTAAGCTCTGTGTGCTTTCTGAAAGTAGGCTTTCGTTTGGGGGGCTCTTTTTTCTATCCAACAGGTATTTTCGGTGATACTCCTCAAAATGTTTTATCTTTGAGTTGTCTTGCTTTCTCTAAAATGCATTTGAAGGCAGCTAATAGGTTCAAGAGTTACTCAGGTAGAAAAAGGCAACATAAAAGCAGTAACAGCGTTCTTAGGGGACTTGGTTAAAAATTAAGCTTTAAATTTTTCCATTCAGTAAGAGTTACAGATTTGGCTGTGTTCTTGTTACTGCCCAGCACAGTGTGGCTTAGGGTTCAAGGGGAACAACCATAGAGGGTTTTGTCACTTAATTTTTCTGATTGTTTCCCTTTGTTTTTACTGGTTTGTTTGTGTGTATTTGCATCTCTTTATAGTCATTCATGCATTGATATATTCAGCTTGTCCACTCCCATTTTCTGTGGAGTGCCTCAGGTAGAACAGCTGTGTAATTAATGATAGTAAGGCTTTTTTCCAACCCTAGTGGTTCTCCAGCAGTGAGAAAATGACAGGGAAATAATGGGGCTACTTGTCAACTCAGTGGGATTCCTATCTTTGCTGGAAAGGGTTGGAAAAATGGCGAATCAAGGACAGAAAATTCCATACTAGTAGTTCTACTTCATAAAATGTTATAAAGATGATAGGTATAAATAATGATGATCATTTGCCATATAAAAGGGAATAAAACACTTCAATAAACTGTACAAATGTCATCTTCCAAAAAAGATGTTTCAGTAATGTTTGTATTTATACATGAACTGACATTAATTTCTGTGCTTTGATTGAAAACATTTGTGAAGACATCTAATATTTTTTTGTCAGATCAGCATATCTAGCTGGGAAAAAGGGAAAGCCAAATCCTCTAATAAGTATGAAATAAGAGCAGTACTTGTCAAAGGAAAAAGGGTTGACAACTACTCTGTGCTTAATTTGCTTGTGCTAAGCAGTATTTGGGTCCTACCTGAAGGGTATGGACAGAATAAGGAAGTGCCTGCAGGGAATTATGGAGGAATCTCTGGGAATTCAGCAGGAATGGGAGCCTCTCTGAAGTGCTTGTACACAAATGGATGCAGGATGGCCATAAATACAGGAGGTACAGACTTTTTAGGAGGGACAGCCTGGGAATGTGAGAAAAGGGAGAAGCTCTCCATGAAGGAGTAGCCAGAATGCACAGAGCCCTGCTTTGGACGGTGGAGAGGTTATGGGTGAGGATTAATGGCTCATCAGTGAGGATGGTCATCATCTGCTACAGACACCTGGTCCAGGGGGGAGTAGATAAGGCCTTATTCCAGCAGCTGGAAGGAGCACTGCAGTTGCAGTCACTGGTTCTCATAATGGGCTTAGCCATACTGGTACCTGCTCTCAGGGAAACACAGGGGATTTCTGAAGTGTGTTAATGACAAGTTCCCAGCCCAGCTGATGGAAGAGCCAACAAGGGGAGGTGGCTGGCTCATCTCCTGTTTGCACTCATAGAAGAACTGGTTGTGAGTGAAGGTTGAGGGCAACGCTGGCTGCTGGGACTGTGAAATGGTGGAGTCCATGATCGGGAGACAAAGATATAAGGCAAATGGGAGAATCAAAACTCCAGACTTAGGAAAGGAGACCTTTGTCTGCTCAGGGATCAGCTTGGAAGAATTCCTTGGACATGGCGCTGGAGAGAAGAGGGGTTTGTGAGAGAGCATGCTAATTTTGAAGGATAACTTTCTCTGAGCTCAAGAACAGTCTGTCCTGGTTTGCAGGAAGATACATAAAAAGGAAAGGAATTGTGCATAGATGAACACGATGCTTCTGACAAAACTCAGGCATAAAATGGAAGCATACTGGAGGAAGAAGGAAGGATAGATGATTTTGGAGGAATATAGAGACATCATCCAAGCATTCAGGGATCACGTAAGGAAAGCCAAAGCCCAGTGGAGTTGAATTTGGTGAGGGTTGTGAAGCGCAACGAGAGCTTCTACACGTGTAACAGCGGCAAAAGGAAGGTGAAAGAATATGTGAGTCTGCTGCTGAATGAGGAAGATAACAAAGGATGTGGAAAACACTGAGGTACTTAATATTGGCCTTCGTCACCTTGGTCTTTACTGGTAGGACTCACCTTCAGGATTCCAAGACCAGTTGGCAAGTCTGGATCCAGGAAGATTTGCTCCCACGCGAGGGGGATCAAGTTTAGGAACATTGAAACAAATGGGATATCTGCAAGATCATGAGACCTGATGGGATGCATCAATGAATGCTGAGGGAGCTCATCTGTGTCACTGTGAGACTACTCTCAAATATCCTAGAAAGGTCTTGGTGATGGGGAAGGTTCCTGATGCCTGGACGAAAGCAAATGTCACTCCTGTCCTCAAGAAGGACCAGAAGGAGGACCCAGGGAAAACTACTGGCCAGTCAGTTTCACCTCTGTCCTTGTGGAGGTGTTAGAGCAAATCATCCTTGGCAACTTGTTTCCAAGCTCACTCAGGGCAGACAAGTCACTGGAAGCAGTCACCCTGAATTTATGAAGGAGAAACAATGCATGATGAACCTGATAGCCATTTGCAACAGAGTGAGTAACCTGGTGGAGGGGTGAGAGCCATGGATATTGTTGGTGTTTGCTTTAGCAAGGCTTTCCCCACTGTTTCACATAATATGGTCATAGAGAAACTGATGAAATACAGATTAGATGGGTGGTCAGTGTGGTAGGTTGAAAACTGGCTCACCTGGGGTCAGAGGGTTGGGATCAGCATCTGTAATGGTCTAACCCCAGATGGCAACTGGGTACCACACAGCCACTTGCTCACTCCCCTGCTGGTGGGCTGGGAAGGAGAGTCAGGGGGAGTGATAGTATCTAATACTACTAGTAATAATAATAAAAAGGAGAGAGAGAGTTAAAGTCCAAGAAAAACAAGTGATGCACAGTACAGTTGCTCACCACCCAGTGGCAATGCCCGGCCTGTCTCCGAGCAGTGATCAGCACCTTCTGGCCAACTCCTCTGGGTTTATACACTGGACAAGACTTTCCATGGTATGGATTATCCCTTTGGCCAGTTTGGATCAGTTGTCCTGGCCATGTGCCCTCCCAGCTTGTTGTGCAGTTCCTCCCTGTCAGAGCATGGGAAGCTGAAAAGTCTTGATTTAGGTTAGCAAGAACTAAAACATCCTTGTGTTATCAATGTTATTCTCATCCTAAATCCAAAACACAGCACTGTGCAAAGTAACTTAAGAAGAAAATTAACTCTATGCCAGCCAAAACCAGGACAACATCACAAAGTCCAGCTGGAGACCAGCCACTAGTGGTGGGCTTGGAGTGGGGCCACTGCTCCCTTAGCATCTTGGGTTAATGACCTGCATTATGGGGTAGAGTTCACCATCAGCAGGTTTGCAGAGAAGACAAAACTAGGAAGAGATGACACAGTTGAGCTGCTGTTCAGAGGGAGGTGAGCAGCCTCCAGGAGCCTCATGGAGTCCTGTATGTGTGGAGGAACAACCCAGTGCACCAGCACAACTTCAGGGGGCTGACAGGCTGGGAAGCAGCTCTGTGGAAAAGGCCTGGGCTGCAGAAGACGGAGCATCACCATCAGATTGAGGGGGATGATCTTTACTGAGCCCAGGTGAGATGTGTGTGGAGTGCTGGCTCCATGCTGGGCTCCTGAGGGAATAGAGCAGGGAGATACTGGAGCAAGTCCATAGGCCCACAGGACTGATTAAGGACTTGGAACATCTGTTACTCAAGGGGTGGGGGCTGAGAGAGGTGGGGTTGTTCAGCCTGGAGAAAAGAAGGCTCAGGGGCATCTTATCCAGCTGCACAAATAGACAGAGCCCAGAGTTGTCTTCATGGTGGTGCCTAGTGAAAGAAGGAAAGGCAACAGGCATAAATGGGAAACACAAAATTCATTTTAAACACACAAAAATTACTTATTAATTTAATGGTGAAGGTGATTGAACAGTGGAGAAGGTTGCTCCGAGACTTTGTGGGGCCTGTGGTCTTGGAGACAATGAGAACCCAAATGGACATCATCCTTGGAAACCTGCTATGCTTGTCCATTCCTTGAGAGACCATCTCTTTTTGTGCAAATGTTTGGACGTAGTGGGTTACTTATAAAGCATCTCATCTCGAATGCAACATTCTACTTGGAGTGAGGGTTTTTTGTTTGTTTATTTGGGGTTTTTTGTTTGGTTTTGTTTTTTAAATCATGTATTGTCCAAAATAAATTAGAAGATTTGTGATTGTTAACAGCATTCAGGGAATCCATCCGTAAGGAGAGTATTAAATTTGGTTAGATGAATCATCTCTATAAAATGTCTGTCAGAGTGAATTTAGTCTTTGTGTGTTGCACACCACTTTTGCTCACTTGATTCATTTGAGAAAAATATTTTCTGTTAAAATGCTTAAATTGTTGAAAATATTTGTATCAAGTGAAAAATGAAGTTGTTTACATCAAGTGATATTTTATAAGCTTTGGTGGAAGGCACATAAGTCAGACAGACACCCGTAGGAACAATCACAATTCAGACATTTGCCTGGCTGTTTGTGTCACAGACATGAGGTGATGCACTAGTTGATCAGTAATCCCTTTTGTCAAGGGCCCTACATTTGCTTATGGAAAAGGAAATACCCAGTTTACAAAGCTGCATGGATTCCACCACCAAAGAAGAAGATTTGAGTTACTTAATGTTGTTTTGTCACTTTGTCTCTTGTATGAAAGGTCTCCCTGTAAGTGGGCGTTGCACAGTGTGTTACTCAGGGGGTTTTGAAATTATTAGTCTTGAGTTAGTTACTGTTTGTGGGTTTGGATAATTTTGTTGTAGTCTTGTCTTGATGTGCCCTGTCCTTTGCTGTGTGACAAGAAAGTTTTTTTTAGAGATAGTGCTGGAAAGCCACTGGAGGAACAGTATTGGATTGAGGCTCCCACTTCAGCTTGTTCAAGCAGGTCTTGAGTGCGTGTTTTAGGGGCCATAGCAGTGTTTTGGTGGGACAGCAGTGCTTGTGAGAAGTTGAAGGAGTAGTTCAGAGGGGAGCTGTAGGGAATGTGGAAATGCAACACTGGTGGGGAGTGTCAAAGGGTATTGACAAATACACTGTCTTTCCTAAAGAGAAGGTGAGAAGGGAGCAGGATGGGGAGGAGACTGTAGTAATTTAAAAGATATGTACCACTTAAAAGGAAAAAAAACCCTAAACTTTGTAGGTGGTGTGGGATTTTTGTTTATTTGATTTTTATTAGTTTTGGGGTTTTTCTGCTTCACTTCTATTAAGAAATTTTCTGTGAAAGAAGAAAGAAGTTTTTTATGAATTAAGAAAGATCTATTAGCCAGTTTTCCTCTGCAAGCAAGCAGTAGGTGTGTTTTGGCAATACTTACTCTCTGAAAAGATCTTCTTAAAAACAATGAGACATTACTTTCTAGTTATTTACCAAGATATTATAATGTGAAATTACTCTGCAGTTATTTACCAAGATATCACAATGTGGAATTACTCTGTAATTATTTACCAAAATATTACATATATCAGAAGATACTTGACACAGGAATAATGACTTCTAAATATTACTTGCTTTCACATGGCTACTGGGATGCAGACACACACCCAGCAACAGATTTTTGACTATTGTGATGATTGCTCAAGAAGCAGGGTCATGCAAGCCTCTTAGAGATAGCTGTATTTTAAAGATCCTCTATAAGCCTAATGATTTTTCAGGTGCTATAATATTTCTTGAAGACCTTGAAGCCAAACACTCATCTGCAGTACTCCCCTTACAGGGATCTTAGATTTTCTGCAGGTGATGGAGACATGCAGAACATGTAGACAGGTAGCTCTCTTCTTCATGTTTTTACAAATCTAAATAAATTCAATTTGAACCCTCCCCTCTGCTTCCTGAACACTTAGAATCTGTATGCTAGAGCCTGTCAGCTCCCAAAGGCGCGGAGCTGTTTATGCACAGGAGCCCAAGTGGAATTTCTTTATGCTGTACATCCTTTCCAGGGAACTGTTACTATGTATTGAGTAGTGTCAGGAGGAAGGATTAGGCACCATAGTGTCAAAACTTTGTCTTTTTTTCTTCTTTTTTTTTT
>VXBX01006395.1:67675-80433 GCA_013400415.1 Scytalopus superciliaris
GTAAAGAAATAAACACATTCACACATTGGAACACAAAAACTGTTCTTTTGCTTCGAACAGGTGGCCGAGAGACCCTGTGACCGCAGGATGCGACATAAACTGTAAAACCTTCTTTGCCTGGTTGGCTTTTCTGAGGAGCAGTGGCCGCCTGCCCACGTGTGTCTTGTGCAGCCTGCAGTGATGTGGGCTGGGCTGTGGGGTCCTCTGGGACTTGGACAGCTCAGGAAGAGGCTCAGACCCTGCTGGAATTAATTTTAATATGTCATTAAAGACTTTGATTCTTGTCAGCAGTAAGCAAGTGAAAAACAGTCACTAGTCTCTCACGAGGATGCTATACTCCATCTTTTTCCCACAGTTTCCCTTCCACTGACCAACTTCATGGGGACTTTGTTTCTCTTGTTTTATTTTATAGTATGATGAGGTACACACTGATTTTTGTTGAAATATTACCAACTTTTAAATGAGGACATATTATTCTGTAGATTATTTTACCTCTGTTGGCCCTTCCCATTACAGTCACAAAGAATCTTAGAATTGTCAGGGTTGGAAGGGACCTCTGGATATCATCCAGTCCAAGCCCTCTGCCACGGCAGAGTCTTCTGGAGCAGGTGATACAGGAATGCACCCAGGTGGGTTTGGAATGTCTCCAGAGAGGGAGACTCCATGGCCTCTCTGGGCAGCTGTTCCAGTGCTCTGACGCCCTCAGAGTAAAGAAGTTCTTCCTCATGTTGAGGTTCTAGTTTATGGCTATTTCTCCTCATCCTGTCGCTGAGCACCACCAAAAAGAGCCTGGCACCATCCTCTGACACCCATCTTGGAGATATTTATTTGTATTGATAGAATAAATGCATTTTTCTTAAAAGCTTAAAGAGCTTTTGCTTATATTCCAGTCTTTTACTTACGCTAATGCTGTTGTTTATTGGGGGATACCAGTGAACTTTCCTGGGAAACTGCAGTTAAAAAATCCTTTTTATCTGGTTATTAATAACTCGTATCAGTTCTGTCATCCAGTTGGCTGTATTACTCTAAAACTGCTTGAGTCAGCACAAATGAGAGGCAGTGTTAGGGAATGTTTCTGGATCAGCAGTGCCATGAAACTATGGCAAAAACTGTTCATATTTAAATTGCAAGGCCCTGCCTGGATGCTGCCCTGAGACTGCTTTGAGTCTTTAACATTGTTTTCTACTCTCTGACTCTCCAGGAGTGCCTGCTGAACAAACTTTTCATTTGCAAGCATAACTTAGTTAATTCTTGTGTTTATTAAAAAAACAAATTTGGAGTCAGTAACAGGGTCTCGACTGCACGTGCAGATAAGCATGTTACTGGTGCAGAACATCTGGGCCCAGATGTGGCAGCCATACATTCGTACAGCCAGTCCCAGATGGGTGTTTGTAATCTGAAGGAGAGGGTGGCCACTTGTTAGATGGGACAGGTGCATTTTTCTGGCCCTGTGTTTACAGATAAAGTGTCGCTGTGATGGGCTGGGCTGTGTCTTTCTGCTGCCTGTGCTGGCTGCACCCTTGGAGATGGAGAAAAAGGCTTTATGTGGACTTGGCCTGAAGCACCTGGAGAACAGAGCTCATGGAATGTTGGGGATCTGTTTCCATCTGCTGCTTCAAAGAGACCATGAACCAGTTATTTAATAGAAGGCCTGTGAGATGGGCGGAGTCTCCCTCATTGGTTAATTATTTTTTTCCTTGATTGCTCAAAACAAACAAGACCAAAAAGTCTTTAACGTGCTTATTCATATCAGTTACATAAAATGGTACATACAGACACATTTTTGCCTTCTGAGTTACCTGTTCACAAAATGTAAATGCCACACTTCTATAAAATAGAATTGAAATGCTGCTCAGCATTAAATAGTGCGTGTAAGTAGCAGAATGCACAATATGAGCTTGACAGTTTTCTTAAATTGCATAAGCATGGAAAATGGAAAGAGGTATTTGAGCCATCTAGTGGTTGGTATGAAACATTTTAATGTTTTTTGATAGTTCATACAAAATGTAAATGGTATTGGCTTGGAAGTAGCATTTCTAATTTCTCTGCTTTTTAGTGGCGTGGCTGCAGAATGAAAAAATCCAAACATTCATCTTCAGATTTGAAGGACAGTCTATTTTAATTTACATCTTTTTTTTTAATTCTAGATTTTAGTGAAAAGAAAGACCTGATAACATAAAATTAAATTAGAAGTTAGTAAGCAAAGGATGAGTTTCGCTAGCAAGAGGTCTTCAGAAATTGTAGGAGTTATTAAGAAGTTCAAGCAAAGGATTGTAATAAGATAATTTTATTTTCCACTTCCCACTGAAAAATGTTTGGAGGGAAAAATTTTGGCTTAATTTCTGCCTCCCCAGCTGTTTATAGCAGGGACGAAATTACAAGAGTAATCTTTACTGGAACACATGGAATGGATATTCTCTGTGAGAAACCTGTCAAAACTAACAGAGGCAGCTGAAAAAGATCTCTTAGGATGGGGTGTGTTCCTGGTAAACAGTCACAGAATCTTAGGATTTTAAGAAAAAGGACATTTTGTAGATGAAAGTTTTTTTTTAATGATCCTGCTTGGTTCTGGTCTGCATGAAGCTGTTGTAGCCTTGCATATTGGCTGTTGCCATTAGGGACTTAAGCATGTTGAACTTGGTATCCTGCAGAAGTATCTCGCCTTGAATTATTTATAGGAAAGTACTGTCATGCATTGCAACACTGTGATGTCTTCCAGTTCTTGTGGAAACTCTGTTCCAGGTTCAAATGCAGATTAAAAGATATTTGTTTGTCTTAGTTTATTAGATTGGTCTTAATATTATCAACTAACAGTACTAATGGTATTATTACATTTGGTTAGAGCTATAGCGTGTCAGAATAGATAAATTCACAATCCATACTGACATTTCAGAATTTGCACCTCTACATTTGAAGTGAAGTCTTAAATCTTGCCCTGTTTTTTATTGAGATGACAGCAGCAGCTTAGCATATTTTTAAGGTCAGTCCCAGAAGCTTTTTTAAGTCTAAAGGAGAAGGAGAGAAGGATGGGAAAACCAGTCACAGAACAAAGGACAGAGCAGTGATGGTTTATTTGTATTTTAGTGGTGTGAAGTCCATCTAAAAGCTTTATGGGAACTTAATACCTAAATTACATTTTGACAAATCCAGCTGCATCTGCTGTTGTGCCTTGAAAGTTGGTTATTAGTAACCCTTAGGATCAGACTATCAGGGAGATGGTTCTGAATCTGTAACTTGCTTGGACTGTGAATTATGGTAGGTTTTTTAAGAGGAAATTGAATTCTTTGCAGGTCGGAATGGTTTTAGTTGTCTGGCATATTTTTGTTTGAATTTTGCATTGTGGAGGTGGAAGGATTTTCGTGATCACTGTTATTCTCTGTCTTTGTGATGGTCTAGACTTGACTGAGATTGGGGGATATCGGAGGGGATACTGGATAATTTTAAGTTCTGCTCTCCAAATGAGCCTGACCCAAAGACAGTGAAGGTTCCTGGGAATGTGCTGTGTTTTGTAGGCTTCCATGTCGCACAGGTGAAAATCTTTCTGTTTTACTTCCTCATTTAAAGTGACTTTTAAATTAAGGCATTATGTGTGCTCAGCTTTCGGGCTTGCCTTCTACTTCGTCTGTGGTTGCCAGAGCACACTTTGGAAGGCAGGAAAAACATGGAGATCTTCTATCTGTATGATGTCTGTGTTGTGTTTTGGTTCAGTTAAACAGGAATGTGGTTTTAGGGTAGTATTAAAAGCGTCATCTTCCACTGTTTATGCCTTTCCCCCTCCGCTCCCCCTGTTAACGTGTTGCAGGGCTCTGATTGCCCAAGTATCTGGTCATACCCCGGCATTTCCTTGGAAGCTGTCCATTCCTGAAGCTCCGATCCAGCCGTACTCGTGAAAGGGTCTTTGGCATTTCCCCTGCTTTTCATTTGCATTTTAGAAGATGGAAATGAGTGGTAACGAAACTGTCACGCTAGGCCCTGTTTCTGGTGAATGCTGCTCTTTGAATTGCCTTCTGGTTACCAGTTACTATGTGGGAGAAATTTGGTTATGCCTCTTGTATTTGCATTGGGTTTAAGGCATAACTAGGATTGCTTAGAAATTTGTCTTGTTGAAGAAGTGTGTGCAAGTAGAAGAGGGATTATCTTGAAGTGAATCTTTGACAGTGGAAATTTCAGCTCTTGTCCATGTTTCAGGGCTTTAGGATCTAACCCTGCTCTCTCAGAATCAGAATTATAATATATAAGAAAAGCCTAAAATTGTGTCATGGGCAGCATGTACAATGATGTCTCCTGTAAATAATGGAATAGCTCTGCTAAATAGAGAACAACTGTGTGCTGTGGCATAACCTTGGAAAAGAAAAAGCAATTTGTTTATTTTTTCATAATTTAGGAAATATGTATGAATTATTTATAGAAATGGATAGTTAAACATTCATTAAAAGTCATTAGTAATTCCACTTTAGAAGTAAATCATAGTTTCTGTGAAAATAAAATGGAGGGAAAATGGGTTTCCAGAAGGGGAGTGTTTTTTGTTGGTTTGGTTTGGTTTTTCCCTTCAGCAAAATAGGGAGATAGGAATTTGATTAATGATGAAGAAATATTATTGTCATAGGTTTGATGCTGATGGTCTATAATTTTTGGTTTTCAGAAAAGTGAGATTTCCTTAAGCATATTTTCAAATTCATTTTATTAATGTTGTACATTAGACACTGAAATTACAGTGTGTAGCTTTGTTTACTTTTATGTGAGTATAAATTACTGTGACTATGACATGGTGTTTGGTCATGAATTTTTTTTATTATAATAAATTGCCAAAGATTTCCACTCCATCACTTCCTCCTCTGTTTTTGTAAAAGTAGAGCAGAGCACATCAGTTTCTCTGATGCAAAAGTACCTGAATATTATTGTTACTTTCCCCTCCAAAATACCCCCTTTTTTGTGGCCATGGAGAGTCACTTTGCCTTTTTTAAGGTCTGCCTATTTCTCATTCCTTCTTTTTGGTTCTTCCTATTCAAGGTGAATTTTAAATACCCTTATCTTATAATGGAAATAAAGTGTCAAAGGATGGATAAAATACTGGAAACTGTATCTCAGAGCATATGGTTGTCTAATCTGGGTTTTAAACGTTGTTTTTTTCCTTTACAGAATGCTGCCTTTTTATATGGCCTTGGTTTGGTCTACTTCCATTACAATGCCTTTCAATGGTAAGTTGGAATAAATTTACAGTGTGTGTGGTGTTTCATCAGCATGTGAGTATTTCACCTTCAGCTCAGTGTGAGTGTACCACAGTTTAATTTTTTTTCAACTGGAGTTTTGTTTTTGTGCTTCATCAGTGATGAGAGTGGTGAATGGAATGGACACAGTCACTGGGGTTCTGTTGAAAGGTCCTCAAATTTGCATTGGATTTATTCCTGCAGAGATAGTCAGTGCCATTGGAAAAAAGTCAGAAAGGTGCAGTGTTTATATCAGTGCTTTTTTACACTCAGTATGGAAACTGTTAGTACAGTAAGTGTGACTTTGCTACTTGATTGATCACTAAAAAGGTCCATTGTTTTACTGAACTGAGCGTAACTGCAGGTACAGACACTAAGTCACCACCGACTGATGGTTTAGAACAATGAAGTAGGATTTCTCCCCCCACCCCTCTCTAAAGTGTTCCTGTGTATCTGTAGGACAAAAGATTTTTGCTTTCCTCAGGATAATGTGCATAAACTTTCAGTCCTCAGAGTGAAATAAGTTGGTTAAATCATGAGCTCAAGACACGGATTATTTTTTTTTTATCTTGCAACTTACTGCTTTCTTTGTTGATGGTGGTTAAATGAATGCTATGTATTGTATGTGACATCCAATTCTCTTACATTCTAATTAACAAGAACAGAAAATTTTTCAGAACGCCTGAGAATCCACTATTTTAAGATTGTGATCAGTCTTGGTTGAATTTCACCAAGTTTCAGAATGTTCTATTTCTTATTGCAGTCTTGTCTTCAGCATTTGGCATTCAAAGGGATTTTGTGCACAAGGTCTTGCAAGGTGTATCTTGCTACAATTTGCACTGTGAAAATGGTAGAAAAGTGTAAGATAAAATTAAATAAGACAAAGCAGTTAGAGTAGTTAATTTTTCATATAGCCACCTGCTCAACATAGACTTTTGCCATCAGCAGATTGTGCTATTTAGCACCTTAGAGTGGAGGGAGCAGCAAAGTCAGGTGACTGGGAGACCTAAGGATTAATAAATTAGAACTTTGATTTAATTTAAATTTTTCTTTCATGCCTGTAAGGTTGTTGGGAACATAAGTTGATGCCTTAACTTACATAACTGCACATAGAGCTTATGTTAAGGTTGTGGAGAATAATCATATTTGCCATTTCATTCATACAACAAAGTTACATGTAGTGTGGTACTAAGGAAGTTGGGTATCACTAAGGTATTGGGTAGAATTTTAGAGGAAGAAAATCTAATACATGTGAAATCTCACACCTTTGTGTGCACTATTGAGGTTTAACCCTTTTGAGTGCCTTTCCTCCCCCCTTTCTGTGTTTTCCGTGTGGTAAAAGGAGTGGGATGTGTGGTTGGGGGTGTTTAGGTGTGACAAAATCACAATAAACATGGAGATGATAGCAAGTCATTTACAGTACATCTGTTCTTTGTAGACCCTAATCCTCCACAGAACTCTGCTTTGCAGATTGCAAGGAGAATCCCTTTTCTTTCTGAGTAAAATGCTAGTCAAACTGTCTTATTTCCTGCTGCATTTATTCCACCTGTTTATGCTCACAGGACACAGATCTTCATATTTCAGGCAGGTAGAGGAGACCTCTAGACTGTTTAAAGTGATTTAAGCTGTCATGCTTCATCCGTGAGCTTTTTTTTTATTGACACCACTTTAGATATTCAGAGATTTTAATGAGAGGCAAGTACATAGTCCTCCTAAAAGGAAGGGGTGAGGAACTGCTTAAGGTTTTTTCATGTCTCACGTAAACAGGGATAATAAAAAAAGCAAGCGGGAATAAGGTCAGCTTTAGAATTCCTGTCCATATTTTTTACATTATTTCTTAAGTTTTCTAGCTTGCATAAAAAGAAGTGTTGGATTGGATCCAAGACACATAGGCAATTTGCTGTAATTCAATATTGTACACTCATTCATATACTAAAGCAGCTTTACAGCATTATCTTAAGTACAAATCTTTGCTGATACAGCATTTTATGTTGGTCGTTTTGTTCAGCTGTTTGTGTAAGTACTGAAAGTTCTCAGCATGTATACAAACATTGCAACAGTGTGATCATACCAAAGCTATTTCATGCAATTATTATAGTAAGATGTTCCATAAGGGAATAGCTCCATAAAATTGAATTGAGGGTATTAAAATAGGTCGTGCAGATCTCAAATTTTGGCACTTCCCTTCTTCTACACCATTTATCATCAAGCAGTAACTGAAGGGGTTGGCTCATTTTCACTGTTGTTTACCCTCTTAGAAAACAGGTAGAATAGGGTTAGCTGAGTTAGTCACATAACTTGAGTAATTTCATGTTCTCTCTAGTTGTCTTTTACATTGAACCTTAAAGAATTTCGGCAGTTCATCCGTGGTTACCCTTCATTAGTGTGCAGTACCTGCATCCAAGTGTAGTGGCTTGGATGCCAAGTTTTTTCTTTACTTCAGTGAGGATTCTGAGCCTGACTGGTCTGTCACCTGCTGATTTACGCTGGCTTCCATCAAGACGAAATGTCCTGAAACTGAATTTAACACCCTCTGGATCCCAGTGTACCAAGTGTGGTGTTCCAAGGCCAGCCTGCAGTGTTTTCAGTGACTTTCACCTTGCAGAGTACTGGACACTGAGTGTGAGAAAGACAGAATTCCTTAGAAACACTTTATGGGAAGCTGAGATCAGTCACCCTTACTGCCCTGCTTAGGCTCCTTGCCCTGAGGCTCCTCAGTCCAAGGTTTCCTTATCAACTGTAAAATTTGAGTATTGTCCATCATAGCTTCACATCACTTTCATTACATGACATGAGGCTTAGAATAAGTGGTCAGAAAATTGAAAAAGGTTCAGAATAAGAAAAAGAAAGTTTCGCTCCACCTGCATCAAGCGACATTAGAATAATGTTAGGTTCTTTTATTTTGTAGGTTCACTCTGATTTTCTTGAGTTTTGTGTGAAACGTACAAAAGTGTTAACTTTGGAATGGTTAAATTGTTGCTCTTTTATTATATTCTTTTGCCTAGTACAAAGCTGATTTTATTCACAGTCTATTTAAGCAAAACCATCTAATAAAAGTCTTATGAGAGTTCACTAAATGTTTAATATAATCATCTATTAATTATTATTCATCTGGTTTCTTCACTTTCATAATGGTAGGCATTGTTGTATAGATTAGTGGGTGGGAAGATAGCTGCAGTATTGATTCTGGAAGTCTTGGTTTAGAGATGAAGATTCATGCAATTTTTATTTTTCCTGAAGTGCTATGGCAGCAAAATGAAAGGCCAGAGATGGTTTTCATCCTCCAGAGTGTCTGTTTTCCAGTCCTGCTTTCCCATTTTGTTGAGTGTTAGATAGCCTTTCCTGCTGGTTAGTAGAAATGCTCTCATTTCTGGAGAAAATCCATATTTGATTTAAATAAAGTCTGGTAGACTCAACCAGAGTTGTTTCTTTCCACGCAGTTTTCAGTGTCATGAGGGAACAAGAGGAAAGTCATCTCTTGCTGAATTTAGGCAACTGTCATGTATTTCTGCAGAAATGAGAGCGCCCAACCCTCCATTGGATGATTTCTTCTTTGGACTCGTGTTTGTTTAGTCTGCTGCAGGAGTAAAATGAAAAGTTCTGTCTGTGTGTGAAGGGCAGTTAATTAGTGGTGGAGACTCACAACCTGCTTGAGGAAGGCTCTGTGCCATCATCCCTGAAGGAGGACTCTGAAGCCAAGTTCTGCTTTGTGTGTGACAGAGCATGCAGCTGTCTGTTGTATCTGCTCTTCTGGTTTTGTTCAAACCATGAAAGAGCTTTGAGGGAAAACATCTGGGTAACTTGGATGCCTTGGATGCTCTAGACCTGTATCTTTCTGGATGTATGCTTGGACAGAGAACAGAAATGGGATTAGTGATGTTTCAGAGAAAACAAGAATCAAGTGACTCCAGCTGTATCTGGAAAGCCCAGCTCTGTGAAACAGATGGGCTGGGAAGGACTGGAGTTTCCAACATTGGGCCATGTTGTCTCCTGTTTCCCTTTACTACCACAACACTTGCTCCTACTTTCCCCTTCTGATGTCCACATCCTTCTTGTGCCAAGCTGTACCAAGCCCTGGTGCCGCCTGTGTTGGATGTTACTGACCACTTTAAACTGAAATGGTTGTCAGTGGTGCTGCAGGTGTTTGCTGTTGAGGTAGTAAGGGACTGAGTCTGGAGCTCTGGGCATGGCAGTGGAAAACAGGCAACCCCAGAATAAAACAGAAGTTTTTATTGTAGTCCATGTTCTTGATGTGTCCTGTAGTCATGAGCACGTTGCTATTCACTTTATATCTTTCCTGTAGGTGAAATTACATCAGTACTAATTCAGCTGTGATGTAAAATGGCTTGTCTGTCTGTAAGAGTTAATGAGTAAATGTCTTTCCAGAGTTTGAATATTTAATTCCATAAAAAAAATTCTACTGACTTTGAAATGAGGCTATAGTTACCAAATCAGACATGAGTACCTACCAATGGTAAGAGTTGTTGAAAATGCTGTTTCAGGGATACCCCTTTTCACAGAAATAGTGGAAGTAATTTCTCTTTGTTCATGCTTTTCATCCTGAAAAAACTGCAGATTGTAAAACAAATTGTAAAATCAATATGGAATTAACACTAGAGTTAAGTAGAAGATACAATTTGACTTTTAGTTAGTTTAATCTGCAAAGAGATAAACCTTACAGAAACCTTGGAGGGGTGTGGACCAGCAGGTTCCGTGCTAAGTGTGACACAGTCATTTTATGTTGTCCACAGATGATAATTTACTGAGTTTTAGGTGCTGTGTTCTTCTGTAAGACTGAGATAGGCAACATTCCTGGTTTTTTGAGTGAAAGCATACATTCAAACTAAATTTCAAAACTCTCTTTAAAAGTCTTTTCTTATACTTGTGGCTTTGTTTAACTATTGCTTAACTGTGGCAATGAATAATATTTCCCATTCTGTAAGCAAGAGACTCCGGGAATATTGTTGTCTCCTACAGATTCTCTTAAGCTTTTTTAGAAATGCACCTTTCTATGATTTTTGCAATTGAGACATGACATAGAGGAAATACAGAAGTACTAGAAACCAGATAAAATGAAGAACGTGAAGTTCCCAAAGTGTCTATGAGCACGGTCACAATCTCTGTTACAGAACTGCAGTGTCTTTTTTCCGGAGTTTTGTTGTGACTTTGATAAAGCAGTGGTTTTCTTCTCTTTTTGGAACTTAGGATACTGTCTTTGAACAAGATAAAAATAGTGGACTTTAAATATCAGTGGCTAACACACCAAGTACCATATTAGTGTTAAGACAAGAAATGCAAAAACGTGAAGAGTCTTTCATTTGGCATAACAAAAGCCTGGTTTAAAATCTGTGCTGATACTTAGTAATCAGTCCAGTCCTTGGCCTTCCAATTTGATCAGTGTTCTTGTAGATGATGATGGTGAGTGTACTGTTATGAGACGTGGATTCCTGTTTGTTTTGAGCTCAGTGCAGATACTGAGGTGTGTGATTCACCCACCACCCATGAGATGTGAGAGACTGCTTAGCTGGTGCAGGTTTGTCCCTTTAGCTCTTCACTTGCTCATTTTCCTTGTGTAGGCAGAAAAGTAGGGTAATGGGTAAGGAAAGTCCCTCTGAAGGGTTGTAATAAAGGAAACTTCAGTTCCACAATAAAAATGTAAGACTTTTTTTAAGCCCATCTGCTCTTAACTTCTATTTAAAGAAGTGAAATAATGCTTTAGGTGCAAACAGTTGTTACATTGTCTAGAGCAAGCTCTGTTCTTTTGGTTTGCCATCTATGAGAAGAAGAGCCTGTAAGAATTCTAGAGCCAGAGGCATTTTTCCTGATGGATTCAAAAATGATCATTTATGTGTTTTGTAATCGAAAAGTCTATAAAAAATATTTATTGAATTTCCCATTGCAGCTGCTGATCTTTTTTCCTTACAATAATATTGCACTTGGGAGAGTAGGGGTTAAATCAATGTGTGTGATTTTAGGTGCTGTGGCTAATTCCTGCCCCATGTCCCTGTACAGTGCTCCCCATAGATGTTCCTGTCACCTGCCCACTTGGCCTCAGTCTCTGAGTTTCCCTGGGACAGCAGATGGGACTGTGCTCCTTGGCCTTGGAGCTCTGACCTACCCTAAATGGGAATTGTTGTGTGAGCAGTGGTGTATGTGAAGGTGTTTTGTTTCAACCTGTCATTGGATTTCAGGCCACAATGAGTCTTAGCTTCTTTCCCAGTTCCTCTGTGACTTTAATTCTATTAACTTTTAGTTGCATTTCAGCTGTCCTAGTTTTATGCAGTTGGCCTGAGAGGCAACACAGTCCTGTTTAGAATCACATTGTTTCTGCTCCAAGGTAGAATAGTTGGGTAGCATTTTTGCTCTGTGTGGAACAGTGCCATCTTTAACAGGGGCATGTGAGAGAGGATTTGAAGGTAAGGAAATAGAATCAAAGCAATCTTCACCTGTCATGGGAATGTGAAAGCAAGTTACAGAGGGAGGAAGTAACAGGCTTTCATATCTGTGTTTTCCTGGAAGTAATTGAGTGGCTCTAAAGTAATGGAGCAATAGGTATTATGGCACTGGTGCTAGAAAGGGGAGGAGAGAGTGCCAAAAGGAGCAGGTTGGTGTAGTGGGAGGAGAGGTGTCTGAACTCTCCTAGGCCTTCTGTTCTCCTGCTGCTGCACTATGGGAATCAAAAGCAACCTGGCTGTTGGCAGTGACATGAAGGATCACTGTATTGTATTGTTCTAAAGTTGCACTAGTTGGTGAGTCATGCTTTCTGAAATATCAGATGTGTTGCTGTGTTTCATGCAGCAAATTAGTTCCTCTAAATTAATAGAAAAGATTAGACTTTCAAATGCACCAGGATATCTGGAGTACAAAATTATTACCCAGTCCTTGAAGAATCAAAATCCATGCTCCAAAAATGTTACTTGCAAACCGTTATTTTGATATGTTCTTCTGCAATGGTGCTTTCTGCTGCACTTTCTGTTAGTCATATAAATAACATTGATTATAAAGTAATGCTTCAGTAAAAAATAACTTTTTAATCTGTGTTTTTGTTTCAGGGCAATTAAAGCATTTCAGGAGGCGCTTTATGTTGATCCCAGCTTTTGTCGAGCCAAGGAAATTCATTTGCGACTTGGGCTTATGTTCAAAGTGAACACAGACTATGAGTCTAGTTTAAAGGTAGGTTTGAGTCCTTTCAAATTCAGTTATTATTTTTTACAAGTTGTGTTGCATCTTAAAACTGCAAGCAGTGCATAAGGACAGAGCAGTTAAACCACCTACTGTGGAAAAAGAAGTGCTTCAGTGTGAAGTGTCTTGGTTTAAACAGGATAAGGATAAGATTTGAAGTGTGTGAGGTGCTGTATAGACTTAGAAGAGTCCAGCAGTTTTACATATGAGCAGTGATACTCCAGAAGGTCAAAAATTTGGTGTAGGCCTCCTCTTAAGTTACTGAACTTCTTGGGGAAACTGAGGATGTACAGAAAATTGAAGGAAAAAATAAAAGAATTAACAGCTTGGATTACTTGCTATTTTTCTTTCTTTCTTTCTTTCTTTGTT
>VXBX01006395.1:80508-110508 GCA_013400415.1 Scytalopus superciliaris
AAAATTGGTAAAAGAGAAAGTTTTTATGCCACGTTCTCTTTTTTTTTTTTTTTATAATTTTTACTTTACTAGCAGTTAATCATGCTTTTGTTTCCTAGTTTGAGAGTCAGCTTCTGAGGCAACATTTTCTGCCTAATTAGTTGGATATTATTTGTGATACTTCTGTACTTCTTTAAATTTTTTACTGCTTACATTCTGTTTTGCTCTCTGACTGTAATCTGTCATTTTATCTCCCTCAATTTAACAAATTTGTCCATTTTTTTCCTTCCTGGCCTCTAAATTTAGCTTTGAGTATCTTGGAGAAGGGAAGTGTACTTTAATGGAGTTGCATCTCCTGGGAAATACACGTGCAGGGCTGAGAATTTTGTAATTAAGTGTAGTTTCTAAACATATTTCTGCATATTAATCTTTCCCCCAAACTACTGAAAACATTAGATGTTTTGTTCTCAGGAATCTTGAGGCATCCATTTCTTGGCAGATTGTTTTCCTGGGAGTTGCATTTGTGAGGGTGTCAGAATCACATAGCAACTGAGATTTGAAAGACTAGTCTCAATTTTTCATTTCAGTATTTGTGGGAACCACTTCTCTCCTCAGGCTTCATTTTTCATCCAGAATTCCAGGTTTCACCTGGAGAGCAAGGTGGAGTTGGAAATTGTGATTGGAGAGGATGATACTGGGTAGGAGTAGGAAAGATTCTGTGCAATGAAAGGGAGCAAGAGGAGGTAGAGGTGGGTCACTGTGCTGGGAAAGGAATTATGTGCGAGTTTGGGTGGTCCTGTTGCCTTAAACTTTGCCATGAATTTAGTATGTCATGATACATAGGGAATAAAAGAAATGCTGGTTTTATTTTTTAAAGCAGTCAGGACAAAACAAGATTAAATTTTCAAGAAGGTAGTCATGTTTTAATCAAGTAGTGGAAGAAACTTCTGCATTTTAATTTTTGATAGAAATTGATCAAGAAATAGATAACCTTTTCCTGCTGTGCCATAAAATTTGCAATTCTATCAGTGAATCAAGTATTTAAATAGATTCTATGATAATTCAATCTAAATAATTTACTGTGTTTGACGTTCACAACTTTGCAAAATAAATCAGTCCCTTATTACAAGGATTTTGAGTATACCAAACTTCAAACTTTCAAAACACCAGCTACAAATAGGGGAAAAACCACCAAAGCAGCATTTTGAAAACAGAAAAAAAATTAATATTTTTTCAATGCAAAATTACCATGATTCCATTGCTTTTATGTGGCATGTGGTTAAGTCACTGAAGAAAACAAATGGCAGCAACAAAAGCAGCTTACCCTGGGGCAGAGGGATGGTCAGACCTGCGGTTTCTGGTTTGCTTCCTTTGCTGTGGAGGTTGCAATCCTGAGCAGAGAAAACAGGGAGGAGCAAGAAAGAAGAGACCAAGGGGAGCCATTTGCTCGGTCTAGAACAGTTTCAGCTGTTCTCAGCTCAGCCCAGGTGTGGATTTAAGGTAGAGTCTGGAGACTGCTCTGCTTTGAAATCAGAATGTTACTGATGAAAACATACCAGTTGGTGCATCTGTGTCATCAGAGTATGTCAGCTGAGGAGCAGACTACAGGGAGAACAAGCAGGGCAGTCGCTTCTTTAAAAGCCAGTCTGACTGAGATTTATAAAAAACACCTTGAACCAGAGCTTTGGGTGCCAAGAGTATGGAGGGGCAAGTCAGAAAATGCTTCTCAGTGAAGAGAACGAAGCAAAGTGCTGGGGCACTTTGGCTGTGCACAAGCATGGGGAGAATAAAATGAGGAAGGGATATGATTGATGAGAGTGTGGAAGGATGTTTTCACACAATGTCTGTCTCGTTCTCAGAGTATCTCATATTTTCACAAAAGAGTGATAAGTAACCCAAAGCAGTGAAGAAACTCTGTTGTCTTGTGCTTGTTTTTCAAGTTTCGTGGACTTTTTAAAAGGATTCAGGATTTTAGAAGTCATTTTTGGGGTTTAGGATCCAGCCTGCTAGTGACTGGCCAGGAGCACAGACCCTTTCCTGGGGCTCTTTGCCCAGTTGGAGCTCCCCGTTTGCACCGAGGCAGAAAGTGGAAGTAACTTTTCATCTGGTGTTGGCTTGTGACTGCTCTGGATCTCACAGATTGTACCAACGTTGCATTAATGTACTTTGAAATATCATAATGTTTTTGATGGTATTTAAACATTCATGTTAAGTCTGTAATTGCTAAGAATAAACCATTGCCAAGAGATGAGTCATTGTCAGTAAGAGTCACTGTCAGTAAGAGTCTTCAGGCAAAAGGGGAAGATGGGAGTCTGAAGGTCATATATTCCATGTTTTTCTCAATTTTAGGGCATTAACATAAATCATCTGTATTTTATGTAAGCAATTTAAGCACAAAATTAATTTTTACTATTTTAAGATGTTGATGATCAAGATAATTGCTAGAGTGCTGTTTAACAAGCATAAAATCAACTCCCAGTGTTTTTTCAAAATCAATTACTGCTTTTGCATGTTTCTGACATTGCCACAGTTAAGTTAACTTGCAAATTATTACGAGAACCCTTGACTGCTCCGTTATCCCATTGCCATAAACTCTGGCAAGAACACTAGTGCTGTTGAAAATTACTTGGCCTTCGGTCTTACATGAAATTTTAAAAGAAAATGTCCCTTCTGGTTGAAAAGAAAACAGCCCTTGTGTAACCTGGCACTTGGGGCAGCGTTACCTTCAGACGTGATACATGAAAGCTGAATTTGCCCCCTTCATCAGACAAGTACAAGTGATGCCAAATCAACTGGCAGTGATTTGTGGGGGTGGATTTTTATTTTTTTTTTAATTGATTACTGTATCAACAACATGCTATTGAGGTTTGCCTCACAGTCCTAACCTTGTCATGATTTCCTGTCTGCCCCTTTCTGATCATCATTTCCTAAAAGTGGCACTGGCAGTAGTGGTGTCCATGTTATGTGCGTGTTCAGTGGTGGCACCATTACAATCTGAGAGGAGAATTTGGAATTCATATTTAGCAGAACAAGAAATCTTAATTTTTCATTTTTATTGGGATGATAACATTGAGGGAGCAGTGTGGGAGAAGGGAGATTATCTGGCAGTTTGATTTTGGGGCGGGGTTGAAGATTTTTGGTGGTGGATTGTGTGGGTCTTTTTGTTGGGTTTTGTTTGTGGGTTTTTTAATGGGTTATCAGTAGGAATGCTGGACATGAGCAGGTTATTTTATGGCAAACCAAGCAATGTTTTGCTTTGGGAATTTTATTCGGTTTACAAGTATTGCAGGTGCAATCTGTACCCAGTAACAAAACTCTTAGAAGAATGAGAACTAAATTTCTCATGTTTTCAATTATCTGCCTTTTAGTAGAAATACCGATTCTGTCTTTCACTTACAGATATTTTTCCTCCTTTTTTTATACACAAAACAGTTATTCCAGTAGTTTGCTTCAGGCTTATGCTTTCATCTTGCCCGTAAATCATCAATTTAAATACAATTTTAATTTTTTAATTATTCTTCTAAGGGTTGTCATTTGTTAGTAATGTTACGACATGCTGCTTGTGTTAGGATAAGAAAAAGGCTGCAAAAGAATGAAAATTTAGTGGGAAAATCTGCATGAATTGTATGAATATGCATGAAATATAAAGAAGTTAAATAACTGATGTACAGATGAACAGCTTGAAGTACTTATTTATAGTCAGTCAGACACTTTACATCACTTATTCGAATATTTCTCCTGTATATATATCTTCATGAAAGATATTTTTAGCTACTGCAGCTATTGTATGCCAACACATAGCTGTTATAGACGTATCATTAATTTTTTATGTACTTTTCTGGGTAGTAAGTAAACAAGTATTTATTAAAGTGAAAATTTCTGATTTCAAGCCTTCAAGTGCTGTTTCATCAGCTAGTTATCTTTCATATGTGCTTAGATTAGTAATTTTTAAGATTAAACATTGTAAACTGAAATCTTACATATTTATTTTTAGTTATTAAAGAAAAATTAACTAGTCAAAATAGATGCAGTTATGAGACATTTTAGTGTCTTATGTCTAGTTTTATGCCTGTAATTCTACCAGAAACAGCTACTTTTTTAGGTAAAAAACAAAGCAAAAAGGCTTTAGCTCTTGCAAGGTGGATATCCAAGATTTCAAGCATTTCACATAAAAGACATTTTGTGGAAAGCAAGATGAAATGAGTCAAAGTATTATTTTTAATTAAAATGTAAGTGGATGGAAAGCAGCATTTGGGAATGAAATTGCTTTCTAAGTCTTTGTGGTTTGCATGTGTGTATGGTGGAGAGACATGGTCAAGAAGTAAAACCCTGGAAGCTTTTTAATCCAACATGGCACTAATCAACCTTCAGGAGAGTTATGAGCGTGCCTGGTATTGACAGTGGATATGGATATCACAATGTCTGACCTACAGAGTGTTGTCTTTTGTTCTCTCTTTACCTAGTTTTGCTTTGGGTTTTGGCTAATTTTGATGTTTTCCTATAAAGTAGAATTATAGGTATATTTTAGAAATGTCATGATTGCAAAGAGGAGTGAGTGCTAAGGTTGAACTGATGTGCTGTGTGACATCTTCGATCATTTGGGAGGTGGGGAAGAGCAAACCATGAGAAGATGAATAGTCGATTGAGATATTTTTTGCTGGTGCGCTTCATTCATGGACCCTCTGCTGGTGAGAGGCATCTCGGTCCGGGCTGGCCCAGGTTTGCCTGGTGTAACTCCGAGGTTGGCATTCAGGCAAACAGCAATACTCGCGGATTCCCGGCAAGGACCGAGCTCTCCGTGCAGCCTGGGCGGCTGTGGGGGCTGGAGCAGAGTCCTGGAACGACCCCAGCTCCGGGCGGATCCGCTCGGCAGCGATTCTGGAGATGCGGCAGCGGCGGCAGACATCCAGTCAGCCCCTTTCCCCGTGGCATTTTGTCGCTGCTGGCAGTCTGTCAGGCTCCTAATGCAGGAGCAGCTACGTCCTGGTGTCGCAGGAATTTCATGTATAAAACGTGCGGGCAGCGTGAGCACTGAGATGGCTTTGGGAAGATCACCGTGTGAGATGCTGATCAGTAAATCCAAATGCAGAAAATACAGCCTGTATGATTGTTCTGCTTGAAAATAATGTTTCTCTTCGAGCTAGTTCAGAGCAAGAGATGTTTGGGAGCATACTGCTGCTATTCAGTGTATGTTGCATATGTGGCCTTTGTTCCTTCTGTCCTCGAGCAGCTTTGTTCTGCCTTGCCTGTGTAAGTTTTCTTTCAGTCTTGTTTTTTTTTTTCAATGTTGGACAAAAGTAAACCGAGTGTTTACACTACACAAACCTTCATCTTACAAGCTGCATTTGTTGTTAACTCAGAAGGCACTGGAGAGCAGCACGATGAGCTGCTGTAGCAGCACATAGACGTGTCCTCTCCTGACCCTCTCCCCTGGTCCCAGAGATCCCTGGCAAATGGAGGCTTGGCTCGCTGCCCTGGCTGGTTACACAAGGCTTCCCGTGTCCTACTTATCTGAACAAAGGCTGCTCTGAGGAACACGGGCATCACACCTAGGTCACATAGGCAGCAAAAGCCATCTCCTGACAGAATTTCACTGAGTCATGATGGAGCTTTGCTTCATGGTAAGTCGGTGAGAATTGTCAGGTTTCAAATGATGACTTGCCTTGCTTGCTAAATAAATGCAGAACCGAGAGCTATTGATCTTGCTGATGTCATCCTGGAGAGGAGGAGGAGGGAGTAGGATCACTGTTTTGAGGTCTCGGGTTTGGATGTAAACAGAGACGGTACTGAAAAATCTTGCACTGAGAAGAAAACATTTCATTTTGTGTTGGTCATTTATGGATTAAAGAAACAACAAAAACTTGGGTACTTGCCTCTTAAATTGTTCAGAATTGGTGTTAATTCCAGTAGAGAAAACATGTTAAGGTAACCTGAATCGGTGCCAGATTGCTGTTATTTTACTGCCAGACCTAATAATTTCATCAGTTCTGTTTATGTGGAATCCACGGTACCTCTGATCCTTGGAAAGGTTACCTTCAGAATTGTTTCCCCAAGCAGAGGCAAGTCAAGGACTCCAGAGGAGACAAAATAATCTCTAGATAACTGTGCAATTACAGATGGCTACAAATCAAGGTGATCTAGGACTTGATGGTCTTAAAAGGTCTTGTCTAACCTAAACGATTCTGTGATTAGGACTTGAGCCGCAGCCCTTGAAGAGAGAGCCCTGCTAGTTTTTAACATTCAGAACGCTGCCTTCTAGGTAAATCCTCTTACTCGGGATTTGAATTTCTATAGACTGCTGTCTGCCTTGAGGTATTGTGTGTCGTCTCTGAGCTGCAGCGGCCTCTCCTGCATAACAACTATTCCACACAGCAGCAGCAGCAGCAGCAGCAGCCTCAGTGCTGCAATATTTGAGAGGGGTGCAGATGTTTGCCAGCCGCTGCTGTTGGTTGCAGAAATGGAAATTGGAAATTATTCCTTCCTCTTTTTTTTTATTTTTTTATTTTTTTTTATTTCTTATTGTGATTAGTGGATCTGCTTTTGGCTGATGAGGTTGATGTATTAGAATGCATGCATGGGTGGTTTTTTTTGGTCTGATTTTGAATACTTAACGGGGAGCTATGTATTATTTATCCGGGAAGAGGTGTAGGTTTGCTCATGTATGTGCATTTCAGAGGTTCTTGGTTTGGAAGGTTCTGGGGTTTCTGTGTATTGCTTTTAATTGTGCTAATTGTTTAGTGCAAACGGTGTGTTTTTCTGTAGTTCCTGGCTTTGGTTTATCAGTTTATTTAGTGTCTGTAGCTCAGTGAGCACTGCTAGTAGAAATTTACTACACTTGGGAAATTTTCATGATGTGGATTTTAAAATTAAGAAGTTGGTGAATGTAGCAGTGAAAATTTAAATTTTTGGGAGGCATTGCTGAGAATATTCCTGCCTTTTTTTTTTCGTTTACTGTATAGCACTGATACTGTTGACATATTTATATATTAAAATGGTTACATTTTCGTATATGGTTACCTGCCTTCTCTCACTGAGCGTCACTGCAATAACCCTTCTGAAAAGCTGCTGCAGAACAGTTGTCACTTGTTTCTTTTTAGATCTGCTTATTTTTTATAATAGCATTGCTAGGTGAGAGCAAATCTGTTCCTTTCTGCTTTATCTTTCCATAGTAATTGTAAGTGACAGTGCAAGATGACACATCTGTACAGGAAGGATTTTATACCTTTTAAATCAGTAAAACTCAGTGTACAGGCCAAAGCATTTTTTTTCCTTTTGTCAGGCAAAGTGCAATTTAAAATAGAGCATTTTATTTTTATTTAGTCCTTTTTTTTTTTTTTTTGAAAGTTGCCTGCTTAGTAGAATCACTATGGTAACAGACTAAAGGATGTCTCTGAGGCACTCAACCTGCATTGCAATGTAAGTGAGGGGAGACTGTAAGTTGTCTGACTGCTGAGCAGTAGGGAAAAGGAATAGACAGCTAATACTTAGTATTTATAAGCTATTATTTAATGCTTGCTCTAAGGTTAAAAAGTTACTTTATAGGTAAAGCATATGTGAGTTGGCTGGGTTTTCTTCTCTGTCCTGGGGATGACATTGCTAAAACGTTCATTAAAAGTCATAAACTTGTGTTATCATTCAACTTGAGTTTGTTCTACTTTTTAAAGGCTGTTACATATTACAAATTATGTAGGTAGAAGTCAGTGAGGAGTGAGCTGCATCAGTGTGTACCTCACAGAGCTCATTAAAGCATCATCATTCTTTTTATGCTTTGTTATGGATAATACATTTATTTTCTAATATTTTTTCTATTAAAATTAGGATTTTTTTTTTAATGAGATGGTGTGTTAAACTCTTACAAATCTTTGAGATGTGTGTTACATAGACATGCTATACCCAAGGTATTATTAGAACCATGAGGAAAGTTGAGTAGTATCTAGTACCTCTGAGGACAGCACTATTTAAGGTGATTTGTATATATATCCATTGATAAGGATTATATTTTTCTTCCCAGCTGCACCAGTGAGCTTCTGATGCCACCTAGATTGGCACCCTGAAGAGTCAGAGCTAAATCATAACTTTTGTGCTAGCAAAATAAAATACACTAAAGCATCAGTCATGTTTAGTGTATTAAAAGTCACCTGAGACTGTATTTTGTAGATAACTGTCTTTATTAATAGTCATTCTCTGTCGTATTAATATGTTAATCCAAATTCTACACTGTGTAGGGATTTTCTCTGCATTTTATGGAGAAGTTCAGAGGCCCTGGAGTTGCTGTGCCTGTTCCATTTGGTCTAACAAACTGTGAATAGTGATTAGTGAACTAACATGACATTTGTGAAATGACTGCTCACATCCAGACAGACAGACTTCATTGCTCTGCTTTTGTGACCTTTCTACACGAGTGAATTATTTGCCTCAGAACTTAGAAGAGCTACATCTTTAATGTTTAACTGAAGTTATCTTAATACCTGGAGAAGTTGATGTAAGAACTTAGGAACTCTTACAAACTTTTGTTTAAAGATATTTGCATTAAGTGTTTTTGGACAAGAGTTCAGTTTTTAAAGGCTTAAAATCACTGAATTTGAAGGAAGAGTGTTCTGTTTTTTCTAGATAGACAAGTTGAGAGCTTCAGTTGGTATTTATCTCCATGAGGCTGTGAGCCTCTACATCTGCAGTCCCAGCTGTGTATTCAGAGGAAAACATGATCTTCCAATTTTGACTGTTCATTTGGTGCCATCATTCTTCCAGGTGCTATCCCAGTGGTTTTGTGAAGATGTCTGGTGCCATCTTACATTACTACAAGCATTCTTGTCTTTTCAATAAGAAAAATTGACTTTTCCTCCAGTAAACAGTTGAACAGAAATTGAAATTTGTTTTCTTTGAGACACGTGGTAAAATGCAGTATTGATTCTCAAGTACAAAATTGATTTACTCTTAGTAATTTGCCGAAGTGCTAGTATTACTTTGTTTGAAAAGCAAATAATTCTTTTTTTTTTTCCAGCATTTTCAGTTAGCTTTGATTGACTGCAATCCCTGCACTTTGTCTAACGCTGAAAGTAAGTAACCCAGAAGTATTTCCATTTATTTTCTTGTGGATTTTTTTTAAGTCTTATTCTCACAACTGTATCAATTTTTAATGAACTAATCCTTCAAAAGAATTGGTACTGAGAGAGGGAGACTACAGAACCTGCCTCCATCTATCAATAGAAATGTTCCATTAGAATTGTGGATTGTTTTATTAAATGGAATAGGTAAAAATTGAGATTTAGCTTATTCATTGCTCTGAAGACTTGACTTCTGGAGCAAACACGCTATTTGACTGCTTTTTCATTTACTTATAAACATAGTGCTTGTGTCATGGCACACATTTAAGAGTAATTATTTAAATCTTCATGGCCTCTTGATAATCTGTTGATTTTCAGTGATTAATTTCATGCCACTTAAATATATAGATCTAAAATTCAGCATCAGTCCTAGGCTGTAGAAATAAGAAAAAGTAGTGAACTTATTTGATTTTTTGTTTTATTCAATGCCAACCATATATATTAGTCTGTACTTGAACACATTAATGTTTAGTGCAGTGTGATCTATCATGTGCAGCATGTATTGTAGGCTGTTACAGAGCATCCTGCAGGTATTTATCCATAGTTAGTGGAATTCTTATGCAAGAATAAGTGTATGTGCCATCACGTTTTGGAGTCTGTAAAATTTTCAAGGCATAGAGTTGTGAAGGAAATTACTCCTTCAGTTTTTAAGGTATCTTCGTGCTGTTGAGCTTAAGTTACCTCCTAAGTCTCACTTCAGAAGCATTGGATAAAATATTTAAAAGCATTTCTCTAAGAATTGGGTGGAAGTGTGAATATTCTATCAGCAAGGGTGATGAAAGGGAGTTTGTTTACATGGGTGAACCCCCTGGCTGTATCAGTACCAAGGAGACAGCTGTGCTCCAAGGTCTTCTTCAAAGCTTCCTCGCTTATCAGGAGCAGGCACAGATAATTTTGTAAAAATTTGCAGAATTCTCCCTAAGTCAATAGGCTTTTATTGTTTTTCTGCCAGACATGTGATTCTTTTATTATATTTCATGTTTATTCCTATTCTTTCTCACTGAGTTTATCAGTTTTCACTATATCTCTGAATTTTTCTAAGGTTTTCCTAACCCTTCCCCTCAGCCCCCAGATTTGTGTAGAGACATGGCCTCATGTAAAGGCTTTACTGCCCCATTGCAGCATTACATTGTGTTCCTTGCAGAAGTGTTTGAGTATTAGTCATGTCTTCTTCCTATTTAGGCAATCTCTAATGTGACACCTTTAATTTCTTTCCCCTGCAAGGCATGACTTCATTTTGGAGTTTCAGACTGAAAGGGTTTTGTTACAGGGTAAAAAATTAAAGAGAGATTTTTTTAGATAATGAACTCCTGAAACAAAAGCCGGGTTTTTTTCTTTCATCAGTACAGAGTGAAGTTTGACGATGTGGTGAACATAATGGTGTGTGTTATGTGCCCTTTAGCAAGGAACACAAAAAGTTTATTAAAATTTTAGATGATGCATTTCATTCTGACCTGCTTTCCAAAGTGCACTTGGCTTCCTTCTTTATAGTGAAGGACAAAGCAGCGCACAAAGGGAGATTTTCCCCTCCCTTATGACCCAGAGAGAAACCTTGGAACTCCAAATTACCTGTATGGTAATTTGGTGTCACACTATTCTGTAGCTTCAAGGGAAAGGAATCTGAGTAATTGAAATAAATTGAGCTTGGCTGAGACACAGGTATTTTCTTACTTGTAATCCTCAGGAACATCGGGCAGAAGTCTGTCTCAAAGGAACTTTTCTTTCCTCATCAAAACAGAATAAGGATTGCATTCATCTCAGTTAGCTTTGGCTATCTACCAGTCCATGGCTGGTTTAGGGTAGCAGTTCTCAAGCCTTTTCTGTAATGATTTGAGCAGCGTGAGGACAATTTTCCCTCTGCTTTTACTCCTGAACGACTTCCATTTTTCTTTCTCTAGCCAGCAATTTTCTTGCCTCCAAGAGCTGCTGGTAGCAGTATGCATCCTGTGCTATTGGTGTGAGGAATTGGAGATGCTTAACAGTAACGATCAGAGTATCATCTGTAATTAACACTTTTAGTTCAGTTCAACAGGGGAAAGACAGTTCCTGAAAAGGCAGAAACAACACCAAAATTTAAGCTGGCAGTGTATAAGGTAGTTTTCTGTTCTGTAACCCAGCTAGTCTGTCTCTGCAGTTGAATGAACATGTTTATTTCTGACTCTGTTATGTACAGAAAACGTTACCTGCATTCTCTTATTGTTCATCTCTGCTTAAAGAGATTTTATTGCTAAGTTTATTGGAAGGTTAATGGACTCTGTGTTTCAGAATACAAATAAAATCCATGGGCTGCCTTTCTGCAGTATCTGTTTACAGATTTCATGCTTTGTTAGGATACATATTCATCCTCTGTCAGTTCTCCTATAGGAAGTGTAAATACCAATGTAAACAAATACTTTTTTGTATCTTGAAAATGTAAGTTGTCTGCTTTGCATCAATAGATTCGAAATGTTTATTCCTCACTTGAAAAAAACAGCTTGTAGTTTTTGTTGTTGTTCATTAAAACTAATAATTTTGGTTTTCCCACTCTTACAGTTCAGTTTCACATTGCCCACTTATATGAAATCCAGGTAAGCTTTAAGCTCATAGTTATAAAGTGTGGTTGAGTTTTGAACTATATGATGTGATCAGTCTCTGAAATTCAGATTATAGATGCTTTAGTAAAGTTAGACTCAAGTCTTGAATCACTAAAGAAACTTTACTTGCTTTGGCTAAACTAAAAGGATTTTGTATGTGGACTGTCATGCTGTAAAATGGAGCTGCTATTTTAATTAATATATTATTTACTGTTCTTCCCAATTGAGTGCAAAAAAAACAAAATCCCAAAATATAACATTTAGGTACATTCTTGTATGAAATTATATTTCTATTTAAGAAGTTAGATATATGTATAAAAATACGTAGTTTCTCCATTCATATATATTCATATTGTATCTATACGCACAGACAACTCAGTTAGAGACAGTTGCCCAGGTGCCTTTTAAACATATTTAACATGAATTTTTCAAATTCAAGTGAAATTTTTGAAATTTTTCAATTTTCAGATTTAACTGAAGATACATGAGATTTGGGATCTGAGCTCAACAGCTCATAAAGCTCGTTATTTCTGTATCAGATCCTGGTTTTCTAGGTGAATTTTTTGGGAAATTACAGCAAACTTCCTGAGCTTCCAGAACACAAGTAAATTAAAACCAAGTAGCTACTGAAATAGCTATTGTGTATTTGTAATTTGACTGACTGATTATATAATCTAGATTTGGTGCCCTTCTATCACGTTTTTAGCTATCGTATGACTGAGGAAGGGATGTTGCATGAAAACAAAACCTGTTATAATTGAAATGGATGACAGACATAAGCTGTATTTTCATTCAGTTGGAAAGTAGCTTGATGAAGTGAGTGCTGTCTTCTGATGGCACAGTGAGAAATGGCCTTGGGTATCTGTATATAAATAAAAGATACAGCTCTGACAAACAAAACTGCTTTTATTTTGAATGCTTTTGGGGCAAAGCTGTATGACAGGATAGGAATCTCCCATCCCAAAGCACCATTAAGCAACTTCTTGGAATGTTATGGTTCTTATTTGGCCACCACCTTGATTTCATCCCGGGCACTGGAGCACCTCTGACACGTTTGTGTGACACTGTGCTTTCTGACTGACAGCTACAGGCAGAAAGAACTTTATTGCAAGCCAGAGCAAAAAAGTTTTGGTGGATTCTGCTGTTAGATTTGTTTTGTCTCACAGTTCTGTGGGGAGGGATATCTTATTTTCTGGAATTTGAGAAACTGAGAACCACCAGAGTCGTGGCTTCATTGTGGGTATTACCTCTGACACAATGAAGAGAGGGTTTGGATACAGGCTGGTTGCTTGCTTTCTTTTATAGGACACGATGAAACAGCTTTTTTCAACTCCTCCATGTATTTGGAAATTATCTACTCTCTAATACTAATGTAAAAGTTAATTCATTCCTTTATTAAGTACCATGGTACTGGAGTTTAAATGATGGGTTGCCTCTGAACAAGAGACGAGCCTGGTGCTGATAAGAGTTGGCAGTGGGTTTTCATGGGTGTTTAATGCCAGTTTCTATTATTTCATCTGTGGCAGTGAGGGAGCTTATATGGTGTCTAAAGACAGATGTTGTGTTTGGTTCCCCTCCGATTTTGCATTTCTAAGACCATTCATGATGCAGCCAAACATCAAAGACTTTGGATCTTTGGAGTTAAGATATGGGTATAAGGAAAAAGTTCTTCACTGTGAGGGTGGTGAGGCACTGGAACGGCTGCCCCATCCCTGGAAGTGTTCAAAGCCACATTGGATGGGGCTCTGAGCAACCTGGGATAGTGGAAGGTGTCCCTGCCCATGGCAGGGAGGTTGGAATTAGCTGATCTTTAAGGTCCCTTCCAACCTAAACCATTCTGTTTCTATGAAATAAAAGTAAAAAATACTCTAGATCTGAAAAACAAGCTCTATTTTAATAAGTCGTTCTGAATTGTCCGAGGCACGTGTAAACATCTTTTTCAAAATGTGTATATCAGGCACTAATACTTACCTATTTGACATCTGGATTGCTGCCTCTGCTGTCATGCTCTACAGTGAACTTCTGTTCATTTGCTTATCCTTCATAGTCATAAACTACAAATTTTGTTCCCAATGCTAAATTTAAGATTTTTTTCCTGATTGTTTTTTTTTTTTTTTGCTGGACATGGATATTTTATTTATTCATATTATTTGTTTTCTTACCAGTTGTCTGCATTTCATGAACACCAATTAAAAATCTTTCCTACCAACTTCCCCTTGTTCCATTTGAAAGTATGTAATTGCTGCTTTAATTTTTCTTCCTGACTAGAATAAGGTTTTAAAATCACCAGAGTTGTCTTTTGATTTTGAGATTTCAAGACCCTAATAACATTTTTAACTTCTAGTAGGTCTTTGTATTGTTTAGAGTCCCTTTTAAAACACCACTACTCATTACTGTGCACTCCATACTTAAAACAAATGTAACTGAGCCACGGTCATTTGCATTTAGGTGGCCCTGTTTATTTTAGTATGCTCTTCATCTGTTTGCCTGGATGAAGTCTAATGTTGAATTATCAGAAAGCATGTTTGTAGGAGAGGAGGCACAGAAGAACTGAACATTTAAAATACATTCATTGTCAAGCAATTATTGTTAGGTAATGCAGAGATGAATGCTGACAATTATTACCAAATAATTCATCTGTTGAGAAGCCTTAACCTTTAATACATACAAACCAGCTCATACTGTTCAGAGAAGTCAATAAAGACCCCAATCCTAATCTAGAAATGTGTTTTCTGTACCAACACCTGTTTGTATAGGGAGTTAAGAATTGAGTGTTTCCAGGCTTTAAACACACTTAAACTATATAGCAGATAATAAGATGATGTACCTTCATTATCTAGGCATAATCCTTCTAATTCTACATATGCTGTGAATCACCAGGGCAGCAAATATGTTGAAAGAGGCAGTTCAAATATACCAAAGGAGGGAAAGAGGCAAAATTTTACCGGGCCACCAATTACCGATGATTTTTCATTTCTGTTCCAAATTCCCTGGGAGGAATTTGTGCAGGGTTTTCTCAGATGTATACTCACATGCAAGTATTTCCCTTTAAAGCAGAACATTCATTTTAGTGTAAGTAGCATAATGCATGTATGAGGAGTTGACCAAATTTGATAATTTTCAAATTTCTCTCAATTATTTTTAGATTTATATTAAATAGTATATTTATGGAAATTATTGTCTTACCGTATATATACACGTCACTCATTAAAGCTTTCATATGCACTGTATGCAAAAAAAAAAAAAAATCCTAGAATTTTTTGTCAATGTGTTTGTGTGCTGTCAGTGCTGTGAAATCGTTGCTATTGGTGATCTGTTGTAAGCTCTATGATTAATCCATTTACTTTTTTCCTTTTGCAGAGAAAGTATCACTCTGCAAAGGAAGCTTATGAACAGCTTTTGCAGATCGAAAACCTTCCTGCACAAGTAAAAGCAACTGTCTTACAGCAGTTAGGTATGTAAAATTAACTTTTATTTTCCTCTGTGTTTCGTTTCTCCATCTTTGCCTTCAGCAGTGTTTTTTAAGGCTCCATTTCCAAAGCGAGTCTTAGACACACTGAGTATGATTTTTTTCCACCCAAAATAGAATATGTAACCGTAGATAATTAAGTAAATAAGAGAGGAGGAAAGTATTTTAAATAAACTTAGAAAATTAAAAAGCTCTTAGACTTGGTGCAGTACGTGTGTTACAGATTTTGGGCAGTGAGGGGGTGGTCTTTCAGAGAAAGAGTGCAGCAGTTGGAATTCTGTGTTCTCTGTTCTGCCTCCAATAGCATCCCTTGAAAAGCCAGGCTAAATGCAGTAAACAAAAATACTCTTCTCTGTTGCAGACTAGAAGAACTTGGCAACTGAAAAATTCACCTTTTCTTTTTCTCTAGTTATACTATGTAATGAAAACCTATTTCTGTATCTAAAAGGTTTATCTTCAGATTCCATAAAAGAAAACACATTAAAAGCAAAAAGGAAATATTTTTAAACAATTGTCATTTTCTATATTTATAGAAAGCTGCTAAATAATTTTTAGACCAAAATTTCTAGTGGGTGGGTAGAATAAAATACTTGGATCCTATCTACCTTATAAAATATCTCCAGAATATTTTGTAAAAATTGTTCAACCCAGTGCAGAACTTCTTCATTCACCTCCTCCATGTTCTTCATCTGATTTATTATTCTAAATATTAATTTAGCCTGCTTATGCCCATTTTTGTTTTTTTCCCCCTTTACATGGTGGTCATTTAATTCAAATTTGTAACTGGCACCAGGTTATGGCCACAGTGCTTTCTTTTTTTCTGTGATGTGGGTTGTGTAAGGATTTGGAGTGGGATAATTTGTCATCTGTGACAGAATGTCAGAATTAGTGGGCTAATTTTGAGTCTTCTGTGTGAAATCACAAACGAAAATGCGGGAGGAGTTTGCTGCAGGACTCTGGGTGCTGGTATTTTTGCTGTCACAGGACAGTGTTGCTTATATTTCAATAAGCCCTTTGAATTTATTTTTTTTTTAGCTTGGCATTATGTCACCAAGTGTAAATTGTCAGCAGTTTCATCCAGAAGGGCTGTACATCTCATCAATGGAAGACAGGCTGCTCAAAAGAGCTGACCAGTTCTTTTGCAGCTCTGTTTGATGTATGTTGCCACAATAGAAGCAAAGGCACATGGCTGTATTCATAAAATCCTGCCACAGGTCTCTGTGCGAGCAGTAAGAGCAGTGACTTTGAGAACTGTCTGCTGTCTGAAAACTGGATTAACTCTCTTTATTCAGTCAGCATAGGTCACCCAGTTTTGTTGTGTGGGCAGCCTCTCTGTGGAGAAAGGGATAGAGTGGTCTTAACTAGAACATTCAAGGAATAATGCCCTTTCTTTTTCTCTTCTCTGTTAACAGTGGTACTTATCAGAGTATGGTGTTTATCGCAGATTTAGTCTTTAGCAGCTGGTAAGAAAAACACCTCCTCAGGAAGCATAGTCTGGGTGGTGCTCTGCTGCTTAGAGGAAATAATAGAAAATACCTGCCATCTGCCAGAATGCTACTTGCAAAACCCAGTCAAAACATTCATTTTTTTAGGTTTTTTTATTGCTCTTACAGAAAAACCGGTTTTGGCATCAAAATAGTCTTTTGTTTATTTTCAACCCATCACACTTAGCTTGTTAATGTTTATTGAGACAGAGTTAGAGTTTAGGCAAGTTCAGATGTCTTGTGAGAGAATTATTAAAATCTTTGCTCTTGTTGCTGGTTTCCAAAGCTGTGACTGGGGAGGAGAACCCTGTGATTCCCAGATAAACATACCCAGTTGAGCTAATTTGTGCTGACTAGTTCAGTAGATACAACAGTAAGATCTGTACAGTTGGAGTAGAGCAGTTGGTTTCTTTTTTTTTGCTGTTCCATTTGCTTTCCAGATAAGAATCCTCTTTGCCACTTTGCCCAAAATTGTGTTAAATTAATGAGACTGAAGATCAAATCTGTCCTGGTATTCCTTCTCCAGTTTTACTCAGCTTTTGCATAAGGAAGAGTGTAAGAACAGCATAAACATCTGCTTAGAGATTCCCAGAGCACTCTCCCAGTAATTTTTGGCTTGGGGCATTCCTAGATGGTGTCCATGTAATTGGATGAAACATCACTAGGAGCTGGAATGGGGAAGAGGTTCATCTCTTCAGAGGCAATGATGTTTACAGGGGAAAAGCAATTGCCACAAGTTCAACATGAGGATAATTGATCAGCATTAGAGGCCCCTCTACCACAAGCACAGCAGAGGGATTTGTTCCAAATGAGATTGTAAAGACCTGGACAAGAGCATGGAACACTTGTGAAGTATGGACAAAATCCATGGGTTTGTTTATTGTATTAAAAATGCCCCAAGATATGCTGGTTAGGAATTGGAGTTAGGTCTTGCAAATGGGAAACTGCACAGCTTGCCAGGGGTTTTCCATCCCCTTCTTTATGTATATTCTTCACTTTATGCCCGAGAAGAAGAGGTGCAGTTTCCTTTACCTGTGCTATTCTAGTGGAAAACTTTAGTTTGCTCTCCCTCTCTTGCTTTCTGCCTTTTTCACCTCCCTGTGCAGAAAGATAAAACTGGGAAGCAACCCTCTTTTCAGCAGTGAAACCAGATAGGGGTTGTTGGTTCTCATTTCTGTCTCCTAGAAATAGATTCGTTCTTTTTATCAGTGAACCTCAGTAAAGATCTCCTCAAGATACATGACTTTATCTTTTAATCCAGCAAAGTTCTGATGAAACAGAAAATAGACACACAACGTTTCCAAAGATACAGGAAGTTGTTTAATGTCTTTTTTTACCCTTGTTTGTAATCCCTGAACTATTACGTTTATCTCAGGCTTTGCCTGGCAGAGCACCTGATACATATATCCTTAAGGAAGAGTTACACAGGTGAATTATGATAACCGACCTCACAGAAGCCTTTTTTCTTAAAGCATGAGTATTTTCTGTATTCTCAAGAACATTGGAGACTTGGGATTTGAATCAAAATCATAGCTTGTTTACTAAGTTTATGATAAAAAGCTGTGAATTTTATATTTCTGCAGAAATCCCAGGATTCTGTTATTTTGGGGGTTTTGACTTGATTGATCTTCAGTCAAGAAAAAGTACTTTTTTTTCCAGTACTGTAACCACTTGACTCCTAACCTAACATTTCTTGCAGTCCATGAAATACTTGAACTTCTGCTTGTGACCAATTTCCTCTTAAAACACCTCAGGCAGATGATGTTCAATAGACGCGATTTTATTTTATGTTGCCTTTTTTAAAGCTCGGAAATTTGCAGAAGTATCGTGGTGTCTGTGAACAGTCGTGAGCCCATGGAATGAAAAACAAACTGTGTAGAACGGAATAAAATACTTAAGGCATAGTCTAATTACAGAGAGTGAAGTAAAGCTACAAATACCCATCAGTTCCGTTCTAAGTCTCGCCTACTTTGGCATTTCAGATGAGATCCCAATCTGATCTGATCCTTTGAGTGGTATTACCTCGTAGTTAGACTTTATTAAAAAGCTTAGGTAAGTGTAGGGTGCTGAAGTTTAGCTCAGAGAGGTTTTAAAGAGACATACAGTGCAGGCATGTGTACAACTCTGTAGGTAACAAGTGCTTTATACAAACTCTGGGCATTTTATGAAATTGGTATCATAGTGTTCCACAACGGGCCATTTATGGGTGGGACACTGTAAACACGTAGGGAAGTCCTTTGTCACATCTTACATTTTACAAGTATTGGCTGAAAAGCAGTGGATTGTTAAGCCAAATACATGGATGTTGAGCAAACGGCAAGACATTGCTGAGCATTGTGGTATGAAGTGATTTCAGCAAACCAGCTGCCTGCCACAAAGGATTTCCTTGTCTGTACTCACTCTGTGAACAGCAGTGAGATGGTTTTGTGGCTGCTTGAAGGAATTCCATGTGAGCATAGAGGCAGATGAGGAGCAGCTCAAGAAGATGATGAAGGTGCTTTATTTGAAATGGTAACCAAGCCTTGCATCAGTGCTGGAGCAGAGATGTGCTCTAGTAGCATGTAAAATACTAGTTGGGAGAATGGATTGTGGGAGGCCTTTAAAGTGGGGATGAATAACTTGTCTAATGTAATGAAAGAAGAAAAGGCCTTTGAAAGAATATGATGTGTGGTTGGATGAATTTGTTATGCAGATGAGAGCTGATGGCATTTGTCAAGGTGAACAGGAAGGATGTTGTAGTAATGAAGATGAAATGACAATAAAAGAAAGATTTAAGTGGAGATGCAAAAATTCTTAGTCCAAATGTAGATACAGGGCCAATACAAGGATTTGGAAGAAAAGGAGTAAACAGCATTTTTTNAGGGAGAATGGTGGTGGTATTTTTCACAGTGTCAGGGAAGGTGTCTGTGTTCAGATGAGGAAAGAGTTAACATTTTCAGGTTCATTTTTTGTAGTAGAAGATTGAGCGGTTCATAATTATGCTATTAATCTCACAGAATATTATTTGAATTAAAAAATGCTTTAAAAGTATGTGAACATGATTTGAACTTTGGGTCCTTTTTGTCCTGTAATTTTAGTATAGACCTTTAACAGTTTCTAAAATTTCATTGATAATATTACATATAAGTGATTTTATTTTTTGGTATTCCTATTTCTAAAGAGACACTAATGCTGTGAATATCCTGCTGTGCCAAAGTATTAAATGGTCTTGGGAAATTTCACTTCTACCATTTATGGATTCATTTTGTAGGCTGGATGCATCACACCGTGGATCAGCTTGGAGACAAGGCAACCAAGGAAAGCTATGCTATACAGTATCTCCAGAAATCTCTAGAAGCAGATCCAAATTCTGGTCAATCCTGGTATTTCCTTGGAAGGTGAGGAAAGACTTTATAATAAACACTGTAACTAGATATGTAAATTTTTTTGAGGATTCTCATTATTGTGGATTTTTCCTCTTAATCCTTTCAGAGGAAAAGTGAAGGGAAAGGATTGGTGCTGAAGTCTTAAATTTTCTGGGAAGTGTGTAAAAAGACAAAGTTCTAATATACTCGGGATGAATATAGATTTGAAGTTGAAATGAAGTATATTACCCAAGTGGTCCTGCTTTTTTTGTAGTTACTATTAAGTCTGCACATTTACAGTAAATATGCCCTGTCTGGTTTTACCTGTTTCTCCTCCTCCTCCCACATCTTTATTTTCTCTGGTTTTTTGTAAAAGCTCTGTGAATGCTGTTACTTTTCTTCATACCTTTTTCACAGTTCTTTCGTTCTTTATTTTCTCAGAATCCGCCTCCTAATCTCAATCAGTTTTTGCACTGAAGTACAAATATTTTCCTAATTATTAAAGTGTATACACTGCAACTGCACATTAGGCCAAGATAGCTCAGACTAATCCATTCTAATTTCTATTTAAGTGTTCTGTTAATTATATACTTCCAGACAGTATTTTTTACTTGAAAAGTAATTTACTCCCAGATGTAAATCATATCAATTTGATGAGTTTTCTTGGCCTCCTTTTTAAGAAAACAGAGTACTTTACAAAAACCAGCAGTAACTCTTGAAATACTCAGGTTTTGGAGAAAGCTTTGAGGACAATTTAAGTCCATATGTGAGTAGGTCACTTCTGTTTGAAATTTGTCAGAAAAGAACGAGGCAAAAGTAAAAATATCCTAGCTTCAGTATCTTCCTGGAGCCTCTGGTCACACAAAACTGGAACCTGTTCTTGGCTTTGTCATGGTAACTTGTATTCTTCCAGCTGTTCTGTCAGACAGCTGTGTGCGGGCTGAGGGAGGAGCACCAGCACTGAGCGTGGAGGGCCGAGTGGAGGGAAAAGGAAAAAGTGGCTCATCTGATCTTCCACTGGGCTCAAAGCCTGTCTGTTCTTCAGTAGTCCCATTGCATGTGCCTTGAGCTAGCTGAGTTCCTGGGCGGCAGGACAGAGGAGGGCTCCGGGAGGTCTGTGCGTGCAGCTCCTGCGGTGCCGCAGCGTACACGTGGTCACAGTGAAACCTCAGACCGTGCAGACAAGGGGGGGAAACGCAGGAAATGGGGTGGAAACGCAGGAAATGGGGTGGAAAATTTAGTTGGAGCATCTCATACTTTAAAGGGAGGACTAGAGCAAAAATGTTTCTGTGCCCCATTTCTCTGTTGCACACGCTGGCAGAAGAGGAAAGAAAGAGTGTTATGGGGCTGTGTGTTCACTCTTTTTCCTTCCTCATGTATTCCCTTGTGTTACTCCTTCCTCTGATGCTTGTCCAGACTGGATAGCGAGTTGATTTAAAGCTACCTTTCCAAAAAATACCACCACTACTCTTCTCTCCCTCTGGAAGAACTCCACATCACCCCAGGTTTTGTTGGGGGCGTGATGTTAGTTCTGTTCTAATGAGAGGCTTTATGTATCTGATAAGTAAGCAGAGTAAAACACTTGGGTTAAATTGTGATTAAAATGGTCTCCTGAAACACTGTATTCAGACTTAATGGTTGTGTTTAGGCAAAGTAATGCTATATTTTATAGTATTCCTTTCCCAGGAAGGAGTGTAGCGTGTTTGACAAACCTTGCTTGTACTGTTCTGCTTGGTTTTTATTTTTGACTAGAATAAATTTTCTGTTGTTAAATTTAAGTGTTTTGAAAGTTGTCAGTTTTTTTCACAAGTGTGAAACTTGCTACAAAGATACAAGACACAACTACTGTAGTTTAAACTGGTAAATGTATATATATATCAATATTTGATCTTGGCTTTATTTGAAGCTTTTAATTTTAAAACAGTAGATATTACTGATTGTGATATAATTGTAGCTCTCCTTAGTGCCATAACAGCTTTGAATTTGTATGTAAAAAATATTAAAGTAAGAAATTATACAAAAATTCAGGCTAACCTGATTTTTTTCCAAAATTTGGTGCTCTGTATGTGCAGTACAAGTACCTGGTTTGTTGTTCATTACTTGAGTATTACTGAGATGCAAGAAATGCACATAAAAAGCTTCCCAGGCAATCAGGAGCCATCCTGATGGAGTTGGTCAATATCTCACAATAATTCTGTCCTGTAGAGCATTAGATTTTATAACGAAGTGTTTGATGAAATAAGTAACTTAGTTGTTTCTTTATAATGATATCTGTAGATAAGTATTGTCCTTATTGACTGATAAGGTATCAAAAGTGAAAGAAATTTAAGTCTTTCAAATATGTTTTCCTTACAAATGCAGTAATCTAGGGTTTAAGTAGTTTTGGTATTCTTCTCAAAGAAATAATTAGTAATACATGTTAAGATGTTTTAATCTGCTTGTGTCTGGCATTCAGAAACAGCAAATGATGAGTGTGTGTTTACATGAGTTAACATTTATCAAATCAGTTTTGGTAAGCCATCCTCAGTGATTACCTTCTATTTACCAAATATTACCAAAGTTCTTTTTTTTCTTCTCCCAGGTGCTATTCAAGTATTGGGAAAGTTCAGGATGCCTTTATATCTTATAGGCAATCTATTGATAAATCAGAAGCAAGTGCAGATACATGGTGTTCTATAGGGTAAGAATGATACAGGGTGATACAGTGATATAATTCCATGCTAATACATATAAATAAGGAATATCAGCATTTTAACTCTTTTGTGCACTCAGAGGGACTGTGAAGCTTTTTTTATTTATGCCTTCATGTTGTCAGACTTGTCTGATTTGTAGTTTAAATAATGAATTTTTATTTGCTTTCTCAATTTTTAAAAATACTAAATATGCTACGTATAGATGCATTTTGCATGTTAAAATTCTTTGCATTGTTTCTGTAGTTTATATGTTGCCAAAATTTACTAAGAGATTGGGGGGGGCGAGGGGTGGTATGTGTATATTTGAGTTGTTTGTATTTTGACTTTGTCATTAATTCTCCACTTCACTAATCTTTCTATTCAGTGTGCTGTACCAACAGCAAAATCAGCCTATGGATGCTTTACAGGCCTATATCTGTGCTGTACAATTGGACCATGGCCATGCTGCAGCCTGGATGGACCTAGGCACACTCTATGAGTCCTGCAACCAGCCTCAGGATGCCATTAAATGCTACTTAAATGCAACTAGGAGCAAAAATTGTAGTAATACCTCTGCACTTGCAGCACGGATAAAGTATTTACAGGTAAAACTGATGTTTTTAAGAAGGGGGAAATACTCTTCCAAATACACAGCAGAGGGGAGGGGAGAAGTGACACACAAGCTTAACTTGCAGTTGTTTGTGGTGTGTATAACCTGTTTTCATGTGTACTGTAAGCATATCATAGCCTGTAATATTTTATTTCTTCATTTTTAAGTGGGACTTAATTCCTTATAAACCCTATTTTGCACATTTAATCAAAGCATACTGTTTTACATCACTTTGCTTTTTTTTCTTTGTATTGTCTACATTTTTAAGTTGTCATAACATATAGTGAGAATGCGCACACACTATCTTTCACTCTTGTTTGCAATTTCAGAAAAAAGGAATTATGAGACCTCTGAATCCAGAGCTCATCTTTGTTCTGATTCTCACAAAGGTTTATATTCTGGTTACCCTCTTTATACTTAGCACCTTTCTAAAACCCGAAATTTTAAATCTATCCTCTCTTTAAGACATAATTAGCTACAGCATTTAGGAAGATTTCATGGACTTGCTCTTACTAAAGTAGGCTTGTGTTAAATTTGCTTTTTACATAATTTTTCCTAGGCTCAGTTGTGTAACCTTCCACAAGGTAGTCTACAGAATAAAACTAAATTACTTCCTAGTATTGAGGAGGCATGGAGCCTACCAATCCCCGCAGAGCTTACCTCCAGGCAGGGTGCCATGAACACAGCACAGCAGGTGAGAAGTTGGGTTATGTTCTGCAGGTGCCCAGCTTTAAGGGTTCTTTACAATCGGTAGTGGTCAAGCTTATTTTATTGAGCACAGGATTGGCTTTTATTTAAAAGAGGCCTTTGATTTATTTGCAGAGGGTTATTAGATCAAGAAGCTCCCTATAATGTGGGAGAAATATGGGGGTACCAATTTAGAACCTTTGTGGATTTTCATGATTTTAAAAGATTTCATCTTAAATAGAAATGCTGCAGTGGTTTAATAATCCCATGAAAGGTACACATTCCTCCATTGATGACCATATGGAAACTGATTTTTCAGTTATTGAGATCAGCTTCAGAATATCTACTCGGCCCTTTTAATGTATGTGGGCTGTTAAAATTATAAAATTTAAAGGAAAGCATTAAGAATATATAGAACCATATTTTTGTCTTCCTTCTGTGATTCTTAGGCTTGTAAACCTCATCATCCAAATACTGAACCTGTACTAGGCCTCACTCAAACACCAATTTCACAGCAATCCTTGCCACTACACATGATTCCTTCTAGCCAAGTAGATGACCTGACCAGTCCTGCCAAGAGGAAAAGAACATCTAGTCCAACAAAGGTATATATTCCAATGAACTGGAGCCCCCTACCAAAATTTTGTGGAGATATGTATTCAAATGATGCAGCATGCACAGAATTTGTGCTGTAAATTTTTAATCCTTTGGCATCAAGGTGGGGAATGTTTTTAGAAATTTTAAAAAACATTTTTTCAGTGGTGTGTTTACTCAGATTCCGGTTCAGACAGGAAGTGCATAAGGGCAGTGCAGATCAGTGGCACTATACTGCAGTCATAGCTGTGCAAGTGAAGAAGTGCAGTTGTAGTCTGATGATGGAGAGGGAGACAATCATGTCATCCTGTCTATTGCCTTTGCTTATATTTAGAATTCAAGTGTTTCATCATCATGTAATAGTGTTACAGTAGATAAAGTATACAGTTTTAAAAGTAGCATACTTTTAAGTTAATTGCATAATTTGATTTGCTTGTTTCTTGTTATGATATTAGGTATCATTAACTTTTTCCTCAGATACTGTTGGGAATGGTAGAATGAGACTTGGTGTATTGTAGTATATTCTTTGTTTATATTGTTATTCTTGAAAAAATGACTAGTTCTTTCATAAATAAGATAAAATCTAGATAGTAAAAGAAATTAGGTTGACCCTTTGATAGTCACACATTTTAATGTAATGTTTTCTCTCAGAATACTTCAGATGTCTGGAGCAGTGGCCATACAGTGTCACATCCTCCTGTACAGCAACAAATTCATTCTTGGTGCTTGACACCACAGAAATTACAGGTAGGTATGGAAGATCTCCAGAAACTCTGGTGTATTTTTTGTTCCTTTCCTTCTTCCTTTTAAGAAAATAAATCTGGGACATGTTTCACTTTCACATTTCTGAAATTGTGTGAGATACTTCCCAAATAATTCCCAGGGTGTAGTTCAAGTTGTTCTAATATTTATGGCTTCTCTAGCTGAGATTAGTTCTGTAGTAAAATAAATGATCTCCAGCAGAAACTGAACACTTACAATGTATGAATTCTATAATTTATAAAGTAAGAACATGCATACATTAGCTCTTTTTTATTGTGATGTTTTAAAGATAGAAATGCAAATTGCCATATTTGTGTGCCAAGTGAGTTTTGTGAGTTGCTGTAATGTGGGGGATATTGAAAGAGGTGTAGAAGTATTATAATATCATCCTTTTCCTCTGAGGTAGCTTCTCATGTCAAACTGCATAAACAAACAAGCACATTCTACAAAATGCAATTACTCAAATGAACTCTGGTGCTGCTTTTCTGTCTTTCATGTCATCTAATGCAATTATATGAAATGATAGATTTTAGTTTGGAAATCTTATTTCAGGTATTTTTTGTTACAATATTTTGTTGTCTCTTCAGTTCATTAGGGAATGCTGTGAGCTTCAGGAGGAATTCTGTATTTTGAAAATCAGGCCTAGCTGGAAACTTTTACCCATGTATTGCTGATACTGCTTTTGATGCAAAGGAAAATAGAAGGGAACACAGTGCAGAGGCAGAAGGCATTCTGGTTGACTGAGCAGTGTTCCCCTCATTTACAGTATAGTTCTTCAGCTGTTTCTCTCTGTGAAAAAAAAATGGCTTTATTATACTGTACAGTTTTCCCCTCCCTCTTCCTCCCATCTCCACACTGCTTTGTTCCTTCCTCAGTCATTCTTCTGGATCTCTTTCTCTCCAAGCATTCTCATTATTTCTCTCTGCTTATTTTGTATCCTACTACTTCTTCCCCTTTTCAGTTTTCACATCCAACTTCTCCTCTAAGCAGAGCCTAAGTAGACCTCTCTAAGTACAGTTACTGGACTTGCTGGCAACAGCTTGACCAAGGTCCAGCATATGTGAATAGGAGAGCCAAAAATAGATGATAAAAGAGGAGAGTGAATAAAACCTTTGTTACATTTGCTAAGTCGGCCTTCCAAAAGTGGCAGCTCAGAAGCTGGATGGATATGGCATGTTATATATACATACATACATNAGGGACTTCAGAATGGAAGCTACTGCTAATCCAGGGACCTTGGCATGAACCATCTTTATCCTCTTTTCAAGTCATACCATTTAAGAGCAGCAGACTTACTGGTAGAATGATGGGGTGTGCTGAGCAGTTTTAAATGAATACAGAGATCAAATTTTTGATAAAAGATACTTAAATTTATCAGCTGCAATTGAGATGAGTATTGTAACTTAAGATACTGCTCTCTGTAATTAAGTTTCATAGTTTTCTGGGTTTGTTTTTTACATTTTCTGGAGAAGTTTTCATGTGTGACTATAGGTTTAATTCACTTTGTGATGAGCAATACTGATAAAAGAATAACACGGCACAAAAAGGTGTTAAAATGTACATAATTATGATAAGAATTCCATATAATCATACTTGGATGTAGTTTTCTTTTACAGTACCAACACACTTAATTTTAATGTGGTAATAATAATTATGTGCTCAAATAACTTAGAGTCTCTTTAGTTTTAGTAACTGGTATTAAGGTTTGATTGCAGAATAGTGTATGGAAAGATGTTTGAGTCTGCAACAGAAATCTCAATTTGTTTGCAACTTTACAAGTCTTGTCTTTGTGGATGCTTTTTAATATTGTATGCAAGAAAGCTATTAAAAAAAAAACATGCAATTTTAACGATTCTGAACCACACTGCTGTTTTTTTAGCACTTGGAACAGCTGCGTGCAAACCGAAATAATCTAAATCCAGCACAGAAACTTATGCTGGAACAGCTGGAGAGTCAGTTTGTCTTGATGCAGCAACACCAGCAGGTGAGAACAAAAATATTTTTTCTCCTCTACAAAACTTCTCTCAGTAATGGTGCCTGTTGTGTTTCTTGAATTCTGAAGGGTTTCTGTTGTATGGAGTTCTCACACCCTTTGCTGCATTACGTTATTTCGTCTTTTTCTGTATAGAGCATAGTTGTGGATTAGTGGTTGAAACATAATGGGTTTAGCTGTGTTTTATTGTAGGGCTGCCAGATAATGTAAAAGTTTTCAAGCCACATTTTCAGACTAAAGTGAGTGGCCACATCTAAAAGTAGTCTTACTTGAGAAATACATAGTTGTATAGTGTCACTGTTCACTTCTCTCTCTCTCAGTGTCCAGCTTCTGCAGTAAAACACTCAGTCTGGAGGGCCCAGAAGAAAAGTGTGCTGATAGCTTTACCTTAAAAATTTGCTCAGCACTTTTATGAGCATGACAGCCACCCTGGTTCTCAAAAGCAGCTGTGGAGATGTATAAAATCGGGATTGACCGGTGCACTAAAAGTACACAAACCTTGTTATGATCCTTACTTTCTAACTCTGCAGCCAATGTTCTTCTGCTTTTGTTCATGTTCCATTAGATGAGACAAACAGGAGTTGCACAGGTACGATCTACTGGAATTCCTAATGGGCCAACAGCTGATTCATCACTGCCTACAAACTCTGTCTCTGGTCAGCAGCCGCAGGTTGCTCTAACCAGAGTGCCTAATGTCGCTCAGCGTGGAATCCGTCCCGCCTGCCCCGGGCAGCCTATGGCTAATGGACCCTTTCCAGCAGGCCCCATTCCCTGCAGCACAGCAAGAACGCTGGGTGGTACAGACACTATTTTGATAGGCAATAATCACATAACAGAAAGTGGAAGTAATGGAAACGTGCCTTACCTGCAGCGAAACGCACTCTCTCTACCTCATAACCGCACAAACCTGACCAGCAGCGCAGAGGAGCCGTGGAAAAACCAACTATCTAACTCCACTCAGGTACAGCTTCGGTTTGCTCCTAGGGTACACTAAGGAGGCTTCAGGGGCAGGGCACTGCTTGAAGTCTCTCGTTTGTAAGCTCACATTTTCCGTTCCCCAGAGTTGGTGACCTAGATGCAAATAGAACGTGCACTAGGTTTTACATTGCTTTTTATTGTTAAAGATTTCTGTGTTACATCAGTTCCCTCAGGATAAAGAAAATGGTCGTAAATCAAAGAGGGCAGTTCCATACTGCTCAGCTGCCTACCCTTGCAGAAATGTTTCTTAAAAGGAATTACTTGTATGTCTTTTTGTTGCTTCTTTAATGTGAAATGTCATGACTTTGATTTTCATGTAGGAGGAATGTGCATATTTCATGGGAAGCTGAATGTCGTCGTTATTTTTGACATTACGTTGTTGCCATGATGTAATCGTTACCATATTTTGTTCCCATATGATCTTTGAAAATCCATGTCTAGCACTCAGTACCACAGAGTTACTTGCAGAAAAATACTATAATGCCAGTAAAAATCCACAGGGATTGAAGTGTGTGAGTAAGGGTGTTTTGTGTACATGTGTTAGTATTGAAGATGGAGCTTTTCTTTTAAATTCCAGCAATTGTCTCTCTTCCAAGACATATCTTGTGGATGTAATGAGGAGCTCTATAGGAAGATACCCAAATGGTTTAATTCACATTTACCAGATGGGTTATACAGTTGATACAATATTGTTTTCTTCCTCAAAACAGCACACATATCTTATTCAATTAATATTGCATGCTACTTTAATGCTGAAGAATTGAGAGTGGGCTTTGGTACAGACATACATAGATACTTAACTGCACATACACTGTAAAGGCTGGGAAAACAGTAAAACATCTTGTGTAAAACATGGTTCTTCAAAACTGAAACAAGTGTTAGGATTTGTAAAAGTTTCCACTATGTAAGTAGTACTGTTTACGTGATTTATAAATATGGCAGGGGGATGTGGAAGCCTGTTCACCTCACTCCCTCTTCCTTCAATTAGAATTCACTTTTCTGTTTTCTCTGTATAAATGTAGAGGTATCTGCTTCATGTTGGGTGTCTGTTGTGCTAGTTCCATAAAGTAGGCAAGTAATAAATCACAGCAGGAGTTGGCTACTTTCCAGTAGGAGATGATGTTTTTGGGTACCTGCTGGCATTCCCTGTACCCACTGCATCTTTGTTCTGCATGTATTCAGAAAACAAGGTCTCAGCAGAGTTTCCGAGTCTGTAACATTCTCCACAGGTACCAAATGAACTCTTGATTTAAAGAACTATTTATCAGTAATTAAGCCACATAGAGGAATTGAGAAATTACATACACAGGTGTGACATGCATAATACAGTTTGTAATTAACCAAAACATTTTACCTATAATACGTGTAGCAACACGTCTGAAAGACAAGTGAAAACCAGACTAGGAGGAAACTTCATCACTGTTGGGGCCCTGCAAAGTGGATCCTTTCCAAAAATCTCAGTTACAAGTAAATATAAAAATGGTTTCTTTCACCAAGTTTTTCACATTGGCTCAAAGCTGAGGAATCTTTTAAACATCTAACAATGTAATTGTAGGTTTGGGAATTTATAATGAAATGTTTAACACAGTAGTTGTTACCCTGAAATCAGCTATGTAAGCATCAGCTTTGCAGTCATTGACATATACCATTTATTAGGAAACTGAGCTCTTTGCATGGTACAATTGATTTGGGCTATTAATGCCAAGGCTTAGGTTTTCTATGAGGTGTTGTTTCAGTTGTGTCCAGTTAAT
>VXBX01006395.1:113008-145990 GCA_013400415.1 Scytalopus superciliaris
CATATCAGGAAAGTGTGATGCACTTGCAGCCAGTCCTTGTATCCTCTTGTCAGGCTGGTCTAAATAATCCCTTTCATCCCTGCTAGATTGCCAGTCCCTCCTTGCTTTGGTATCCACAATTATCTTTTCTGGATAACCCTAGACCCTGTTTCAGGCCTTGTGTTTTTTCTTGCTATTTGTGCTTCCTTCCCCATAGATTTGTTTCCACAGTAATTACTTCATGTCCACTTTTAATTCAGAAGCTTGTCAACACAGATTTCTATGGGAAGCACAGTGCAGAGAACATAGAGTAGAACAGTTGTGGAATCTTATTACAGATAATTTGAATCTAATGTATAGATTGCCAGATGGCCAGAGTAGCTATCTCTCCTACCGAATAAAAATGGTTTTGAGTCAAAAGAAGCACAGCATATCAGACTTTCAAAAGACTAAATAAGACTTTTAAAATAGTTGGGATATTGAAATATTTTACAACATCAGTTTGGACAATCCTCAGTTTCTTCTCAAAAACTTTGGATTTTTTTCATGAAACTCTGACTACTATAGAGAATATAGTTGAAAGGTCTATTTTAAACTAAAATTTGTCCACTGCACCTAATGGTTACATAAATACGTTTTTATTTCTAGTGTTTATATGGTTGTTTTCTTACAGAAGAAATACTTCTGAAATGGAGACATATCAGTAAATGTCAGTTAAATTTACTGCTTCAAAATGTATCTTTTTCATGGGGTTCAAGGCTTAATTTCTGTTAAAGGAGCTCATACAAAAGGAAAATACATCGTTTGGATTTTTTTTTTCTTTTACTTCTATAGAGGTGGTTTGTAGGTAAGTCATACAGGTTCAGTCTGTCGTTACCAATCAGTGTTCTCATTGCAATACTGATAAATAATCACAGAATGTTGTGGTGGGAGGTCCAAAAAGGAGAGCATCTTGTCCAGCCTCTCAGCTCATAGCAGGGACAGCTAGAGCAGCTTGCTCAGGACTATGTCAAGCCAGGTTTTGAATACTTCCAAGGATGGAGACTCCACAACCTGCCTGGACAAGCTGTTCCAGTGTTGGGTCACCCTTAAAGTTAAAAGAAAATTTGTTTTCCTGTGTACCAGTGCAAGGGGTTATTCTTGTCCTGCTTCAGGACTTGGAATCATAGAATATGCTGAGTGGGAAGGGACCCATCAGGATCATCAAACCCAACTCCTGGACCTGTGCAGGACACACCAAGAATAATCCCATCATGTGCCTCAGAACATTGTCCAAGCTTGGCATTTCCCATTGTCTGACATTCCCGAGGTTCCTGTTGGCCCATTTGTTCCACCTGTTGGTGTCCCTCTGAGTGGCCACACGGCCATCTGGTGCATCAGCTTGTCCCTCCTTTTTGTACCAGAGATGGCTTTTTTTTGACAGTGGTGGTTTCCATCTACAGCTTGAGCACAGGAGCTCTTTGTGTGGTGGATTCTCCTTTATAAACACAGTCCTGCAGCGAGTTGTGAGTCTCTCACATGGCAGTGCAGATAGTTCTGACTCCTCAGGGGTGTAAGTTTTGGTCCATCTTATGTTTCAGTTGAGTAGCAGGGGTATGTTGGTGTTGCTGTTTGTCTTTGGTCAGTAAACTTGAGTCATTTTAGATCAGATGCATAATAGATAAGGGCAGAAAGTGGGGCCAGCCACGAGAAAACCTGGCAGTGTTTGTGCAGATTACACAGTGTTTTCTCAGGTGTCTTCATTGCTGGTAATGCAGGAGGGCACAGAGCATGGAAGGCTGGGTTGCAGAAGTTCAGATAGTATTTCCTAGCAATGACTTCTGGCAAAGATGCCACACTGTAAGCTGCAGTGCTATGGAAATGCAGTAAATTCAGCCACCTTTGCTGTAGCCAGTGGGCTATGGCAGAGTGGTGGACTGAGGGCAGTAATACCTAAAACTGCTGCAGCTAAATCTGCCAGCATCTCTGGTGCCTGTGCTAGCAGGGGGCCTGGGAGATAATTAGCTTTGTAAATTCACATTTAGTGCTTACCGCTCGCAGCTTTCTCTGTGTAAATTACCTCAAAGTCCTTAGGTTTGCTAGGTGGTCTTTGGAGAGATTTGCCTGGTTTCTTAAAAAAAAAAAAAAAAAATTGAAATCCAACCAAGCTGAGGAATTGAAATGACCACTGTAGATTCAGTAGCCACGTCTTACAGTTGTCAGTTTGTGAAAATACTGCCTGAGATGCCTTTAAAGTTCACAGAAGTCCCTTTAATCGTAAGCACATGGTTGTTGAATGTTTTGGGTTGTACTCTGCTGTTTTCCATACTGAACTGTGTTTACTGTTCTTTTAGTTGGAATGTTATCTGTATTTTTTCTGTGTTGGAATTCTTGTTTTAATTTTTACCGTCTCAATATATTTTACTCCAAAATATTTCATTTGGGATATATATATATATATGTATGTTTGCTATATTGGTTTTTAGCATTATTCTTTTTGGTGTTAAAAGATGGTACAAAATCATGTTTATATCATTCTACCAAAAACACTGCATGTGTTGCTGTGATTGAGAGTTACTAGTTTCTAATGTTGTAGGATGACTAATACTGATCCGTGGTATAGCACTCTGTAGCTATCTGTTACAAAGATAAATTTCCTAAGAGAGAAAAAGTCTATAGGGAGCTTATTCTGTCATCTTTCAAATATTAAGTCTTATTATAATGTTCATTTCCAAGTGACACTTCTACACAGTCATAAAAATTAACAGCTTAACAGCCTTTTTTATTTTTTAATTGGGACAGTGTATTTTTTCTTGCTGGTAGAAGTATAAAAATAATTTCAATGTCTGGTGTTAGGATGAGTGCATTGCAAGTAGGCATAAAATAAACTGTTACAGACTTGAAGTTATTTCCTGAAGTTTAGCTGATCTGTCTCCAAAATTGGCATGTAGCTCTCTTGGGAGAGTAATGGGAAGTGTATCCCTCTACTCAAATGTTGCATTTTGATGGATTTAGTACACCAGTTTTCAAGCTTTTTATAGGTGAGATCTGCAGCTTGTGCTAAGTAGGAAAACACAGAGCATTTTTACTACAAAAATCTTCAACCAACTTTTAGTACCTGGCTTTGCTTTTGTGCTCGTTGATGGAGGTGTTGTATTGCTAGTGACACTTCATTTCCAAGATAAAGGAAAGCTCATAAAGGTGTTTCACTTGGGTTCATATAGTCCTTATTTTTTACCAGGCTCACTTGATCATAACTTTTCCAGGGAGGTAAGCTAATACTTTGCCCTGTGCAGTTTGCAGGCAGCTCAGAAAGTGTTAGATGTGCCTTTTTTTCTTACTGAGCAGAGATTGAGAGCTCCCTCTTCAGCCTGTCAGCACCTTCATTCAGCAAGGCAGAGGACTTAGAAGCTGGATAAAAGGAAAGCTGAGCAGTGGTAAAAGTGGAGGAGAGACCTGTTGTGTTTTTTTTTTAGCAACTCTGAGATCAAAAAAATGTATTGTCTGGGCTGGGACTCCTTTTGCAGGTTTAGAGACAGGATCTCTCCTAGTCAGATGATGCCTTCTGGAAACTGTGTTATGTCTGCTAATAATAACAACAGAAAGATGGAGAGAAATTTAGTGGATCTGACAAGAAGGTTAATTTTTAGGATAAGCTTGATGTGTCAAGGCAGCCAGCCAGTTTCTCATATGTGAAAATTCAGCTGTGCTTATTATTACTGTAAATCACCTATGCTGGGGTTGGTTACCTGTGAGGGAAAAGATTCTGTCTACATGCTTTTTTCATACTAATAAGAACAATAACTGTGTAATACAAACACTATATAATACATTAGTAATGAGTTTTTTCCCTCTGCCTTACATGCCTGGTAGTTTATATACATGAATTTGAGGACTGAGCTGCTGATTAAACCTTGCTTTATTTTAATATTTGTGGAGTTTGAGGAGATACAGGCAGGCACATGACAGCTCTGGAGCAGCAGAACTGTCATAGGTGTTGTGTGCATGATTGATACAGGGAAAAATGTCTGGGATGGAGAATATGGAAAGATAATCTGCTGAAAGTCCTGCTTATTTGCAAAATAAGTCAACATTTATACCTGGTAGAATTTTTTATACTAATATATCAGATACTATGAACTTCCATATTGCATGTTAACCCTTATTTTAATACAGAATTAGGTAATGCAAAGCAAAGAATTGTAAGTAGTTCCCATAGTACTGGGTACATTTGGATGCTGTCTCTGTAAATGGTATCCTGAGGCTTAAAACTGAATTTGTGACCAAAAGTCTTGATTTTTAGAATTACTGTAAAAATTGCAGAAAAGTCATCCATAATAGAAAAGTTGAACATAGTTATTTGATTTGTTTTTTTTCTTTAATGGGGAAAAAAACTGAGCCAAAACCCCAAACACACCTGTGCCAGAATTCACTTCATACAGGGATACAGGGAAGTTGTCCTGTAGTGTTAGTTTTTGTGTATTGGAGCTGCACTGTGTTGGGCCTTAAATGTATTCATATATGTCAGTTGTTACATACATACCCTTGTTTTAATTTGATATGTTCAGAAAGACATTCTGGCTTCATCTCCAATATGGATAATTATATTCTGTTATCTTCTGGCATATTCTTCGTGATACAGTCTGTTGCCTTGTTGTCTTGTTGGTATTCTCTTGGGAAAAATAGACATTTTGACAGGTAGGAACAGGTGGATGTGGCTTCTTTTTTATAGGTGGAGCACTAGATTAATAATGTTTATTTTCCTCCTCATTATTCTGCATTTGCCTCTGTTTACTTTATGCTTACTTCAAAACCAGAGTGTTTGTGTTACTTGTAAGTTGCCTTGAAATTCCTCAGAAGTCTACTTGTTAAATAATCTTCATCAAATGCTTACTAGATTAAAAAAAGTCTTGTCTAAGAGAAGGTGATTTTTGCATCTTTCAGACCCTTCAAGTTTATTTGTGCTTAGAGCACAAAAGACCTTGAATTAGTAGCAGTTTGGGATTAAGTAATGCACAAGAGTTGATTGACTACAATTGACCTCCTGCAGGATAGTGAAGTGCAGGATAATGAAGTTCCTCATCTCACAGGAGAGATTTTATCGGGAATCAGCATGGTAATGCCCCACCGAAAACTGACCTGTTAGTGTTGCTTGGATTTTGCGTGTTGCTTAAGAACAAAGGAGCATTAGAAATAGGCAAGTTTGGTGTTTTTTAGGGTGGAAGCAAGTTATTACAAAAAGGGCTCAGAAGCTATGCATTGCAGTAGAATAAAATTGGAATTAGGCAAAAATAAATGCTGGGGACTGTCATTTTGCTTTATGTAAACAAGTGTTGTCCTAATAAAAGCTGCTCAAGTGAAGCCACTAGGTGAAGGAAGATGCTTTGTATCATGAAATGTAAAACACGTGCCAAAGAGAAAATTCTATTTGATTCTTTTTTTATTACATGTGAATAGGTTGTCTGGTCTGCAGAAACATGCTCGGTAAATGTTTTATTTTACCAAAGACTGAAGTGAGCACTTAAGTAGGGCGAGATAATTGCAGAGGGTGAAAAGTTTCTTTATATCCATCTTCCTCGGTGTGAATGTTGAGGAAATATTTCACAGAGCCCTGTTCTGTTCATGGGGTGAACTGAGGCGGAGAAGGGGTCAGGCATAGGGTGCTGGCATAGCCACTGGTACTTCTACAAGGAGCTTCCCTTGGAGGGCCAGGCAATGTCACTGAAGGGCCACAAGGAATTGAGAAATGGAGGAGCTGAGCTATTGACTCAAATAGGCAAATCTCATTAAGATGCTGTTCTGGAGAACAGTGGGGTGGCAAATGTGCTCATCTCGTTGAGCTGCTGTTGGAGTGTAAGGATGAAAAGGAGCTGAGGAGGTGATTCTGCGAAGTGTAAGTGTGATTTGGTTAGTCTTTCCTACCAGTAAAACTGATTGCAACAGTAAATTTTAAGGTGGTTATAAAACAACTAAATTACTGTGTTTGGTAAACTGTTTACATAGTAAACTAAATTTCTTTAAGCCTCTGAGCAAATTAACAGATAAAAGGGTGTACTATTAAATTAATTACCCTTCCTGAGATTCTTAGAGAAAATCTCCTGTTGACGTCATTGCAAAAACAAACAAAAAACCCAAACAAACAAAAGAAACCAGCACAACCCCAAGTAATTTCTGAGCATAAGTGAAAACCGTGAGATTAAAATAAAATACGCTAAGAATAATTGCTCTGAGTTTGTTATTAGAAAAGCTGATTGTTAATACTTGGGGAAGGGAAGAAGAGTGTGCTGCTTTGTCCGGTTGTGTATCAGGTTTCCTTAAAGAGACTGTTATCAAAAGCTCTTTTCTGTGCTCTTAGAAATGTAAGTATCTTTTTCCTGTGAGCAATCCTTCTGAAAGGAGAATTAATGAAACATTATCACAAGACTTGAGATTTAACACTCGAGCTGTTTATTTCTACTGAAGTGAAACCAGCTGATTTCTTGCTCAGTGTTTCAGCTGGTGCATCTAATTAACATCCTGGAGGAGGGATAAAAATCCAGTAGCCCTCTCAGTTAGGAGGGTCTACCAGTTGTGCTTTCTAAAACCAACCTGGGGTCAAGTCTCTCATTTAATCAGTATAGAGAAGTTCTTGAGTTGACTTGTTTTGTTTCTTATGAAAGACATGAGAAAGATCTTTCTTACTATTTTTTCTCTTTATTTATTAAAGCTTGTTCACAGCTTTGGAAGAACAGGCAAAGCCCCAAACAAAAGTTTTGTTTGATAATGACTTCAAAAGTCTGTGCAGGAGATCCTCAGACAACTCTGAAGAGCTCGGCTGGGCAACTTCATGTCAGCTGGAAGTTGCTGTTGTCATTTTTATGGTGATAGATAGAAAGACTGATTTGAGAACTCTGAAGCATTTTTGAACTTGAAAGCTTTAATTGGGCTTTATTGGGGAAGGCAAATGAGAGGTGTAGCTTTAATGGTAGTGTGTATTGAAAGGGGCTAAAAAGCTCTGGTGAGTCAGGCAGGGACTCGCTGGTTTGAGAATCTTTGGTCCAGAGGAAAAGACCGAAGTCTGTTTGAGGGGAGAGTACTTTGTGGATAAGGAGCTTGATTGAGTTTGTGTTTAGTTCTTAAAAACAAGGAAAGCAGCTCTTGCTTTACTGGGAATGTTCTTTACAAGCCAAGGATTTTTTCAAGGCTGAACTGCTCAGTTGTTCTAAAGACATGTTGCTTCTGGCATGTGAACTGCACCATAGCAAAAGTTTTAAGAAAAAAAAATTGAAATACTGTTATTTCAGAAGCTAAACCCTGCTTAGAATAAGAGATTCTGTTTTGTTCAAGAGGCAAATACAGAAATCTACAGATGGAAGCAGAATTACCTGGGAGTAAAAACCCGTAAGAAAGATTTATAGCTTAGTGGGGAAGGCAAGTGTATGAAAATGTTTGGTGCCACTTGCTATAATGCTTTTCTTACATAAGTCATTAATGTGCTTCTGTTTGTCTTACAGGCTAAGAGCAAGGTGATTAGCAAATGAAATAGAAAAGATGTTAAAGTCATTAAGAAAAGAAAAAAAAGGAACATTACTTCTTACATAACATATAATTAACCTATGAAATTCACTGCCAACCTGTACTATTGAGGTCAAAACCAGAACAGAATTCAAAAACAATTAGAAATACATTTGCATAATGAGTAAATCCACAATTATATTGTAGGATTTTCTGTAGGTTTAAAATGAAAGATCTCTGGGAGTATTGCCAGCTTAGTACCTGGTTGTGAAAGGCTGGGGTAGAGACTTGCATGATAAACAGGTTGTATAATTAATTATCTGGCATTACTTGCTTTTAAGCATAATGTAAGCTTGACTTGACTTCTTTATATTCCCTTTTGAGAACTTGTCTCTCTTTCCTGGCTACAGAAGGAGCGTGGGGAGGTTGAGCCTTGGAGAGCCCGAAGTTGGGTGTTGTGTGTAACCACCTCCTTCCAGGGTGATGGGGACTGACAGATGTTTTTCTGTGGTTTTGTAATAACTCATGGTGTGAAAGCAACTGATGGTATCTACTAATTATGAAGGGCGGGTATTCCTGTTCTGAGTGAGGACTGGGTCAAGTAAGTGCAGGGCATCCCAATTGCTACGACTGATTCCTTTTGCGGGCATGCTTTAAAAATGCCTTGTTCAGTCTCATTTGTAGATTAATTAATTCAGATAGAATTGAGATAGAGTATCAAATAAATCCACAGCTCCTTGTGTTCATTTCAAATGTGATTTTTATTGGGGGAAGAGAGGGTATTAATTTTGTTCTTCAGTATAACTATAATCTCTTGAGCGGTAAAACCTTGTTAATTCTCATAAAGCTAATCCTCAAATAATAATTCACTGAGACTGCCTTCAAAACAAAAATAACTGCTTAAGCACAAATGATTGTAATTTACTCTGTCTCGACCTGTAAATTGTACCTAAAATCCAGATGTATGGATAACTGGAAATTGCTTAGGAACTTTTCATTATCATCAAGAAGTCATAATCTCCCAATTGAAAACAAAAATGGCAAATATTTTCAAAAGTACTGAAGCTGAGAGTTCTAGAAAACACAGAGATGATGTTTGGAAGAGGAAAAACCGTAGACAAGAACGAAAAAGAGGAGACACGAAGACTGCCAATCTTAAGGACTGCACAGAACTATTAGAACTGTCAGTAGAGGCAAGAGAGGGAGTTCAGTAAATATTTTTGTTCAGTGCTTGGGAAAAAAGCAGATAAAATGTTCACATCATGGGATGTACTACAACACACTCCTTGTTTTCATAATGTTCAAGGAGAAGGTTAAACAGTAGTTATCCTTAAATTTGGCATTTTTAAGCCAGAGGCCCAGATAACATACATCCACGAGCTCTGAAAGAGCAGACAGGGGAATTCTTTATCCTTCGGATTGATTTTATTTTTTATAGTTCTTGGAAAACAGGAAAGGCTCCAGAGGACTTGAAGAGCACTATGGAACTGCTTTCTGAGAAACAGACATAATTTTCTCAGTCTGACATTAGGCTTGAGTGAAATAGTAAAACTATTGAGGTGATTAATTTAATAAATTTAAAGGATGGTAATTAATGATAATGGTTCTTGATTCTTGAAAAATAGGTTTTATTTGTAGAATATTCTTGATGTACTTCAGAGTTTTAATAATAGAGTTAGAATCAGTTCAGCTTTATAACACAAGTATCTTTTAACTTGCATTGTGTATTGTTTTTCAGTCAGATGGGATAATACAAAGTCAATACAGCACCCAAGAAGTGTTTAGCAACTGCCTGATAACTTTTGTGTAATTGTAGATGTTTCAGTGGTACTACCTTGAGATCGGATTTTGGTCTCTATTTTATTTAGTTTTTAATAGTGATGGAAGGCTCCCACAGGGGAGTCTCTGAGGCTGGAGCTGGAGTCCACCTTCCTGTGGGGCAGGGACACCCCAGCTGCATAACAAGCTGCAGTGAAAACAGTAAACTCGAGGGAAGAGCTGTGGTAGGTGGGTGAAAGCATCACCTCAGGCTAAGCCATCAGTCTCCATCCTAGATACTGTTAGATTATTTGTGCTACTCCTTGCTAAAATCACAGGCTGGGGGGTGAGTGCTGTGTAATGGAGGGGACAGACAACCATGGTGAAACCAGCTGTGTCACACCTGTGCTCCTGGTCAGCTGTGTGTTTTGGTGCAGCCAGAGACTGAATGCTGTAGTCTTTCTAGAAGGTGTGGGAATGTATCCTACAAAGCAGTAGAATAGGGAAAAGGAGTGTTTTAATGAATGTGATGGTTGCTTATTCAAGAGATCCCATGATTACATGAAATAATCCCAAGCAGCCAGCAATAGGACAAGAGGACACATTCTTGAGCTGTACCAGGGGAGGTTCAGGTTGGACATTTGCAATAATTTCTTTGCAGAGAGGGCGATTAGACCTTGAGACAGACTAGCCAGGGAGGAGGTGGAGTCACCATCCCTGGAGGTGTTTAAGGACAGACTGGACATGGCACTCTGCCCTGGTCTGGTTGACATGGTGGTGTTTGGTCACAGGTTGGACTCGATGATCTCAGAGTTCTTTTCCAACCTAATTGATTCTGTGAAATGGAGGTACCTGTTTCATCCATAGTGGTTGGTGTTGCTTCTGTGTGTGGCAGTTTGGGTTTGTCCTCAGGGTGAAGCACTTGCATGAGTTGTTGCTTTCACCCATTGAGCAACTTGCCATGGACCAAGAGTTGCAGCTGTGGCTCAGGACAGGCTGCACTTCCGAGCCTGACAGCTGCTCCTTCCCTCTTTTCCCACTGTGGGAATGAAGGGTGTTCTCCTGCCTGCACAGTCCACGACAAGCCAGTTACCTCTGGAAAGCCAATTTATATGAATGAAGCCTGTCCTTCTCTTCATTCCTCCATCATGGTGTTGTAGGGGATCGAATATCCAGTTTCTTTTGGGGGCATAAATCAGGCTTGTTCTGTCTTGAGCAGTGCATTTGTTGCCTCTTTCAGCCAGTAAGAAATCCTCTCACAAAAATGACATAATTGAAACTGAGATATGAGATTTTCATTACAGTTGCTGGGGTCAAAAAGAGTCTTTCACTTTCCTTGCACTGGCCATAATTCTGTACTTCCAGAGGAAAAGCCTGGCAGTGAATACTCACACTTTGATTTCAGATCCTGGTAGCAAATATTATTAGCACCTCTATAGTGTTTTTTATAATTTCTATTGCTCTGTTTGGCACACTATCAATTACAGAATTATTCTTTAATAGCTCTCTTGCATTGTTATTAATAGTAAGTTACTCTGATTCATACTAAAAAAAAAAAAGATGATAGAGTGAAACTGGTCTGTTAAAGACAACTTTAAATATTCTGCCCATCTGTTTCCTGTGTCACTTGAATTACGAATGTTTTGCTATCTCAGCTTTACTTTTCTTTGTCCCCTTTCCTCTCTTAAAATTTCCACAGAGGGTTTTAGTAACTTAATAGGAAATTATAGCATGCAATTGGTCTTATCAGCTTCAAGTGCTGGGTTTATGAGATACCTTTTTTCATCTGATGTTCTCTATCTCCCTTGCCTTTTCAGACGTGTAGTTTCTCTCTAAGTGTACAGAAGTTTCTTCTCTCTCTGTTGCTCCCCTTCCCTCAAGTCCCCACCTTGGCTTCACTGAGCTTTTGCTGAAGTGTTTACCTTGCTGTGACTTCAGTAGCTTAAGTTCCACTAGTTCTGAGCAATGTCTCGCCTCAGAAATTGCCTGTGAACTGTTTATCAATACAAACCGAATTTTGTCCAAGTTCTCTTTTATTTTTAATACTATGCACTTGCTTTCCTTGGGTTTATTTTTCAGTGTGGTATTGCAGAGGTTATACTAACTTCTAATACCTGCTATTTGGTTGGGTTATAGTTTCGCTTTGTATGGACTGTCTGAATCTCATGTTCTTGCAGCTGTGGTTGATAGATTTCTCTGTGGTGGTGATTTTATATTGTCTTATTTTGAGGTTCTTTTTTTGTTTGGTTTTGGGGGTTTTTTTGTGTATGTGAGGACAATAGGGTCTTTGCAATAACTCCATCAGACATTAGGCATTGGATGGTGCCTAAACAAAGCTTCTGCATTGCTCTTTCACTCCCTTTGAAGTTACAGTCTGTTCTGGCATTAGACTCACCTAGCACAAGGAGTAAGCTGTTTGGTGTTTTGGCTGATGTGCTTTGGAGGAGTTGTTAAATATGTCTCTCTGTACTGATGTGACCTTCTGTCAGAGGAGAGCAGTGTCAGAGTGACAAAGCTGACACGTGTTCTGAACTGAATGGCTGGCTTGGTTTGTTGTGATGACCACCAGTTTTTGGGGATACTTGTCTTTGCTGCAGCCTGGGGTACACGTTTTCTCATTTTCTTTAAAGTGTCATAACAGTCAGTCTGATCAGATCTCAAGCCCCAAGTCCATTTTAGTTGTGGCTTGTTGTACCTTAATTTTAAGCTCTCGCATTGCCAGCATCCAGCTCTGGTGTTTCTCAGTGCAGCATCACAGGTTCTCTTTTAGAGACAAACCCTGTTGCTGCAAGATTCATCTAACAAGTCAGCCATGAGTTCTGCTGAAGACCATTGCTACCAGAACTTTCTCTTATAGCCAATGAGTTTTGTAAAGACACATGACTAAATTATGCATTAGCTAGCAGCATCCCATTTTGTGAGATGTAACAACAGTTAGTTTGAATCAAGTGAGGTTGGAAGAAAGATTTGAGTAGTGTTTAGTTGGAAGAATTTTGAAGTAGTTGAATCATCTTTAACAAAAATGGGTGGTTTTATCAGTAAATACTTTGCTGGTGATGGTAACTGGGCATTGACTGTAGGCTAAGCTTAGAGTGAGGTTCTTCAGTCATCTCTTACAGGAAAAGTTACACATACAGTGGGTTATCCACAGCTGGAAACAGCCAGTGAAAAAGGCTGAGAGGGTCTCACTGAAGTTTCACACAGGGGTCTTGACATGGGAGCTCTCTCGGGGTGGGGCTTTTGCTCTGTTGCTCAAAAGATTATGCAGAGATGGCTGCTCTCGCCTCCAAAATGTGTACATCAGGCAGGGGCAGGTGGTGGTTCAGTTCAGTGTCTGTGGTATACTGGTAGTTGGTTTCTGTGACTCAGCAGGTTTTCTGGCTGAGACATTGTCATTTTCTGACTTCTGCTCTGCCACAGTGCTCAGCACCAGACTGCGCCACCTCAGCTCCTGTGAAATGATCACCCACCTGATAAGGTTCTTCTCCATTTCTAGTTGAAACCTGCTTTTTCTGTTACATTTTGTCACTTGCTTGTATTTAAAATGGCTGTATTTCTCACTAATAGTGACGATGTTGTAGATTTGACAGGCAAAGTAGGAATAATTTTTAATAATAGCAAATTATACACTGAAAATTCTTGATTAAAATATATGGACTTTATTTGCAACTTAAATTACGGTTTCTCCTTATACAACATTGCTTCACATAGGAGATTACACTAATACGTATTTATTTTATTTGTCAAGCACTGACAGAGGCAGCTCTTCTTTCCTTTTAGGAATCTGGGTAAAAATGGCTTATCTAACAGTAGTATTCTATTGGATAAATGCCCACCTCCACGACCACCGCCTCCACCATACCCTCCCTTGCCAAAGGACAAGCTGAATCCACCTACACCTAGTATTTATGTAAGTAAATCTAGTGGCAGAAGTACATTGCTGCCTGTCTTTTGTAATTGTTTGGATATCTGAATTATATAATGTAATTATTTTAAAGAGGTGCTATTCATCTAATTACAGTGCTCTCCAAACTAGTATACAAGCAGGGAAAATGTGAACCTTAAAGAAAATCTTGAGACATAGTTTGAATCTTAAAGTACTTGTGAATTAAGAATTTCAGTAAACAAGGAGAAAAATACTTCAGATTATTTTTTTTATTTTTTATACTCAAAATGTTGGCAGAATAAGCAGAACAGTTCATTAAATACAATGCACAGAATTTCAGATATGTATGTACAGTTTTTTGCAAGTGACAGCTTATGTATAAATGAGCAAATAATTCAACTAAACTCTCGTAACAATCTGCTCCAAAATATAGTGAAGAAAAATGAATAGAAGTTGAAGTGATGCTAAGAGAAAAATGTTGGTAGGAAAAGGAAAGGTTTGGTGAGATAGCATTTTCTTAGGCAAGCATTAAAACTTCTGAAAATAAAGTTTCATAATAGCTTTATTGAACTGACTTCCTTAGTAATAGAAGAATAAATTATAGGCTATCCACTTCCTTGATAACAGAAGACTAAATTACAGTGTGTCCATACAGCCAGTGTGAAAAGCTCAAGTTAACTTGGGTCAGCTCAGTGTGGGGACCTTGGTTTAATCTTACAGAAGGAATCTGCCTGAGAGCGAGGCTAAGTTGGATGGGTTAGTTTTTCCAGCTGTTCTCCAGGTGTTGCCCCTGAATTTATCTACCTCAATAAAAGTCTGTCACAACTTTGTCCATCCAAAGTATACCGTGAGAATAGTTGTTTAATTATACTGTTTCTAGTATACATTATCTGCAGTATGAGCTTTTTTTAACCTCTGAAAAGAAATTATATTATCTTGCTCTTCAGAGAATTCTGTAGATTTAGGGAATATACAAGGCTACTCTCAGCTAAAGAATTAAGTGCAGGAAACCTCAGTTGCAAAAGCCAAAGCAACCTGGGAATAATTCATGCCAAGAAACAAATTAGAGTAACAAATTAGTTTCAGGAGTGAACCCAGCATTTACCATAGAAAGAATTGTATGATGTAGCTGTTCATTGCCCACAGTGAGGGGAAATGGAGAAAATTCCTGCTTTCTTTCTGTAGTTTCTCTTTTTTTCTTTTTTTTTTTAAATTATTATCCTTTATTATTTTACAATTAAGGAATCTAAATTGATCTGACATCTGATATTCCATTATAATTTTGCAGTTGGAAAATAAACGAGATGCTTTCTTTCCACCTTTACATCAATTTTGTACAAATCCGAACAACCCTGTTACTGTAATACGTGGCCTTGCTGGAGCGCTTAAATTAGGTAAATTTACTTGATATTTTTTTACTTTTTTGGAGGAAAAAAGGTATGTTTTTTTAAAGAGAAGCCTATCAGGTGTTAAAAGTGGGTATTTTATTTCAGTAATTCTGTATTACTTATTCCAAGTCATTAGGGTAATGTGTCATTTCTCAATTTTGCTGTTGTTTTTAATCTTGATAATGTAAAAAAAAAAAACAAACCACCTTGAATCCAGCAGATTTTGTTGAACACAGACAGGAGCTGAGCTGTGGATGTGGAAATTTACAGTGAGACGTTTTTCCTATAAAAACTGGATGCATGTCTTTGTGTTTAGATTTAATGATCCATAATCTGACTGTGTACAACATTTTGGAGTCTGTAGACAAATAAACTATCACTGCTGGTAGGGAATGTGTTATATGATGGAAGTGCATTCATAAAACTTCAGTGTGAAAAATACTGTCTTGGTAATAGATTTAAACATTGTTTACAAATTTGTTTACCCATGTAAAATGTTTCTTGCAGTATAATCCACAGAGTAGCTGCCAAGTTTTTTCTAAGCTTTTACTGTTAGGTGGAGAAAAGTTTTTTGAATGTTAATTAATGTACAGGTGGGCAGCATTGTGAAGGCTGAGGGAGAAAAATGGTTTAGAGTAAACCTTTAGATAACAGCAGGTATTTTCTTGACACTTTTTAATTGTATTTTAACTGTCATTTATTAACTTTGTTCCTTTTTATTAGATCTAGGACTCTTCTCTACTAAGACATTGGTGGAAGCGAATAATGAACACATAGTAGAAGTAAGGACACAACTACTGCAGCCAGCAGATGAAAACTGGGACCCCACTGGAACAAAGAAAATCTGGCGTTGTGAAAGCAGTAGATCTCATACAACAATTGCTAAATATGCACAGTACCAGGCCTCCTCATTCCAGGAGTCTTTAAGGGTAAGTTCGTTGTTATTATTTAAGTTACAATTCACAGACTGTATATTGACTCTGGATCAGTTAATAATGGTTATTGAAAATGAACAGAAGCTGCTAAGGAAAAGGAGACATTTCTAAAAGCATGAAAAACACAGGTAAATTTGCAAAATCTGTGGTGAATAGAGGGTCATTGTATTGTTCCTCCCAAATGCTTAGTGTAAACTTAAGTTTCAGAATGTAAAACTCACAGCTGTTGCATACTTCAAAAGGCTGTTAGTTTAAGCTTTCATATAGTAACGTCAAAATTCATAATAAAATATTTAGAAATGGAGGCGTTCTTTGAAATTTGGATTGCTTCTAATTTCACACATAATTTGAAATCAGATTTCTTTGTTCTTCATACTATCTTGACTTTCGATGCGACTTATTAGAAGTTTGCACTAACACTTGTGCCTTGTTGGGTTCCAAACATGGCAGTTTCTGTTTTGTTTAGAACTTTTTAGGTATATGTGATAGAGTAACATGGTAGAAATAATATTTCCCCTGCCTGCCTTGGCAGGGGAGTTGGACTCTGCTCTCCAAAGATGCCTTCAAACTCTCACTGTTCTGTTACTCTCTGATTCTGTGACTTCATTGGTATTACTTTTTAATATTTTTACTGAAGTAGTGAATACATTCTTGAAGTTGGCTGTAGTCACTCCTCGGGGGCTTATGTTATCTGGTGTTATAAAGCTTAGTCTAAGATGGAACCAAGACAAGAAGATATTCTTGACTAGTTGTTTGTTAGAAAATAGGGAAAACACCAACGTGGGGAATTGGGCTATTGCAGTTTTCACTGCCATTGCACAGAAACAGCAATGGTCCCAGTAATTGGCAGTTGAAGAGAACAGAAGGGAATCTAGTCAGAAGGTTGTGGGTAAGACTGGTACAGGATGAAGAAAAGAAACAGGGACACCATTGGGAAGTGGGGGGCATGAAAGTCATCAAGAGCTTGGGGATATATATGGGGGTTTTCTTCTTCTGCGGTGGTAACAAATATAAGTGGGATATTGATTGAAGATTTCTGGTGCCCCTTGTGCAGTTGCACCAGCATTGTATTCTTGCACATCATTCTAGAGGGGCTGGAGAACATTACATCACTGGAACAGTATATATATATATGTACATGTTCAAAAACATACATATTTGACCACATACCATGGAGAGCCTCACCTTCAGATTTGCACCAAGATTTGAACTGCAGGATTTTCTGATATTAAATTCTACAAATGGGTTGTTAAAAATGCAATCCATACAATAATTTTCAGAATGAGGATTTTAATTTTTGCCCAGTAAATTAGAAAGACAGTGTACATGTGTCCTTTGCCTAACAATGCTTTTACCTGTCCTTAGGTGACTTTTCAGTGTTCAGATGAAAGCTTTATTTCTCTTTCTACAGCCACAATCCTCTTGACTTGCCCTAAGTGATCTTTTTTTCTTTATTCCTCTAACAACTATTACATTGCTTTCCTAACATGTCTTGCAGTATTTGATAAATCCATCATCACCAGGTTCCTCTTTATTTTCTTTGTCCTTCATTCAAAGGATGAATAAGACTTTCTCAGGTACATAGGGCACTTTGAGGTTTAACAACAATCCCATTCAAAGCCAGAGATCTTTGGATAGACTCCAGACAGTTCATTCCTCCTTTTTGTCTCTTTCTTTTTCCTTCTGTGTCCATAGACCTGCCAAAATAGAAGTCTTTAGAATAGGGTTTTGAGTGTTCTCTGCTAAAAAGATCAAATTGCATCATGTAATATTGGTTGGATTTTTTCCACTAGTCATGGTCCCAGCTACTGTGGTGCTAAAATAGCATATGGCTATGAAAAACTCAAAAGATTTTATGTAATGGGTTTTATAAAATTAGTTTTATAAATATTAGTCATCCTGGTTTCATATCAGGATACCTGCTTGACTTTGAAGCAAGGTAGATGTTCTAGCCTGAAAAAGTTACCCAGTATTCCTTAAAATTGGATTCCAGGTCACGTGCATAATGAAGCAAACCAAGAGGCTCATTTGCAATTGGAATGCAGGCCAACAGAAATGCCTACAGTGTAGGCATTTTCTCTTGTCCTGGCCTGAGCATCACAGAATCTGCAATCATGACAAATTATTTTTTCAATGGCTTTTGACTAACTTTTTTTATTTTCTTGACAGAAACATTGGTGTAAAATCTTAGATAAGGATCTTTCAAAGATTGTTTCAGCATCTTGAAACAAACATATCTGTGCACTTGCTATCACTTTACACTTACATATTTTACACGTTCTTTTATGTATATTTTTATATATACATATAAAAGCATTTCAAAATTGCATTTTATAGGAGGAAAATGAGAAGAAGAGTCACCACAAGGACCACTCAGATAATGAATCCACATCTTCTGATAAGTAAGTGTGGTATAACTGTGTTAATTCTGTATTTGGTTTTATGTGGTATTTTACATCATTTCCATCTTCACATTCACCTGTTTATATTTTTTACCTTTGTAGCTCTGGGAGGAGGAGAAGAGGACCTTTTAAAACAATCAAGTTTGGGACCAACATTGACCTGTCAGATGACAAGAAGTAAGTTGATTACAGTTTCTGCTGCTCACAGTGGTATTCCGCAGTGTGATACTCCTGGAAATCCAGTGTATTCTGCTCAGACATCAGTCAGTCTGTTGATAAACCCAATTCCAGTTGCACAGCCCATTTCCACAATGAAATGGATCTTGAAACTGTTGTTACGAGTCCGTCTGGCACTAAAACATCTTTTCAAACTTTTCTTTCCAGGATTTTTGTTCTTCCAGAAATGAATTTAAACATCCATCAGAAACTGTTCTTTCTAGTCCTTCTTCTAATCCATTCCCCTTGTTTTCATTATGAGGCTTTAAATTGTTTGCTTGCAACTTCAATTACTTCTCATAATGCCAATTCTCAGTCTTTGTATAGAAACTGTAAGGTTAAAGCTTTTTTTCTTTTTTGTTTGTCTGAATTTTTGTTACTCAAGTTGTTTTTTTTCCTTTCATTCATATTGTCGTCTTTTCTGTTTCCACTTTTTCATAACTCTTCCTTCTTTATCCAGGAACAAAATCAAAATAGGTAATAAAGATCAGACCAGTGCTTACATGTGGATAGGCCACAGTACCTCTCCCAGAGCCTCAAAAAAATAAAGAATAAATTGAGTATTCTTTAGACTACATACCTGTCTGTGAGTAGATGAAGGTAGCTTAGAAAAACATCAGAAAATACTATAAATACTCTGAAAACACAGTTTTATTGTCCAGTAGTAATTATTTCTTTGGTTCAGTCTCCAGTTAGGATGTATTTCCATAAAAAAGCCAGTGTGTTTAGGCTTTCAGTCCTGCCAGCTGGAGTAGAAAAATTCTACTTCCATCGTTAGAGCAGAAAAAAGTTTAGGGTGTTTGGGGAATAAGGTCTGCTTAAGATGATGAAGATTTTTGTGATATAATCACTGAAAGATTGGTGTGTGTAGGTACTTATGTGATTAGAGGTTGTTATGAAATTTCAGATAGCAATAGCTGTTTTTTTCTAAAGGAAATTCCATCTGTAGATACAAAATAATAAACTATCACCCTGAATAAACCATTGGGAGAGAGACTTCACATTAACCTAAGCATAACTAGCCTGAGGCTCATAGGGAATTGGAATTTGATACTTTAAATAGTTCTTGTAGGATCCCAGTAGATGCCACATCTTCCAATCTGCAGTCTCAGCTTCTGCTACAAAACTCTCTTTCCCCTCAACTGGCCTCTCAGATTTGTGCTTGTATTTGGAAATACTCTAAAATGGAAAGAGTAACACAGGGATACCTATGCTAACAACTTTCAAAAATGTTTATATTTCCCAAACTCTTCCAAGGGTTTTAGGGATTCACAGTCTGTCAATTTTGCTGTTTTGCTGCAGGTGGAAGTTGCAACTCCATGAACTGACAAAACTTCCTGCTTTTGTACGTGTGGTATCAGCAGGAAATCTTCTAAGCCATGTTGGTCATACCATCCTGGGCATGAACACAGTGCAGCTGTACATGAAGGTTCCAGGAAGCAGGACACCAGGTGAGTATGAGCTCTGCACGAAAAAATCAGGTATTACTGCTGAGGTATTGATTTAACTGCCCTGCAGGTTTTCTGTTTCTCTTACAGCGTGCCTAAATATAATATAATTGTGTATATTGAGTATTCCTTTTATTACTTCTTTAACTGAACTCGGTGTGTACAAAGTACTGAGTTCCCTTATAGTGGAGATTTCTGGATTTCTGCAGTGCTGGGTAATTGCCATACTGACCTGACCTCTTGCATGCAGTGGTGGATTCTTTAGGGAGAAAAATAGGATAAGTTTATATACTTGGACAGTATTTGTGTTTTACATACTTAGAAAGTATTTATAGGCTTCCCAAGTAGGTCTTGTGCAATCATAAAAATCAGTTTATTTTTACTCTCTTAGATTCTTTATTGTCTGAAATAGGACTCAACCCTCCATGATGAACAGTGCTGTGTTAGGGCACTGGGCTGAGACTTGAGGAATCTGGACTAAATTTCAGGATTTTTTTCTTCTGAAGTACAACTAAAGAAAATTACATTAGGGATTATGGCTCAGTTTTTCAGCTGTCAAAAGAAGATAAAATACTGGCATTTCTGCATTGATTTTGAAAGCTCTTTCGGAAGGATTTTCTTAGTACTTGTCTATTCAATGCCTGAAGTCCTAAAGTTTTGCACCTGACTGGGACTGTCAAGAGATACCATGAACCACAAAATCTGAGCTTTCGAAGCATTTATTTCTACAGGAAGGGAACTGCTGAAATACTGGTCAGATTCACAGGATTGATAGTTCCAGCTTTTCATTTTCCACAAACTAACAGTGCAGAATTCTCTTGTCACTGGTAGCTTAATTGTGTGAAGCACCTAAATAGTGCATGTAAGTGTCATACAAAATTTACAGATACCTAAACTGTGGTATGAGGTTTCTTAGTCATTGTATCTTTGCGTTTTCATGGCATTATTTTCATAGAACAGCCTTATATAAAATAACGTATATTTTTCTCTTACCAGGTCATCAAGAAAATAACAACTTCTGTTCAGTAAATATAAATATTGGTCCAGGTGACTGTGAATGGTTTGTTGTCCCTGAAAGCTATTGGGGTGTCATGAATGACTTCTGTGAAAAGTAAGCTGGACATGCTGTTTTTCTCTTATTTTTTCAAGTTTTCTGAGACCTCAGGGGGGAAATTACTGAGGGTGTTGTATGGGGATGTTATTTTATGGGTTTTCCATGTAGTCAGAAAAGTCTTTTAAAGTAAATCAAAATGCAAAATCTAGAATTTATACAAAATAGGACATTTGTACAATGTACAGAAACCTGGGTTGCCTGTGGTAACTTCGCTCTCAAAAATTAACGTCAGGTCCGTTATTTGTTTCTTTTTCAAAATAGGAATGAAGAAAATGCAAGAAGTGAGAGATTGGTAGTAGCAAATGCTCATCTAGATTCAAGATTCAGATTTATACTACATTAAGGAGGCTCAGAAGTTCAGTATAAGCATAGGCTGCCTGCTACCAATGTGTACTATATGGCATCATTCCAGTTTTCAGAGTAGTAATGTTTCCACGTCAGAAAATCCATCATAGCCCTGCTGTTTATCCAGACACTGTCCTGCATGTTAAAGCTGACCTCTGCTATTATAACTCACTGGAAAAATTGAGGTACCCTGAGCATTGGGGAGGTCTGAGATTAGGGTTTCTATGTTATGCCTTGTGTAGGGTGGTTGCTTGAAAAACAAACAGAACAATAGGTGTTTGCACATGCCCACACATACAAAAAGGAGAGCAGCAATTGTGTCCCCTAACCATGCTGATATTCTAGCAGTAACCTCTGAAGTTGGTTTTATGGGAGAAACTTTTTTTCTTGTCTCGCCCAATTAAAACTGGATTAAACTCTTGACTTAAGAACTTTTCCAGAGCTCTGCAAATACATCTCAGTGTCTCTGTACCCTATATTTTCTGCCTACTGACAACTGTTCTTATTTCACCCACCTTTGCAAAGATTTGCCATCTCAAAAATGTAATCCCACTGATGCAATTGCAGTCTCTCTGACACAGCATGCCTTTTACTCTCATGGTGCTGTCCTTCTGAGGGTGACAGAGAAACTGAGACCTGGGTAACCTCACAAAAGGTCTACAGTGCTGGAAAAAGACACTGAGTTGTCTTTGAACACTGCATTGTAAATAATATCTCATGGTGCACAGTACAATGACTGTATTCTGCATAACCATAGTGGAAGAGTCCACACTTAGGAAATCCATATGGAGGTGTTTTTCCATGATTCTCAGGAGGGCCAACATTTCTTGGCTGAATATAGCACAGACCTGTGGATCACAGGTGTAATTTTGCCAAAAGGTTGCTTGTTGGGTGGATAATAGTGTGAGAACATATTCAAAACCAAACATCCTTAGGATGGGTATGGTCTGTATGGATAATCAGTCACTGGTTAAAAAAGCAGCACTCTGCACCAGTGTCACACTAGATCTGACCAAGAGTTTCTCTGCCTCAGCATTAATAAAATCCTAGGAAACTTAAAAGAAAACAGATCATAACCAGAAGCCATGAACTGACTTTGTGTGGGCAGTTAGATGGTTACGTGTTCTAATGGATAACAGGATGTGAAATGCGGAATTATGATCAGGAACTTTATACCTGAAAGCTTTCCTTGTGCCTGGGCTCCCTGGGTCACTGATTAGCTGCAGAAAAGCATTTTGTGGTGATGATGAGTTTTTACAGGCAATTTCATTGAAGTATCTGCCACTGGCTTGTCTATCGGTACGTGCTGAATACTGTTTTCCCTGTTGTTTCAGGAACAATATGAATTTCCTAATGGGATCTTGGTGGCCAAACTTGGAAGATTTGTATGAAGCCAATGTCCCAGTTTATAGATTTATTCAGAGACCAGGGGATTTGGTGTGGATAAATGCTGGCACTGTTCACTGGGTCCAGGCTATTGGTTGGTGCAACAACATCGCGTGGAACGTTGGCCCTCTGACAGGTGTGTTTGAGCAGGGCCTGTGCTGTGCTACCTCATTAGGTGACATAACACTGCATGTGTCACTGAACCTGCCATTTCTTGCTAATTTACCATGCTTTAGTAGATTAAAAAATAATGTGCTGTGTTTTTAAAACATGATGCGTTGAGGCTTTAAGTAACTCCATTGGAAGAGGAAGAGGAAGCAGCAAGAATGGAGTCTTGGCAGTCGTGCTTTGAATGGGCTTGTAAAAATAAAATGTTTATATTAATTGATACACTTGTCTTGTGAGCCAGTTTTGTAACCTTTTCTCCCAAAATTTGTTCTCCCCAGCAAACTCCACTGTAGCTTGTATGTGAGTTACAGACTAGTCCTCTAACTTTGGTGTGGGGGTACCTCAAAGCTCTGTGGTGAAAGCATCAGGAAATGCAAACAGTTGTAAAATAAAAGAATATGAAGTTTTTCAGACTTACTGCCCTGGAAGGTCTTTAGGTCTGAACTGTAGTCTTGAGAGGTTTTTAGATGTGAGCATGGAAGAAAGTTTCAGTTAGAACAAGATTCTGTCAAGCATTTGAAGTGAATGTACTTCAGAAAAACTTCTGGGGTTTTAGGTAGTTTAAAGTATGTCTTTATATGGTGCAATAATAGTATGTCTCTAGGATTGTATGATTGACTGATACAGAGCTCACATGTTCAGTCACAGTAAATTTTGTCAAACATTTTTAAAAGAAGGGTGGGGTGAGTAGGCTGCTTAATGAAAAGTCTGACTCATTGCAACAAAATCTTTCAAGGAGAGATTATATACCATAGCAGTGTAAAATTATGATAAAGAGTGGATAGAGTGAGATGCAGACATTTCAAATATAGATTAACTTTTCTTTAATTCTGGAATATTTGAAAATTTGTTTATTAACCCTTTTTGAAATACGGCACATCAGTAACTTGTTTTCACAGGTATTTGTTGATACTGTGGTGTTTGTTCTTTCAGCATCATAAATACACTTTTTAAAAGACATTTTATAGAACTGAAACGTTGTTGGAATGAGTGGGTCATTGCAAATGGAAGTTCGGCTATAAAGGATACAATTTTTTATTGTAACCAATGTATCTTGATTGATAATTGTTTCTTAACTTGACTAATTGCTTCTGTAATTTTGTTTTTGTGCAGCCTGTCAATACAAATTGGCAGTGGAACGGTACGAGTGGAATAAGCTGCAGAGCGTGAAGTCCATTGTACCCATGGTTCATCTTTCATGGAATATGGCTCGAAATATCAAGGTCTCAGATCCAAAGCTTTTTGAAATGATAAAGTAAGTTTTATTTATTTTGACCATTTGTTGTATGCTTTTCATACATAAACCAATAGTTAAGTTGTAACTAATTCTGTGTGAGGCTTTTCCATTCCTGAGAACCAAACCAAAATTATTTTAGATTCTCTTTTTCAAACACACCATTTATAGATATCCTTCATTTTATTATTATATTTTATGTGATGTTACTGTGGCACAGCTTTAGTAACTTTGTGGTTAAATGTGCCATAGACTTAATTCAGCCATTTACAGAAACAGTTGCCTTAGATCATGACAGCTGTTCACAGTACATATGATCAGAAATAAGAAAATTAGGTCATCAACCCGAATATTAGAATATTTATTCATTTTTACAGCAAAGTTAAACTTGATTTTACATTTCTAGAACTTGTAGTTAGTGCTCTCATGCTGTCACTTGGAGACCCAGTATAAATCTTTTAAATAGAGGCAAGTAGGAATTTGAAAGCTTCCTTCCCTTTGCTCTTTCTTCTGAACAATGAAATGATTGATGTGTAAAATGATAACTGAGTTTAGTGACATTTCTCATATGCATGTTCCAAAATGCAGAAATATTTCCAGGCTTTAAGCATCTTTAGTGATTTTCTTTAAAGAGTGCAACTTCAAGCAAATATAAATCATACTGCAACACCCTACTTAGGCTGAGGAATGAATGAACATTTCAGCATATAACATAGGTTTGTTTTAAGAGAAGTGGGGGAATGAATTCCAAAGCAAATTACTCATCATGAGAATCCTCTGGTAGCAGCACTCTCTGTTTTGCCTAAGTATCAAAGCACTTCTGAGCACTTCTTAGTCTTACCACATTCTGGATTCTCAAGCATTGAATCCTTTTATTATTTGCCTTGAAATGGATCTTTAAAAAAAGCAGGTGAGTTAACTTGCAAAAAAGGGCAAAGGAAGGAACTTCTATTTTTTTTCCCTCAGTAGGATTTATTGGTGACATCTGAGTGAGGCACCTTTTTAGAGTAGGAATTTAATTTAGGCTTGAACATCTGTTGCAGAGTGGTGGAACTGGTGAAATGTTAAATTTATAAGGACCAAGAATGTTGGAAGTTGAAGCCGGGGAGGATTGTAGTCCCTGCAAAGCTTGATTATTGGGTAGCATTTATGTGTGAATACTTGCTTAAAATCTAGTAACTGATATCTAGGGTAAAGAAAATATTTGCTGAAGGCCTGACAGTCCTGCCCCTTCAATTAAGCAATTAGTGCTCATATTCCAAATGCCAGCTGTCATGAAAAGGAGAATAAAAACTGAATAGTTAGCAATGAGAAAGAGGGGGAAAAGAGGCAGGGTGTGGGAGGGAGGAAGCCAAAAAGTCCATTTGAAACAAACCCACAAGCTTATTTCACTTTTATCTTTATATGTATCTGTCTCTTTCCAAGCCCAGCAGGCATTTATTGTAGAGCTCAAAGCAGTTCTGGAATGTTTTTGGCAAAATATGATTTTATATTTTTGCCACCTGTATTTTGCATTTGCGCAAGTTTGGGGGGTTTTTTTGCCACAGTTTAGACTTAAAAGGGAGAAGAACATGACTGAGCACAGCATCCTTGTCTGAGAAAATTGCTTAAAATGTGAAGAAACACAGAGGACAGAGTGGTAGTTTCCTGTTGTCTGGCTGACAGCTGCTCAGCTCTTTCCAGCAAGACACCTAAATTTTAGGTGTGCATTACAGATAAGCAGAGGTGCTGAGGAGCAGATGGAATCTTTGGTCCTGCATGCATTTGCTTTTTGCAGTCCACTGAACCAATTTCCAGTTTACTTGGACTGAGCCCTCCATCCAGGTTAGTTGTCAGCCAGATCCCAAGTTTCATGCTGTGTGTGCAGAGGGGAAGAAGGTGGGATGATCAGCCCTGGTTTGTGGCCATTCCTGTAGTTACGGTATAGCTGTTACTGGAAATGGGTGTCACCACACTGGTGTCTGGCCTTGGCTTTGTAACCCCACTGGAAATACAGAAACCTTCATGATTTCCCTTAAGATAGGAGAAAAGTTGGCTCATTTTCCTGTGGATTGCTTGTCTGCAGGAAAACAGCACCAGCTGGCAAGTAGCTCTTGTCCACTGCTCCTGGATTTTGTGTACAAAATACAGACTTTTTTGTGTTATACGTATGTGAATGTGTGTGTGCCTGTGCATAAAAACACTTGAAGAATAGTGATTTTTGATAGAGCTGGTTGGATTTCATCTTGGATAGCTGACTTCATTTGTCATCAGGAAATAAAAATAAGTGACACAGCTGTCATCTTCTTGCCAAGCACAGGCCTGTCTAAAATTGCACGTCGAAGATACATACAGTGTTTAGGTGGCTTTGACTTCTGTCTCTGGGGCTTCTTAGGTATCAGAATAGTACAAAAGAATAGCTCTTGGAAAATGATAAAAAGCAGTTTGTAATTTAATTTGAAAGATAAATACAAATATATCTTAGTGGGTTCTATGAGAGTAACCACTGCAGAGGCAATAAACTAAAATTTGAGCATACATATAAATATTGAGAAACAGATTAGCAATGAAAAGAAATAGAATAGCAGAAGGGAGAAAGTAATAGGAGGAAACTTTGCTTTTGGAAGAAATCTGAACCCTTGTTATATTTTTAGTTAATGTGCAATGCAGTGCTGTCTTTATAGATAAAAGGCAAAGAGCAAAACCTGAAACTTTCTCATGAGATATTTTTGAAAGATTTGATTTTAACAGTAGAATCATGAGCAGGAACACAGCAGACAAAATGATTTAAAACTTGGCTGAGGGAGGACAACCCTGAAGAAAAGAGAAATTAACTGCAAATCTCTTCGATGGAAGCCATAAGGACTTTAGCAAATGCATCTGAAGTGGAAAAGAATTCTAGAGGTAGTGCGAACATAGTAATAAAGGCTTAAAAAATTAATTCCAAAGTAACCAAAATAGTTTCAGAAACATAAAAGAGCATGACATGGGAGAAATTATTTTGCACAAGATCATGGAGCTAGATAAAAGTATCAGGGAAGATGTATTACTGAAAGGTGCATCGAGGTCTGTTGCCAATGGTCTCCACGCTTTGAAAAGCTGTACTGAATATCTAAATATTCAAACAGTTTTCTCATTGCCCTTCTAGGATAAATCAGGATGATGTCCATTTTTAAATCTTCTGTTAAATATTTGAATTTGTCTGGACATGATTTACTCGTATCTTCATGCCGTACCTGTAAAGAATTTGAGAGGGAGAGAGAGATGGAGTAGATTTTTTTTTTTAAACTGAATTCTCACTGTACAAGAATAAAAGCAGGTCTACAGTACTAAAAGCTGACCCCATTTAACTTCCACGTTGTGACTCTGCTAAGCACCTTTTTGGCTTTCTTTAGACTTCCCAAACTTCAGAAAATAGTGCATTTTCAAAGGGGTAGTTTGGATGCTTTCTCCCACCTTTGACAGCATGAAATAATTCACATTTATATTTTCAGGTGCCATTACTAGGACCTGAATTTCATCCAAGGAGGGGGAATTCACCCTCTAGCTATTGTTTTCTGCTTTGGTTTCAAATTTGGCAAGCATTGCAGTGATGTTATAAGTGGGTTACATTTTGGGCAGTTCTTTTTTCACATCAGTAACACCAGAAAACTCTTTCAAAATAACCCTTTGAACATTCTTGGAAGTCGGGACTGGAGAACAATGGTGGCAAGTGTGCAGGTGTGCTTCCAGTTGCTCTTTGGCATCCCCAAAGACTTTTCCAGGTAACAGGAGAAGAGAAAAATGGTAGCTTTTAAGTTTATTTGACATAGGGCTGTACTGCATAAAAGAATGGTTTTTCAAAGTTACTGAGTTTGTCAGGAGCACAAAAGCCCAACACTGAAGTGAATTAATACATCATCTATCCCAAAATGGTTGGCCTTAACATCATAAACCCCACTCACATCAAACTTCAGAAGTGTTGAAGGAGTTACAGCTTAATGAGCTGTATCATTTTCTTGAAATTTGGTAAATGAAAATGAGATGTTTAACAGAGAGACACACTTTCAGTTTGGGGGTACCCTTTTACAGTGAGGGTGTTAATGAAGCCATGGATTCGTTTTTAGTGAAGATGAACAGTCTGAGTGTAAAACAAGAGGAGAAGATCTCAAAATTAAGCCCAAGATTCTATTAACTACTTGGCAACACATGAAAGAAACTTTAAAAAAATGTACAAAATGTATATATTACATGTTTAAGGCTTTAAAATGGGAGGATGAAGTTGAAAACATTTGATAGAACTCTTGAGCACTTTGTTTTCTGTCCAATGTTTGTTTTTCCCCTTAATTTTTTTCAGTCTTCGTTCTGCATCTAATGAGCATGTAACGTAACCACCCCGTGGAGGAGAAAATTAAAGGCTGCAAAGGCTGCAGCTCAAATAAATAGGATAGCTGAGAGCTAAAATTATTGTAAATAACATTGTAATTTAGAAATCTGGTGACCTATTTTGCCAGCTTTTTTTTAGAGAATGCTTGTAGCTCATAAAACGCTAGAAAACAAGTTACATTTTCTTGTACAGAAGAGAGCTGTAGAGAATTGTGTCAATAAAATGATTTTTTCTTTTTCATTCTCTCTTTTTTAGCTTTTGCAGAAGTAGGGCAGAGAATTGTGGATTTTCATTTGACATTTAAGGGGTTCTTCATTCATAAAATAAGTGTTAGAATTATTTTTTATGTTGATTTTTTTTTTTTTTTCTGTGAAAGTACTTGCTTCTCTGATACCAACATGTCTTTTCTTTTTCATGGAAGAAGATAAATGTTGATAGATTCTGTGTGTAGAGTGATTCCTGGCAGAACTTGGGGTTTCATACTTGGGATCATTGGAATTAGTGGTGCTGAGGAAGTAACAGGATTTTTAGGATGTAGCCACACGAAATGTAAACACTTGTGTTGAACTTGGCAGTTCAAGCTGACTTTGTGCTGATAAATTTATAGCTGAAAATAAAAGGCACGGATTGCTTTTGAAAACACATTGTTTTACTGTGCTCAAAAGAGCATTCAGGTGTTTCAGTCAGAAATGAAAGGTATGAAAAAGGAAAGGTGCAGCCTGTTTGCAGGGCAAGGGGCAGTGCTGAAATGGCACAAACCTACACAGAGGTCCAGAAGCACGTGCTCTGCCTTCTCCCTGAGTCCAGTGGTTCTTCCCAGGCAGCTGGTTTTGAAATCCCAGAGGAAGAGAAAGCTCCAGGTACAGGGAAAGGAATTCAAGCTGACTTAAGTCTTGCTATAAAGTTGAATGTGGAACTGAACATATGACTGGTTTTGGTTGCAGGTACTGCCTGTTAAGAACTCTCAAACAGTGTCAGACACTGCGGGAAGCTCTGATTGCTGCAGGAAAGGAGATTGTCTGGCATGGGCGAGCAAAGGACGAGCCAGCTCATTACTGTAGCATTTGTGAGGTCAGTAAAAACACGTGTTGGGCTTGTGCACTGCTGTGATATTGATCTAAATTTTACCTTGTCTTTTTTTGTTGCTGTTTAAATTTTGCTTTTAAGTTTGCAGCATCTAACTCTGTGCTGTGAGCACATACATGTGATGCAGCACTGTCTTGAAAGAGCTTACCCGGAAGTTTTTCTGGACACAGGCTCTATTTTGCTGCAGTCTCTCCCACAGTACTTCCACAACATTGTTTTTCACTAGGTCGATTTTCAATTCTCAGTTATTATAAAATGTTATCCCTTCCTGCATATAATTTGATCTGCTGGGCTTCATTTTAAAGGTGTATCTGTCTCCATTTCAGAAGTGAGCAACACCCCCAGAAGAGAGAGAATTTAAGTACATTTTTTTTTCCACAGGACATACCTGTTTGCTAGTAGTTACTTTAAAGTATTGGGTAATAGTTTCCATTAAGCTTAAAAGAAAATAAAATTTTCATACACCCTGAAAATCAGTTTCTGGTTTTCTCCTGACTGAGCTTCTTGGGCAGGATGAGCACGTGACTCAGTAAGGAAATAAATCTTGAACTTCTCTTGCAGACAAATTTTAAAAAGGAAAATTAGGTATAATTGTTATAAATCCCCACCTCACTGAGTAAGGCCTATTCAGCATATGAATCCTGCTTTGTCAATATTGACCCAAAGCTTTCCCACAGCACTGTTTGTGCAGACATCCTTAGTGCAATATTAGTGGTTTTACAATATTTCACCTCTCTGCCTGAGCCTGAGGAGAATAGATTTTCCCTGAACAAATCTAATTTTTCTCTTTGCATGCACAGGGTAAGGTTGTAAATCTTGAAGAAAATACGGTTTTCATGGTTTAACTTCTTAGAAAATGAAATTGTAACACTTGACTTTCTGTTTCCTGTCTAATAGGTGGAAGTCTTTGATCTGCTTTTTGTCACTAGTGAGAGCAATTCTCGAAAGACCTATGTTGTACATTGCCAAGACTGTGCACGAAAGATAAGCACGAACCTGGAAAACTTTGTGGTGCTAGAACAGTACAAAATGGAGGACTTGATGCAAGTCTATGATCAATTTACATTAGTAAGTCAAATTAATAAGTGGGCGCATAAATACATTATTTGTAAAGCTGTTGTAGACTGTCTTGGTGCTCCGTTGTACGAGTACCGTGGACTTTCTGATTCAAATGGAGGTATGGGTTGTGTGTGATATTTACAGAACAAAACACTGAAGAGTCAGAATTGTGTGAAATGCTTCAGTAACTTACTGCAGAACGTAACCACTGAGTTTTCAGGAAAAGTATGATGTTACAATTCATAAAGTTGTGGCTTTAAAAATCCAATAGAGATCACCTGAAGACCATAACTGGATCAGATGGAGATGGGAAGAATCAGGACAGTGAAGCTTGGAGAAACTAGCACCAGGTTCAAGAGCATCTCTAATACATTGGTTGTGGTATGAAGTCAGTATAGCAGCAGAGCATCCTATGCACTCAGACCCCTTCCTTCCCCTTCCCCACCCATCCCTACTCCCAAATCAGCACTGTCCTTCTGCTTAGCAAGTGGATGCTCTCAAACAGTTCTGTCTTTTGGCTTGGGGCCTCCTTTGCATTTCAATTTAAAGCAAAAAGCCTCTTTGCCATTATAGCTTTGTGCTATATATGGCAGCCTCCTGCTTTGAACTGTGTCAGCACAACTGTCCTAACATTTCACCCAGGTTTCATTGTTTCAGGCAAAGATGGCTTTTTTGTAACCACGATGAAAGCGATGCTGGATGTTTTTATAAGGCTTACCTTTCTGTCAGAGGAGACAAACATTGGACTAAGTGTTATGAGAATTTCATGTTGAATTTAATACAACAGCCCAGTAAGGGCTGTGCCTTTTGATTCATTTCCAGGTGCTGCAAAAAATGTGCGTTTAGTTATTTTATGTATTTGCTAGCATGCTAAGTTGTGACCTTTTGAATTAAGGCCTCAAGGTTCAGCAGTAGAGGCTGGTGAGAGTGTGGGACCATGTTCTCTGAATTTAATTATTTTCATTAGTCCTACAGAGCCTGAGGTGGTTGGATTCAGTTCGTACTTCTAGGAGGTCACTGTCATTATAGTTTGTGAAATACTGCAGTTTCAAAGTGATGATCTGTTAAAGAAAAGTGTATAAATAAACACCTGTTCTCAGATATTTCATCCAATCAAGTGGAGATGGGGAAGACTGTTTGTGTATGGAGAAGAGAGGGGGAGGGAGGAGTATTTTGTTGTCTGTGTTTATAACACTGTATAGGTAACAATAGTGATACTGTCCCTAGAACAAGGGTTCTCAACCTGTGAGTAGCTCCTTCCCCCACCAAAGCTTGAGGCTGTGACCCTGAATAGGACATTAGTGATGTTCTCATGTGAAATTGGTGTACACATTCATTTCTTTTGAAGGGACTCCAGTCTTGATAAGGAAGAGTCATAGCCTAGAAGTGACATCTCTCAGATGCAGGAGGAGAGTTAAGGTTTGTTGCAGGTCACAGGATGAAGATAATCCCAGAGGGCAAAAGTGCAATAGGCCAGAGAGACTCTTTGGGGTAAAGTATTGGTAAAGCAAACATGGGGATCAGCCAACGTTAGTGTTTCGTAGGTGGGTACTGTGATTGGTCTAAAGTGTCCTTAAAGACTATGAGCAGCTTCTTGGAGGGCTTTCCACTGATGAGCAGGAAAAGAGAAGGAAATGCCATCAAAGACTCAGCATTTTGATGAAATGCCATGAAGTGCAATACTGGGGAGTAGTCAGGTATCTTCTAGATCTCGTCTCCTGAAGGCAGGCAGGAAGAAGACACGTGGCTTCACTCCTGAGGCACTTTGTCCCCATGTCAGAGAATCTGAGACCCTTTCCACAGATCCCCAGACTAGAAGGGTGTAGGTTATTGTTTAGGTGGAAGAGGGGGGGAAAAAATGAAGCCCACAGGGCATTTGGAGAGCCATAAATGGACCATCCCCCCCACTGGTAAACGGGTTGAGAATCCCTGTTTTAGAATATATGAAGTTATATCTATACTGGGCCCACATGGAGCTCTTTGCTGCCACAGTGGGACTTGTTTTGGCAGCTCCATACCTCATTAACACAGATATCCCCACAGGATACTCCAGTGTACAGTACAGACAAAATCCTAATGCAAAGTATTCATAAAATACGCAATGTATTTGAGTAAGTCGGAAAAAAAAGTCAGTATCCACTTGAAAGAGTCCTAAAGAATATAAAGAGGAGTTTGTGTGTGTGACTTTAAACTCTCATGGTTACAGTTTGTGCAGGTCTTGGTTAAACATGGATTTTTGCACCCTTGTAGAAAAGGTAATTTAATGTTTTCTCTTTCAGGCTCCTCCATTGCCATCCTCCTCATCTTGACATTTTTTCATGGACATTAAATGAAAACTTTTCTGATATTCAGGAAGTGACCCAGTTCTGCACCACTGATTTTTGTAGCTATCCCGTAAGGCTGCTGGCTGAAAGCTGTGTCTATGCAACCTTCCAAGTGCGGAGTGTCAACCAACTGGACAGGAGAGAGCACTGCCTCCTACTCCAGAACTCAAAACAAATAAAGCTCATCCAGCTGTACTTCAAAAAAAATAATTCCATGTTTTGTATATATCTGACAAAACTGGCAACATTATACAGACTACTGACTTGAAGACCACCTCTTTTGTATTTCTCTGTTTCTGGGCTGATGAGTTGGTTTCATCCATTTTTCCCCCCCTTCAGAATTTCCCTTGGAAAAAGTACTAGCTTAGCTGGTCATTTCTTTGTAAGGTAGTTAGAAATTTTAAGTCTTTCTTTGGGCAACTTTTTTTTTTTTTTT
>VXBX01006395.1:146042-161998 GCA_013400415.1 Scytalopus superciliaris
ATGTGAAGAGTTAGGTGATATAAATTTTTTACTGCTTTTATGTTTTTCTGTCTTGTTTTGAAACCATGACGGTTACACTTTTGGTTCCTAAATAAAATTTAAAACAATTAACAGCCAAGTCACAAAGATAAATGGGTTGCACATAGACTAAGGAATAAACTTCAGATTTGTGATTTTTGTTTCTAATCTTGATGTAAATTTACACTATTTATAAATACATATTTATTGCTTGAAAATATTTGTGAATGGAATGCTGTTATTTTTTCCAGATTACCTGCCATTGAAATTTTAAGGAGTTCTGTAATTTCAAACACTACTCCTATTACATTTTCTATATGTAAATAAAACTGCTTAGCATTGTACAGAAACTTTTATTAAAATTGTTTAATGTTTAAAGTTTTTCTATTGTTTGAGTTTTAAAAAGATTTTATGTACAGTGCCCAGTTTGTTCTTTTTTGAATCTGATTATATATATTTTATATATACTCTTGTGCTTGTGTATATATATAATATATATAGAAACTCGAATATAAATATGTGTATAAAGATTTAGAGACTAAATTTTTCTCGTTTTAAGTTTTACATCTATGGTAGATTTGAGGTGTCTACTGTAAAGTATTGCTTACAAAAGTATGATTATTTTTAAAGAAATATATGGTATGTATCCTCAAGACATAGAATGACCTTCAGACTGGTTTATTGTTAAATTGCACTTTTTGCAATAACAGACCAATAAATAGTTGCTGCCAAAATGTAGTAGTAGAAAATAAGTAACAGCTAAATTTTAAAGCTCTTCAAGAAAATACTGGCTTTGACAGGAAGTTTGGCACTAGTTTTAGAGGAGGAATGAAGAAGGTGAATTGGTGGGGATGTTCTCTAGATTTCAACCAAATTGCAACTTATATATTACAATATGTTCTATTAACGATTTTAAAAGTTAAGACTGAATCATCTTGGCGTCATTGTTGACCCCAAAAAAGGACGTTGTTTTGTGGTATTCTATTGTATTTTCACATATTTTGTAATACGAATTCACTGGTAAATTTTTGAAGCACTAGGTTTATTTAGGACAAGTTTATAATATATCATTGTAACTGTTTGCAGTTTTAATGATGGTATTTATTTTGAGTTGCTCCTTTCTCATTAGCTTCTTGGAAATGCATTAAATCTAAATTTCAAAATTGATAGCTTTCTTATCGATCAGAGTTGACTGATGCAGAAGGTTCTGCATCGAACAATTTCTCATAATTTCTCATTAGTGGGGTATGTTAGTGATTGCATTGTTAAATTTTTTGTAATCAATGTGAAGTGTTAAAGGCACAGAGCATGCGAGTAGTTTCTTTTGAACAAAAAGAATCGCCTCTTACGTTGTAGCTTCAAACGGAGGGTGTTTTAATGAAGACTCAGTACAGCTCATCTAATGCTGGTACAACAGTTAACCGTAGTTATTACTGACTTTCTTGCTACTTTTGCAACAGTTGGACAAAAGGGTGTAGAGATTAAAAGCGTTAACAAATGCTCTTGCCAGCGAAATTATCAACTAGCAGTTAGGAAGCCAGTATTTGCAGTTCTGTAAAGATGTAAGTCTCAGCTCTTGATAACAAACTCTACAAATCATAATTTTTTTTTTTACTTATGTATTTTATGCAGTCATAAATATTGTAATCTTGACAAACCATGCTGCAACTGAAAAGCTACTCCTTTACAGTAGTCTTAAACCCAAATAAAAGCAAGATACACTTACCTCAACTAATGGTAAACAAAAAGTCCTCATTTCTCAGTGCTGTAAAAGAACATTGCTAATTAGGGAAAGAGCTCCTGTGCGCTGATCAAAAGGGCTTTGTACCTTTCCTCCCCTTTGGAATAGAGGATATGGCATTACCAAGGAAGAAAATCCATATTTTGCCAATGAACAAGTAGACCAAACCAGTAGAGCACCAGGCAGCATTGCTCGTTCTGCACGAAGGTGGTGTCATGGATCGGAATTGCTGCAGGGCTTTAATATTTTGCAGTTTTCCTGCTTCTCAATCACACTCTGCTCCCAAGTGATGGACAGCTTGGATCTATAAGCTGCTATGATTTAGTATGCTTTTGTTTCGTTTTATTTTTTTAAAAAGCACAAGTTAATATTTTATCAGCTGTACTTATTAAGAAGCACTTCTGCTTCTTCAGTGACAGAGCGCATGATGCCAGTGGAACATCTGTGATCTCTGGGTAATTCCAAGCGTTAGGAGTTGGGCAGGGTGGAGGGAGGGTGGAGGCTGAGACTGAACGGAGGGGATGGCTTCTTTTCCAAGGAATCTCAGTCTGAGGGCCCGTGAGCTCCACAGCTGAGCCAACCTGCAAGTGGTTCTGATTTGCCTGTGGGTATAGATTCTAGTGGCAGGGAAATTAAAGATCAAAATGTAAAAGGATGAAAATGGCCAAAGTCGTGGCGTTTGCTTGCGAGAGTTTTCAGAAGGTTACAGGCTAATAGAGGGGATGGATAAAACCAGAGATAGAAGTGGGTGTTTAAAAAAAAGATATTAAAAAGTTGAATTAAAGATAAGAAGGAATTAGAAAATAAATAGCAACATTTGCTACTGAGCTGTGGATCTCAGAACTGTCCTGGAGGAGCGAGCTTAACAACAAAGGGATTCCATAAAAGTGGAAAAGGAATAATCATGTGCTTCTGAGCTTAATTAAGTTCTTCCATAAATATATTCAACAGAGCATTTGATTTATAAGCTTTCCTTCAGGTACATCATTTGGGAGCTTCTTTGCTTTTTTGGAGAGGTCCTGCCAATGGTTACAATTTAGAAGTAGTGATGTTGGCATCTGCATAAGAAATGTTTAGATAAAAGTAAGAAGTATCTACTTATAGAAAATTTCCAAAGCTTCCTGAATTTATATGTCAGATAACTTGTTGATCTTAAAGACAGAGTATCCTGTATCTGCTCCTCTCTAGTTGGAAGGACTTTCAAAGTAGCATTAAAATGTTGATGCTTTGCTTAAATGAACACAGCTGGGCTCAGTTTGGGAGAGTATTCTTGGATCAAAGATGGGCAAGGCTCAGGTACCCACAGCTGGTGATATCCTGGCCACAAATATATTTATTGATTAGGAGAAGGAAGTTGCAGGGATTCGACCAAGATGATAGGGAAGAGGGTGCTCATCCTTGGTTGCTGCCCTGATCCTGGGATGGGGCTCAAGTAAATCTATTACTTGGTGCAGGGGGTTAGGAGGAGAGTGTTTAGCCCTGAGCTTCCCTGAGTCAGAGCCTGGATCCATTGCAGAAGACCACAACGGGGCCAGCAGGTAAGGGTGGCAGGGAAGCTTCATGTCCATAAGAAGGGCATGGAACTGTTGGAGCAGGTCCAGAGGAGGCCCCAAAGTTGGTAAGAGGACTGGAAGCACCTCCCCTGTGAAGACAGGCTGAGAAAGTTGGGGCTGTTCAGCCTGGAGAAGAGAAGGTTGTGTGGAGACCTCAGAGCACCTTCCAGTATCTGAAGGGGCTACAGGGCAGCTGGAGAGGGACTGTTCATCAGGAACTGTAGTGACAGGACAGGGAGTAATGAGTACAAATGGAAATAGGGGACATTTAGGTTAGATATTAGGAAGAAATTTTTTATTGTGAGGGTGGTGAGATACTGGAACAGGTTTCTCAAGGAGGTTGTGGGTGCTCCAACCCTGGCAGCGTTGAAGGCCAGGTTTGGGTGGGTCTTGGAGCAAACTGGTTTAGTGGGAGGTGTCCCTGCCCATGGGACCTGCCAGGTCCCAGGGCAGCCTCATTCCAGAAAAACTGGCATTCCACCAAAAAGAGGGGACTGCAGGACATTTGTGGGAAGTGGAACATTTCCTTGAGTGCCAGAAACTCCATGCAAAGCCGAAGGAACATAGAGAGGAGGAGAAGGAGAGCAGCCTCTGGGCAGAGTTCCCATGGTGACATGTTTTGTGGGCAGCATCACCACGTGGCTGGGCTGGGAACACGGGACAATCCCTGAGCCCCTCAGGAGCTGTCACCCTGTCACCACAGCTGGGAAGAACTGGAGTGTTGCTGCTGTGCCTGGAGTGGTGCTGGACTCTCCCACTTCTTCCAGCAGCAGTGCTGGGGATGAGGGAGCAGGGTGAGCACTCATTAAAAGATTCAAAAGATGGGTTGAAGTGCATGTATCCTCATTTAGTGCAGAAAGCCATAAAAACATACTGAAGGATTGGAAAACGGGAAGAGACACATCATAGTGGCAGAAGCAGGGAATGCTCAGCTTCCAGCCTCACCTCTTGGGCTGAAGTGTCAGGGTTCTACAGGTCACAATCACCCTCTGCTGCTGTGGGCCTTGTTAAAGCATTAAAATACAAAACCACAAGTGCTGCTGCCCCTCCTGGGGAACAGTGGGGCAGTGGGTATATGCAGCAGTTGGGACAAAACTGTGATGGAAATGGATTAATCATCAGAGCCCGCTGCCTCCCTCCTGTCCTGCCCCTGGGCTCCTGATGGGTGATGGCTCCTCTCTTGCAGAGGGAAGCATGCCCCAGTTTCTAGCAGGATGGAGCACCACTCAAATGACATATCCTTTCTCATAGAAGGTATTTTCAGGTCTGGTTTAAATACCTGCTGCTGCCCATGAGTGGCAAATGGTTTGGAAATGAAACTGGTGAAAAGGGAAATCAAGCCAGAATGGTTATTGGAGCGAGCAATGTAAAATTAGCAAAGCCCAGGCAATTAATGTATTGGTTAATGATTAAACAAAGGGGCTAAAACACTAACTCCTTTAATTCATGGAGGTGGGAGATTTTCTTAAAAAAGAATCAGCCTGAAGCCAAGGTGTAAAACTCAGCCACTGCCAGAATCCATAGGAGCATTGAAATGGGGTATGAGAGAGCTTGCTGTGAAGTATGTGCAAAAACTTAAATTCATTGGAAGGGTCAGGAAGAAACACCACAAGAGAAGCCTGAAAGAAGAGGTAGTGTAAGATGTGTCCAGTGATGTGTGGCTGGGCTATTGTTTGTATCAGCCTTCTGGGCACAGAGAAACAGGAATAAAGAGTGTTTTCATCCCTTTCCTCCCCTGTATTTTTCAGCACGAAAACAGTGGGAAACTGGGTAGTCCTTTGAGGGAACTGGGTTTTTCTTGTGGCAGCGGTCAGTCATCTGCAGCTGCCAATGCCGTGTGCTGAGTGCAACGTGCAGTTCATGTCCTGGGTACTGCTGGAGCTTTAATCTGCTCAGTTCTAAGATATGTAAAATTTAGGGGTTTGAGGTGGTTTTTCCTCCCCAGAACAGCATTGCCAGTGGGCTGTTTCACAGACTGGCTGACCTTCACAGAAGTAACTTGAGGGGCTTTTACAGCTCCTGGAGAAGCATGAGAGGTGGACAATGGTTGCAAACAGGGTTTGGTCACCTGCCTGCAAAAAAGCTTCAGGTGGGTGCAAAAGTGATCTATTTAAGAACCAAAGTGGACCTTAGATAGGAGTGAACATTGGCTACTGCAGGATAAGTGACCCACCAAGAACAGCCTCATTTAGGCATGAAAAAAATCCAAGGACAGTAACTAGCAGCCGGTCACAGGGTGGGGGCGTTTTTTGGGAGGGGTGAGGGGGAGCGTGGAGGGGTTTTTGAGGGTGGTGGCACTGGGCAGGGTATGCAGTGCAATGCAGTAAGAGCATGTACTGTGGTTCTGCTCCAGTACTTGAAGGCCTCCTCAAATTGTTAATGTCTTCATAGCTGAAGATCTGGAAATGTATTCCAGGCTCAGGACAGACTTACAGCTCTGTATTTATGTGTGGGACCTTGTCTTACTTGAGGTGCCAGCATTATCTCTGCTGTCCTGGATTAAATGCTAATGATTTAGGGACGTGTTTGTTGCAAACAGTGTGGCTCTGCCAGCTCCTGTGTGGGGCATCAGGAGGAGGGAGGAGCAGGGGGAGCTCTCTCTGCTGGGCAGGGGAGAGCAAATTACACCAGCCCTGCCTCAGCACAGCAGCTGCTCGTGTCCCCTGGACCGTATGAACCTTTTAGTAGCACAACAGCCACTAAAAGTTCTCCCTGAGTCCTGTTGGAGCAGAGCCCAGGGCAGGGCTGGCTGCTCACTCACATCCCCTGGGGATGGATCTGCCTGGGCAGACAGAGGGAGCTGGGAATGTGTTGGACAGGATTTAAGGCTGCTGGTCCTTAATACTCTGCCCAGCCTTTTGCCTGATAATGTTTCCCAGTCTGTGCAACCCTGAAAACCTTGTGAGAGCACCTGGGAAGGTATGATTTTAGGTGGCCAAGTGGTTGCAATTATGCTTAAGGAGGCAGCTTAGGGATGCTGATATGCAGCCATCAGATAAGGGTGAGGACACTGGATACCTGGCTGGGAGATTTAAAAATAAAAACTTGGTTTCAGTGACAGGTTGTCTGAGTATAATGTTACTGAGAAATAGCAGTGTGGGCTCAGCCCAGTGGTGCCCCATGGGGTGCTTTCCCAAGCACTCGTGTGGCATGATGCTGAGATGTTTTGTAGCAAAATTGGACTCCATGACCTCAGAGGTTGTTTCCAACCTAATTGATTCTGTGAATCTGGAAAAATATTGTCCTTTCACCAGGAATTATCCTACAACAGATTATGGGCTGTTGGATATTTTAGGAGAAAAAGACTTCATCTCTACATGGATTGGGTTTCCTTCATTAACCATCACTGCACCCAGATACAACAGCAGATTTTGGTATTACTGAACATGGATGAGGGAAGTTGCTGTGTCTGTGCACTGAACTGTGTGTTGTGACTGTGCCATTATAAGCAACCTCACATTTAAATCCTAGAAGAGCATCTTCATTCTCAGGAAGAATTTCTTCACTGGAGGGGTTGTTGGAATGGGCTGCCCAGGGAGATGATGAAGTCAACAGCCCAGGAATTGCTCAGGAAGTGACTGGATGTAGCACTTAGTGCTGTGGTTTTGTTGACAAGGTGGGGATCAGTCAAAGGTTGGACTTGATGATCTTGGAGGTCTTTTCCAACCTAAATCATTCAAGAGTTCTATGATCTTTCAGCTTTCATCTGTGTACTCTGGTCAGAAGTTCTACAGGATTATCTCTGAGATAGATAGAGCAGAAAACATTCCCCTTGTAAAAGAAAAAATATGAGGAGGGGGAAAAAAGGAAAAAAGTCCCTGTTTTTATGAGATGTGTCTTAGAGGTGCAAGTGTATGATTGTTTTAAAAGTAGCAAATGAAGAAGAAAAGAAGCAAATCTGGCAGGGCAAAAGTCTGGGCAGGCAAAGAATTGTTTAACTGAGAGCTTAGTGATCCACCCTCAGTTCTGGTTAACAGGGAAACAATATGTGTGTCAGTAGTTGATGATACCTTTGAAAAGCCACTTCTGCAGCTACAAAGTGAAAAGCAAGGGTGGAATGAGTTTTCCAGCACTGAACAAAATGAGTTGGCAATTACCATAAGTGCAACTTCAGTTCCTAATTCTCAAAATCAGTGCAAAATGCTGTTTACAGAGCTCAATGGAGCCTTTAGCAATTATGGCTGTGTTGTGAAGAATACCATGGCTAATGCTCTCTATGGCTTATTTACACATCTACGAGATGGGAGAACATAAGACAGCATATGAGTGAAGTGCTGCAGCGTTTGAATAGGTATTTGATTGCCCTGTGTGTGCCAGGAGTTGGCTTTTTCAGCTCTGCCTGGTCTTTCTCCATCCTCTGGTCCTGCTGGCGCCTGCTGGGTGAGAGCCTGAGGACCTGCCAGCACAACCCGTGGCTTCCTTCCCTCCGGGTCATAGCCATGGATGTTTTGGTTGTGATGCTGGACAGCACTAAGCTGTGCATTAATGTGGAAACTGCACTAGAAAGATCAATTTGGCCTTCAGCTTGGAAATGTTCCCAGTCCCTGAGCTTGCAGGAAGGTCGGTCCCCTCCCCACCACCCTCCTTCCATCCCTCTGGAATCCACCTTAGGGGAGCTGGGGGTAACAGAGGCAGACACAGCAGACGTGCTGGCTGCTTGAAGAGTGTGCTGGGGCAGCTCAGCACCTTCTCCCCTTGCTGCTCACCAGGCTGATGGGTGCTGCCAAGGGTGTTTCCCCTCACAGGTCTCCAAGTTCTGCTGAGAAAGGGCCTTGGGAAAGAATTAGGAGGTTTGTCCTGGCAGGTTTTGGTACCTGGAAAGAGGATAGAGGGGTGGGGTGTCTTGCTTCAGCGTTTCCTTTCCTCCCTGCCAGTGATTACCCACTTTTGGCATTTCTGCCTTAGAGCAAACCCCTGGGGAGCTGCAGGGATGGTGGTTGCAGAGCAGCAGTGGATATATGAGTTAAGAAAGTGGGTTTTTCTGCAGCTGAGGAGAAGGGACGTGCATTTCTTCTCATCTTCCAGAAGCTGGGTGTTGTGTCTGCTTTCAAAAACTTGAAAACACAGAAGAAAAATCTCACCCAGGGAGGAAGAGCTGCTCACTGCTCTTTTTTTTTCTTTTCTTTTCTTTTTTTTCTTTTGGCACTTCCTTCCTCTTCAGATTACTTTGGCAAGCTATCTTGTTTGAGATCTGCCAGAGAAGAAACACTCTTTCTCTCTATTCTGGCAAATCTCTTCCATTCTCTAGTGGCTTGTGTGCTTTATATGCTCATTTTGGTGCTCCTCAGTGGTTGTGCTCATCTCTCCTTCTCAAAATACCTTCACTTTCTCTTAACATTTATCTCCCTGCTGTCACTGCCAAACATCCTTAGCGTAGCCTTTCTGTGCATTGACACAGCCCTTGTGTCTCAGCCATGCTCATCACCTTCTCTTGGTGTGTTTAATGCTCAAAGGGGAGGAAGAATTTGGCTTTGAAGAGCAGGTTGGCAATAGGAGAAACTTCCAGACCAGACGATGTCGTAAAGCAATTAGCTCAATACTGTACATGGACCTGTGCCTGTCACTGATAATGGCAAATCCATCGACATATGAGAAAAATAGTTCCTTTTAAAGCAGGTTTTTATTTGTCTTGTTGCAAGGTGATTCATTTGTTTGGGCTGTCTGAGAATGCATTAAATGTCTTTAAAAGTTTTAAAAACTATGATGGCATAATGTCCCTCCAACGCTTCTCCACCTTAGTCCTCATTACTGAAATGTTGTTTTAAATGTTGGTTTAGCTTGAATTACTTTGTGGTTCTTTGTTTTTTTTTCACATTTGCCTCTTGCCATGCTAAAACACCCTGACTAGAGTCATTGCTTCCCTGCACAGGGATCACATCCTTCCCCAGTTAACAGGAAAGGGACTAGGAAGATTTGTATTTACATTCTTTGCAGTGAACCCTCCTTCACCATTTCTGCTTTCCTTTATGTATTTATGTTTGGATGGCAGGTTCCCCCAATCAGAATTCCTCTCCTCTGACCTGGGGCAGCATGGGCAGAGGCACAGCACCTCATGCTCCTCTTCCATGCTCCCTTAATTAAGCTGGAATTGAAGGACCCAGTAGTGGTGTGGGGTGATGATGACTTTTCTCTAATTCTTCTCTTTGCAATCCACTTTTGTATTCCCTGGTGTGCACCAAGAGGAAGTTTTCCTTCTGGCTCCTTTCCAGCTGTGGTGACTTCTAGGAAATAGTTTCTCTTCCCTCTCCAACGCATCCAAAGCACCACTGGATGCTCACCAGAGCCCTCTTTCATTTCAGTTCAGAAAACACAACAGTCTCCATTTCTGGAATGAGTTAATTGTCCCTCAGGAAGGAGTCTGGGGTCTCTTCGGTCCTCTGGGAGAAATGACTCAACTTCAGTAAACAAAAGGGAGAGAGGATGATTAGAAATAAAAACAGCCTTGCAGGTGCAGACAAAGCTGTTTGGGGTAAGGTATCAAGGGAGCTTCATCATGGTAGTTTGTCTCTCAAAACACCCAAGAATATGAAGAGGGACAGGTTCCTGAGCTACCAGTTTTCACCTGGAAGGAAAGCAAATTCTCTGAGCCCAAGATTTCCAGACTCTAAAAAGCAAACAAAGATCAGATCAATTCTTTGGTACCATTTTGTCTCCATGAAAAGAAAGAAACTCATATTAATGCATGTACAGCCACTGAAAGCTGTTTCAGATGTTGAAATAAGAAGTCTCTCGGGGGTACCTGCCCTCAAAAATTAAACCAGGTGCATTTTTACCTGATAACTTGCTTTTGATTATGATGCAGGTTTGTTCTGAATGAACATTTCCAGATGTATAAAGTGGCTAATCTGGGAAACCAGAGCTTTAATAGATCTGGGACCTCAAAACTCCCATGTGCCATTACAAAGTGCTCTCTCCCTCCTACTCACGACTCTGATGGTTTCTCTGGATCACGATAAGCTTATTTCCTTCAAGTTGGGTTTGTTTGTTGTTTGGTTGGGTTTTTTTTTTCTCTGAAAAAGGAGGTATGAGTGAAAAATTCGGGTGTTTCCTTGAGAAGACAGTGAGTCATTAGTAGCTATGTTGCAATAACTTTATTCATAAGTATTGTTAAATTATTCACATATTTAGTTTTACAGACATCACAAAGCTAAAGACTTCTTTCAGCTGGGTAAGATGTTTCCTTGGTCATTGAAAGTGGGCATCTACTGAGCTGGGATGTCACCCTGGGAGCCCCAGCTCATGTTCTGGCCATTCCTGTGACATTTAAAATTCACCTGGGCTGGCACATTGTGCCAAATCTCTGATTTTCTGTTTGGGGAGGAAAGTAAGGAAAGAAGACAAAGATGGATCCTTGTCCTGTTGTGCCCTCCCTCTACCCCACAATCCCTGACCTGGGGTTTCCTCCACAGTCACTTCCCTTCAGGCTCATGGCATCCTGCAAGGCCGAGCACCCCTGGGAAAACCCTCCCACGCCCGTGCTTTTCTGGTTATCCTGTTTTCCTTTGTGCTGTGCTGAAACCTCAACTCTTTCCCAGACTCCCTTGGCAGGCTGAGCTCCCTGGAGTCCCTTCTCTGCTCCTGGATTTCTCCCCACTCCTTTAATGCAGTCACACACACCCCAAGCAGGGTTCCTCACTCACACCCACTGGGTCCTGTTTCCACCAGACCCATTAATCACCAACTTTCCTACAGAGCAGCATCTAATTTTTGGTGGAGATGAGGTGCACAACCCCCACCTCCCTCGTGTGCTCCTTACCCTGACAGATGGGGAGGTTGGGGTGGGTTTTACCCCATTTTAGTCTTAAGTGATTACTCCTATTTCTTCAAGACACTCTCTGTGAGTATCATTGCAAAATACTGATTTGTTCATCCCTTGGGCTGCCTTGCCCTGAGTTTTCATGCTGGCCACAGCAGCTCTTCTGGCAGGCTTTCTGCCTCTGATGTGTTTGAGAAAGGGTTTATTGTCAGCCTCCATGCAGTTAGCAAGTCACTCCTTGGATTTCTCTTCTGGAGCTGCCTTATTGTAGTCTTGCATCTAATTTGCCTAATTCCTGCATCTGATCGCTCCTTTTTGAAGGGTGCCTGTTTGGTTTGAATCACTCCCTTGTGCTGCTGTTTAGCCACCTGGGGTATATGTGTGTGTATATTTTTTATTTATTGTTGGTACACATTTACTCTGAACTCTACTGTGGTGTCTTTAAACAGACCCCACTGTTGCAGGGCCCTGCAAGAAAAACTTGGGCAGACATCACAGCAGATCCCACTTTCCTGTTGGCCTCCATACATGGCTTTAAAAAGTCATGAAGCAGCCCACAGCTGTCCCTGCAACCTGCAAATCCAGCCTCTAAAAGTTTCCCTCTGGATGAGTTCACTGCCCTGCCAAGTGGCATCTCTCCATCCTTGTCCAACAGCAGGAGGTGATTTAGGGGACTGCATTGAGGGCCTTTGCTCCCACCTGCTCCAGGAGCTGATCCATCTCAGAGCAGGAATGGGTGTGCTCACAGATCTGAGTCTGCAGCAGGGAAAAGAGGGACTTTGTAGTCACAGTTTTCCAGTACATCTCAATTTTTACCTCTGTAGTACTGAGAGTCCTCTGCTCAGTCTGTGTGTCTGTCCAATTTAGGAACAATTCCTCTCATAAAATCCCACAAACATGGACATCCCTGGGAACAACAATCTTTTGAAGACTCTCATCCCATTACAGAAGTCCCGGTTGTTTCCACAACTCGTAGCCTTTTATACTTCCGCTTTGATCTGCCAGTGCTGAGGGATTAGACTTGTTTGTGATAAATACATATATACTTTTGATGGAACCTCAAGGTCGTATCTGTACTCATGTCCTCCATTCAGAAGCTACTCTTTTCTGCCTGCCTTCCCTGGTAACTTTATACTGCCGTACACGCAGTCCTTCAGTCATGCAAAAACTGTATTTTTAGAAAGCTCTGCTTGGCTCCTACCTAGGGACGTGCAACCATAAAGTTCACCAGTACTTGGCTAGCCCTTCCCTGCTCTCCCTGCAGCTGGATGAATGTTCCCTCTCCTTAAGGAAAATACTCAGACTCCCCAGAGCTACTGCCGGAATAAAAGTCAAACAGCTTAACTTCGGAGAGCCTTTCCTTTGACAAAACAAGTCAATAACTGTTTGTTAGATTTTCCTGGTCATTTTGCTCACAGAATTCAACACAGCTGCTTCCCACAGGGCTTTTTTTTTCTTTCACACCCTTGTAGACACAGAGAGAAACTCCTGTCAATATTTGTCTCCAGGCAACACAGCCATTAGATGGAAACCCCCTGGACACTGGGCATCACCCTTGGCTCTGCTCATCAGGAGATTGCTGTGGTCCTTTGGCACCTGGGAGGTTTGATCCTGTGCAGCCTTCATGTGGCAAAGGCACCCCATGGGATCCCCTAGGGGATAAATAATCAGTTTCCTAAAATCTGGACAACTGTTCCTATCCCTTGGCCACCTGCTGAAGGGATTTACATTTTGAAACACCAACAGTGATGCAGCGACTCCCTTCAGGGACACCTGAAATGGTGACAAGTGCCCTGACTGGGAACAGAGAGGATTAATCCCAGCACTTGGCCCCAGCAGCACCATTTCCAACGCCTTTCTCCTCTTGTCCTTCAGCAGTACCAGCACTCTACACAAATCCCTGCTTTGTTTTGCCTGTAGAAATAATACAAACACATAAAGGCTCTTTCTTTGCTCCATCTTCATCTTGAGGTGATGGAGGGGAAAAAATGAGTAAATATTTACAGCTGCTCCAGCCAGAGCAGAGCGAAAATCCAGAGGTGATTTCCCTCTTACTCTTTCTGTACAAAGAATATGAACAGAGGGAGGTTTCAATCCCTTTGGAAAGTCTCTGATTATTCCTAGTGTCTTGATTATTTTTTTCAAAGCAAGAAAACCCACTATTTTAAGGCATCACTAAAGGAATGAATTTGACAAGCCTTTATCCAAATGAATGTTTAAATTTTGAAAGGGTGGGGGGGGGGGGGGGGAAATCCAGTGTGACTGACAAAGTCCTTTTCAAGCACATTAATATGCTGAACCTTACATGACATTTCTGTGGGTGTTAGTCTAAAGAGCTATCTTTACATGCAATGTAGCAAATGAACCGTGTAAGGCGAGGACTGGAGCTATATGCATCTTTGCTGAGTAGTACTATAGGATTGTAAAACCTGACAAGCTTGTTCTGTTAAAGCTCCATGTCCACATGGAAAAGGCTGTGTATTCTTGTTTTTCAAGCACCTGAAAAGTTTGTTGTAGACTAACTATTGCCATTTATAGTCTGTGTTGCAAGGAATAGATCTTGGGTTTTTGTTCTTTTTGTTTATTTTGTGGGGAGTTTTTTTAATGCTAAACCCAGGTAGCTGATCCCTAAGGCAGTGAGGGGCTCAGGGTGGAAGAGATGCTATGGGAGCAGCTGCTAGAGGTGAAGAAGTGCAGCTCTGGCTCCCACCAGGTCTCATTGTCCTTTTCCCATTGAGGAAATGTTTGCCTGCTCTTTCCCCTGGAAGGTTAGGAGAGGGCTGGGGGTCTTGCAGCCAGTCCCATTCCAGCCTTCTGGTAGAGAGAGAGGTGAGAAACTCAGTTGGTGGGCTTTTGATGGCACTTTGGTAAGGAATGAGGAGTGTCAACAGCAGCTGGGGATTCTTTACACTGCAGGCAGCCTCCTTCAGTTCCAGCTGGAGACCTGTGGAAAAAGGGTCACTTCTTGTTGCTCCAGAAGAGCAAAAAAGGTAGAATGCTGCAAGAAAGGTTATGACAGAAACACAGGGTTGGATTTTTTTCAGTGATAAATTTAGTTTATTGCTGCTGCCCTACTTCCTTCTGGTGGTCTATGCACAGGTGGGTAACCCCACCTTATCCCCGTACTTTAATTGCTTTTTAAAAAAATAAATTGTTTGAAGATCTGTATCATGTGTCCCTCCATAGCTTTCCATCTGTCTTTTCTTCTCTCTTGACTTTTTTATGGACTTTTGGGTCATCCTCACCCTTCCCTGGGGTTCCCTTGCCAGTTGCTCAGGTCATCTTTGAAACCCCACCAATCCTCCTCTGCCTGATCCCACCCCTGTGAGGAGGAAACAGATAAGTCTGGCCATATTCTCTAATCTGTAAGGTAAAAAAAACCCCAAACCCCCAGTGATCTTGCCACTAGTAGCTGTTTGCATTTAATTTTCCTTTTCCTGAATTTCATGTTCATTTGCCTTTACTTTCAGGGTGGCTACCAAGCTCCTTTCAGCACTGAATTAGGGAAACAGAGGATACAGTAGCAGCTGAAGTCACCTATTAATCAAATTAATATGCCTTGGTGAACCAATTCACAGCACCGTGGCTCTGGCTCTTGTGATTCCGTAACATCTCATGACATTCAATATTTTCGTTAAAACTCTGCTTTCCAGATGGATGTGATGACGGGAGAAGCTGAGGAAGAATTAGCAATAAAGTATCTGGAGCACCTGGCTGTAGAGAGTAATTGGCAAATGGGACCCAAGTGCATCCTAAAGTCTCAGAAAACCAGAAGGCAAATATAAAAAGCACCTGCAAACAACTGTTGTTGGCTGAGCTGCTGGAAAGATGCCTGACATGTGCCTGACTGGCTGCTCCTGTGGACAGGAGCTGTTGAGTGCTGATCCCAAATGCTCCCAAATGCTCCCAAATGCCACAATGTTTTCTGGGTAGCCCCCTGTGGGAGCCAGCAGGGAGTGGAGAGGTGAGGGTGGGTGCAAAGTGGGGCAAGAATTTATCCCAGAATCACAAAATATGCTGAGTGACACCCTGTGCCTGCGAGAGCACTGTCCAAGTGCTTCTTGAACTCTGTCGGGCACCCACAAAACCTATGGAATGGGAAATCTGAATTTCCAACCCACCATGAGGGTTTGTAATGAAAGTGTCCTCTGCTAGAGGGTTTTGAGGTTCTCTGCATGAGGTGAATCCTTGGCTGGCATTCCTTCCCAAGGGGTTGTGCTGAGAGGGGCAGCAGTGTGAGCACCACAAACTTGTGAAGGTGCTGACTTACAGGAGCAGGGAACTCTGCTGGGTGAAACTGGGACTGTCACTTGCCATGGGCTGCCCATACACTGCCCCCACCCCCCGAGAAATGACTACGCTGCTAGTCAAAATATTGCAGAAAATACAGTTTTATGAACATCTTGACATGAAAACTTTAAAAATATGTGGGGTATGAGGCAGTAAGAAAGACACCTGATGAACAGCTTGGCATAAAGGCAAACTACCCACAGATAAAAGAGGTGCTGAGGCTGACTGTGAGACTGGTGAAAGACCTCTCCTGCCATCCCTGTTCTGCTGTGGAAATGGCTTAAGTTGTCACCAGGAACAGTTTGCAAAGGCTCACACAAAGCCACTGTCAGAAATAACTCAAACGCAGAGAGGAAAAAATTGCTCGAGAGTTCTTTTGGGAAGGATTAGGTTTTAAATAATTGCCATTCATAAGTTAATTTCACATCCTCTTGGAGCTTGGCCTACTAGGATTTGAAGGCTTGACTGGAGCTGGCAGACAGGGTGGGCACTGATTCCAGGGCCTGACTGCCAAGAAAAAGGAAAATATTAAGAGTAAAAATTGGCAATGCAAAAAAAAAAAAAAAAAAAAAAAAAAAAAAAAAAAAAAAAAAATGAG
>VXBX01006395.1:162019-204481 GCA_013400415.1 Scytalopus superciliaris
AAAAAAAAAGGGAAAAAAAAAAAAAAAAAAAAAAAAAGAAAAGAAAGAAAGAAAAGTAAAAAGAAAAGGCCAGGGAAATATAAGCAAATGAGATTTAGTTTAGGAAAATTATTGTTCTCTGAGCCATGGACTGATTTTATGGCTGGCTTATTAGTCAGAGTCTTACATGAGCCTGGCCTTTGTAATCAATGTCTGAAGAGAAACTGGTGGAGAACACAGCTCCCAGTGCTTTAATAATTTGTAAATCCATGATTTCATTATTTTTAATCATGGAATTTTTTTAAATTTAAATTCGTATCAAAGTCTATTAAAAGCATTCGGGAGACTCCTCTCAGCTTTAACAACTTTGAATCAAGCCCTGTAAAAATAGATGCTATGTGCCTCAAAGCTTCTGCTGCAGCCTTGCCAACTGAGTCCAAGCAGCAAAGTAAAACCACAACTCTCCTGTTTCTTACCCCCGGCTGTTTTGGGTCAGGAGTTATCAGGGCCCAGACAAAGCTCTTGTGATACCTCTCAGTCCTTTTGCCCGGTGATGGACTAGACCTGGGAGATCTGAGCTTGCTCCTGCCGTTCTTTCAGGTGTTGAGCACACACATCCCCTCTGTGTTTGACAGCAGAAAGGTGTCCAGCTTCCCAGGAGGTGCTTTGCACAGAGCCATGAGGTAGATGAACAGCTTGTTTCCAAAAGGAAAATGTGTGTGATGGAAAGAAAATTACCCAGGACCCACGGGAGAGCAGTGAACCCAGAGCAGAGCCCCGCTGCAAGGGCTTCTTCTCCTCCCAGGGCAAGTCAAGCCATTGAGAGCATTGAATCAGAGGCCAGTCTGCATCCAACATCCAGCACTCAGCACAGTGCAGGACACTCTCTGTGGGAGAAGGAGCCCGGGGTAACACCCAGCTCTCAGGTAAAGCCACACACCAAGAGATTGGAGATGCAGACAGATTCAAGAAAAACTGATGAAAACAGATTGTTAGACAGCCTTATGATTCTCAGTGAAGGACATGTTTTTCTTTCTGGAAGAGAGCCATGATGTAGAAATAGACTGAAACCAAGAAAGAGGGCTGCAGCCATAGCTGAGGCTGTATATTTAAACATTTTTGCTGTCTGACCATCTGGGCCTGTAGCTAAATTTACCTACAAATTATTTTCAATGTTTCCTACATCTTGAGAGGTAAAAGGTGCACTTGATACTTTATGCCAGGAGGAAGGGCAAAATAAATGCACTGGGTCAGCTTTCCCCAGTGTCACACCTGTGCTTATGGTTTAGGACGCCCAACCTGTCTTGTCAACCTTCAACCACACCTGACGAACTCCAGGCTGGATCCTTTGGACACACAGACCCCCCCCCCCCAAGCCAACACAAAATCTGGATTTGCATTCTTGCTCTGTATAACACAACTCAGTGCCACGACTGGCAATGCAAATGACTCAACATCTTTTTCTGCCTTTATGCTGCCACGGATTTCTTTTTCAAACCAAAACTACAGGAAGACTCTTTCCATGATGAAAATACTTACGGGTGGTCAGAAAAGCCCAGTTTCTGACCCAGCTCAGGCAAATTTTCTTGGTGACTCCTGCATGCCTGGATCCCAGGAGAAAGCCCCAAACCCAGGTGAGGTCTGTCAGATCCCTATACATCAGGGAGCTCACGTGAGAGGGACTGAGAGATTCTGAATGAGAAAGTTGTGTTTTGCCACTACCACAAAATGAGGCTCCTGTATCTAGCCCTGGTTTGACCACTGCTCTGAAAGGAGTCCACCACCCCAAATTTTAAGTGCCCCAGTCATCCCTTGAAGACTTGGCTTGCCAATATCTCCTTGGAAAGGCAAATGAATGAGGATGGCTGAACTTGCTGGTCAAAATTTGGACCTCCCGAGCTCCTGGGCTGTGCCCCAGCACCTACAGTGGAGCACTGAACATTCAGCAAGTCTTGTCAGACTCAATGTCTCATCCTCTGCCTGTGTTGTTTCTCCTCTTAAGGCAATTTTCCCATCTGAATGGTTTTGTGAAAATGGTTCCTCCACTTTGGAGAGAAAATTGTGAAAGTATCTGCTGAACAATCACATCCCAGAGCTGATTGTTTTTCAGATCTTAAACCAAACCCCCATATTAGTCTCCAATTACTGCCCATCAAATTGGGAAAGACTAGAAGTAATTATATTTGGGGATTAGAGAAATTAAGTCTCAAGAGACATGGGAGGACCTTTCAGCTTTTTAATGCTGTTGATTGTGTCTTTCTGTTCTGTGTGCCATAAGAGTTTATCTATGATTTTTAGTACATTAAAAATAGCCATAGGGAAAGTCTTATATGCTTCCATCCATCCCACATTATGTAAAAATCATTTCAATAAGAGAGACTTTCTTGGTAATAGAGCTCCTCTATCTAGCTGGTTGTGAGCATCCTGCCTTCAGAGGGTTTCTTTTCAACAAATGGCATGGAAAACTCTTCCAAGGCCAAAATAATGTGAATGAGATTTATTAATCCCATAGCCCTTGTCACTCATGATAATGCTAATAATCCATAAGCCGTACATCATGCCTAATACTCCATGTAACAAATGCATCTCTGGGAGATGAACAATAAATCCTGTGTGCACTCTGCTCCCTCCTCCTCCATATGGATGAGAAAGCCCCAGATTTGGTGCAGCATTTTCCAGCTACTCTGGTTCCTTCTTGCTTCCTGCACTGGCAGGGGGCTGACACTGCCCCAGTCCTTCCCAGGGGCTGCTCCTCCATCAGTACTTGTCACTGTATTTGCAGTCAGGGTAGCGGTAGGCGAAACGGGAATCGCAGGACCGCAGAGGCTTCAGGATCTCTGCCAGCTTGGCAATGGCCTCGTTGACACCCTGGTCATCGGTGAGGCCGCTGGCACAGTCCTGGAGGAAGCTGTCTATCTTCTCCTGCACGGGTTGCAGGAATTTCCCCTTCAGGAGCTTCGGCAAAAGCTCTTGACACACCATGATGAGGCTGTGCTTCTCCCTGATGGAGTCACAGGACACAAACGCAGACTGGCAGTCCACAGTCAAACAGCTAAATATATCTTTGTACTCCTGCTGGCCATTGATCAGCTGGCTCCCTGTTGGAGGCAATTAAAGCAGTTGTTACAAACACAGCAGTGAGCTCTGGGATAATCCCAGATGTCCGTAACTCTGTGTTAACATGGGGTTTGTTGCTATCTAAAGGATGTGGGCACCTTTCACCACAAACCACTCTGTGCTATGGGCCAATTTTCTCACTCCTGAAATATGTATATTTTTCTGAATGACAGAGCTCTGCAGAACTGCCTGACAGAGGAACTGGAGAGGAGTCTGTCAAGTCAAACTGATGCAGAAAAAATGAGAACTGGAATACAAACCTAAAATGTGGAGTTCCTACAAAAACTATACAAGTAAGCAGACCTGTAATTCTTTCCATGTTACCCAAATCATTAACTTGCAACAACAGCTCATTTAGCTCAAGTCAAGTTAATAGTAATAGCTGTTGGGACAAGAAAAAGAAACCCAGTGGAAAATTTTCTGACAGCTGCCCTTGAATATTTGAGACCTGCTCAACAAAATGTGTGAGCTGAGGAAAGGCCTTTTGAAAACTTGAACATTCAAAATTAAACTATTAAATTACTGAAGACCTGTCTTTGACTAGCTCTGCTTCCTGGATTAGACCAACATAGCCTGTGAACAGTGAATAGTAACCCTTGATTTTATGTAAAAATGGAAAAAGGGGGATTTTGTTGTTATAATAATAATAACAACTATTATTAGTTAATGTGATAAATGCAGGTAAAAAGGGTTCGATTTGACCCAATACTTAAAGCAAATGAAATTACAAAATTTATACTTGCAAATGCTGACATTTGTGAGGCAAAAGTTTAAAAAGGGGTGATTTAGCAAAACTTCAAATGGAAGTGTTGAGCACTGTGAGCACTGAAAGCTGCTGCCAGCTACAGAGGGGGTCGGTCACCAAATCCCTGGCGGCACAAACTGTCGCCTTCCCACACAGAGCCAGGATGGAAGGAGCTGCTGTTGGTAAATCTCTCCGTGAGCTTTTCATTATTTAATTTAGCATGTTTGGCTTATTAAAAAAACCACCAAACAAAGCAGTAGAGTTGAGCGTAGCAGGTGACAGATTTGTTTGCCCTGCCTCGCTAAGCCCTCCCGCGACAGACGCGCGGCCACGGAGCCTGCTGAGTACCTTCCTCCTTGTCGATGACCCCCAGCGTGCTGGCATCCCGGATGAACAGATGCCCGTTGCTGAACACGCCGAAGGTGCCAGCGTCCACGTGGGTGAAGTAGAAGAAGTAGTTGAGGTCGTTGGTGCCCATGGAGCGGAGCACAGCCAGGAGCTGCAGGGCCAGGTCAGCGGCCACCTCAGGGGTCGTGCTGTAGAAGTCGCGCAGGGGTTGGGTGCTGGCACTGACCACCAGCCTCCCACAGGAGCCCAGGTACCGTGGGAAGGGCCACCCCTCCACATTGGGGAAGATCTGCCAGGGAGAGAAGGAATGGGTGGATTACCCCTGCTTTCTGGCCACTGCGCTCTGCCCATGGACCCACCTCCCTCCTGGAGGGTTTTAAAGTGACCTATCTGTCTTCAAGCAGCAAACCCAGTGTTGTGTTGGCTTCCAAAACCCTTCCTCACCCCATCCTGCCCCAGCAGCTGGGAAAAGTGCTGCTCCATCCTGGTAATGAAGAAGAATCTGATATTTTAAGACTTATTCTATGAGGGAGACTAACTGGAAAGTCTGAGATAATAATGGGTTTCAAATTCATGAAAATTTTAGCCGCAGAACATCTAATTTTAGGTGTCTTTGATGGGTCCCTCATGAACACTGTGTAGCTGAAGTCACGTCTAGGAGGTGAGGTGGGGCTAAAGCAATTTTTGCTGATCTGTGAGAACTTCCTGGCTCTTTTGTAAGAGACTTTGCAGTCTCAGGAACAGAAGTGTTGGGTGTTTGCTATGGTGGGAACAGCCGGGTTGGGCTCACTGCATCCCTGCAGCTCATGCAGTTATCCCAGGTGGAAAATAAATCGTATGACTGCTGAGCTCTGCCAGCACAAAGCTTTCTGTCATTTACATTATAACTCGTTTATGTTATAACTTCTCTGTCTCTCCAGTGCCCCGGACTCTGCCAAGGCATTATGGACTTGTCCAATTTCATGTTCAAGGTTGCTTTTCCCTTCTGCCATGAAGGTATTTTGGGTACCCACATAAAATCAAACCATTTCTCTTTAGCGTATTTTTCTCACCTCTTTAAGCTGCATTTCCATATCTTTAGAGTGCTAAGAGCCATATCCTCATGGCCCAGTGAGCCATGGCCAGGGTGTCTGAATGATCCCCAGTTGTCTCCTGGAACATGAGCACCATTCCCCCTCCTTGGGACAGGGTAGAGCCCTGTGCACTGCTGAGGGCAGCAATGACCTGGGGCCAGAGACACACGATGCTGCCACTGCCTCTGCTCCTCATGGAGTTGTAAAGGGTTGCAAGAAACACCAGTGAGGACTAAAGGTGTGCTGGTGTGGGGAAAGGTGAGGATACTCCTTCGGAGACATAAGGAAAGACAGAAGCCACACAGCAGGCTTGTCAGCTGGGGACCAGGGGAAGGGTGTGATCACTGCCTTCAAATCCAGAGTTCAGTTGTATTTGGAATTCAACCAAACACTTCTGCAAAGCTGCACTTTGTTGTGGAGCTAGTTACCAGTGTCATGCAAATGGAAAACACAGCACTGGCACATGGAACATGGGAAATCAGTGCTCCCCAAGTCCATGTTCAACATCCACACTGCATCCTGGGCCTCCCACTCAAAAGCATGCTCCTTCTCTTTCATAAACAGACTGCCATTTTAAGTAATATATTAGCAATGCAAACTTAACACTGTGAAGTATCGGGGGTGTGTAAAACCCTGGCTGCAATACCCAGCCTGGGCTCTGATTTATTTAAGGATCTGGGCATTCCTATCCCTCCACAGCTTCATGGGCTGGTGCAAGGAAGACAGCAGGATTCTACCTGGTTTCAGCCATCCAACCCCATAGTAAAAAACATGCTTCATGAAGACCAGGGAGCGTGCCAAAGGCCAGGGCTGGGACTCCTCTGCAGCTGGGAATTGGTGTGCATTTCATGGCAGGATTTGCTTTGTGAGGGGTTGTGGGCTGGTGTCTCAAGCAGGTGCAGGGTGGCACATACCTGCAGCAAGATGGGGTGTGAATTCACCGCCAGGGTGTACAACAGGCGCAGCTTGTCCCGGTCGGTGAGATGGTCCATGTAGATGCTGCCGGCGTCCGGCACCTCAGCATAGCGCCGCACTATCCTGTCCAGGAGGCGCTGGGATGGGCAGCGCAGCAGTGGGCTGGGCAGACCCTGGGCAGAGGGGAAAACGTGGCAAAGATGTTTATTTTCCAGCCTGAGATGTTGCAATGTGCTTGGACCATGCTGTGGGCACAGGCACCTCTGTGCTCTGCCTGCTGCTGCATGGGATGGGCACACGGGGGGATCTCAGCAGCAAAACCCTCCTAGGAAAAGGCTGTGCCGTCCAAAAATGCCTGTTCATAGCTCAGGTTTCCAGAATGGCTACCAGTCTTCATGACACAGCCATGGACTCTCCAAAGCTCATATTCTGCCTGGCTGCAGGGCACCATGTGTGTCCACACCATGGGCCTCCTCCCTCCACCCAGCTTTCCAGCCCTGGCATCCCAGCTCACTGGTGGAGGCCCTCCTGTTGTTAAAACAGTGAGTCACTTCCCTCATTAAATAATCTTCAGATTGCTTCACTATTTGCTTAACCTGTGAGCAGCTTTCTTGTAAATACTATTTGCTAAGGTCAGTAAACATGCTTTAAAAGTGTAAATAAACACTGTGTGTGAGTACAGGCACAGGATATATTCTCCCTCTGATAAACTCACGCATTAACTAGCAAAACTAAATTTGAATAGCCTGTGTGTATTTTTTGTAAATACCAGCAGCAAATAGAGAACCATTGGGCTAATGGAGTCAATTATCACTGTGTTTCAGATTTGGAGGTTTGGCTTGTAAAATTGCACAAGCTATTGATGGCTGGCATAAATGGCATAGAAATTTATACTTTCATAGTGAAAAATTACCTTTTTTTTTTCCCCGGTTGGTCTTCCTGAATAAGCAAGGAGAGTGGATGTATGGAGGGTTGTCCACAGTAGCACAGAAACACTGCCCTGCCATGCCTTTGCTAGGGAAGGGAATCAGGCTTTTTGCAGCCTTCTTATTAAAAGTGATCCCAGTAGCCAAATATACTCGTTTGGGTTTTCTTTATATTTTGATGGTTGGGAGATGTTTTTCAGAGGAAAGGGCATTGGAGCTCTCTTTGCTCCCTGCCATTCCTCATGCTGAGAGCAAAGATTTGACTCAGCATCTCCTCAAGTCATTTGGTATCTCTGAGGTAGGTCCCTCTCAGCCCTTCCTGTGCGAGCTGTTCATTTGGCATAAAACACTTTAGTATCCAGCCACAACAAAGAAATAAAGAAACATGAAAAGAAAAAGTGTGACATTTTCCCAGTTTGAGGTGGAAGGAGGGACTGGATGTCCCATGTCTTCTCCTTCTATCCCTGCTGGCCTCAGTGAGGTTCCAACCACGCCTTCCTTGGCCATCAGTTGCACAGAATGCCAATAATTGGACAAAACTACCTGAGAACCTCAGCCCCAACTGAAGTGTTGTTTCACATCAACCAAAGAACCCTTTTCCCCCTTTTTTGCTCAAAAATAATTCTCCCCAGTTCAAGCCACAAGTCTTCATACACTCCTCTCCTCTGGTGTGACCTTATCAAGGAAATATTTTCTCACTTAATTGTCTAAAACCATAGAAGAGTTGCAGGAAGGTTATGTCTGACTGTCACTTTCCTTTTGGAGGAGAAGCAAGAAAAAATGAGCAGAACAGAACTGTGTTGAGTAAGACAAATGGTGGAGAAAGTGTCTTGCAGCTCCACGTGCATGCAAATATTTGCAATCAGTTAGAAAGCCTTGCTGCTTAGCAAGCAAGGAGTTTGCTATGTAAAAGCTGAGACCCTGAAGAGCACATGGTAGGAACAGAAATCACAGAGGCAGAGAAGGCATGAAAGGTGTAAAATAGGATGTTTCCAGGGTCAGTGCTCATCCTCCTAACACAGATGTGGTGCTCACGGTTGCTGGTTTTCTGAGGAATCATTTCAGGCACACCAGCACCAGTGTGGGAGCAGAGGAGCAGGGCTGGGTGCTACCACCTTTGTATCAACCACTGGTGCAGCTTTCTGCAGTTTCATGAAGCCCCGAGTCACAAAAACTGGACAATGGAGCCTTTTGATTTTGGTATAGTCAACAGTGTAAAGCTCAGCACCTGCTTGATTGTTTCAGTGGAGCTGGGGGTCTCCCCTTCCTGCAGACCCATGGAAACATCCCTGCAGCAGAAAAAGAGCTGGAGTTGTGAAACTGCCAGGCAAAAATTCTCAGTGGAAGAAAAATGGGAAGAACACATACTGGAAACACTGGTGAGACTGATTTATCTGAGAATATGTTCAGTCCTTTGCAGTGTCTTATCACCCCAGAGAATAAGACCTGACAGACAGCCTGATGTATTGTTTGTGATTGATGTGGAAAGCTTCTTATTTACTTTGATTAAATACCTGCATGTTTATATCTGATAATGAGTAGTTTCTGCACAGCCTACCTGCACTCAGCTGTGATTTTCTTCCCCCTACTGCATAGTACATGATGCATTTTAAACTCAGTGTTTACATACATATGCATATGTGGCACAGACACACCCAGAATTCACTCTGACATAAAGACAACCTCTGAAAGAAAACTCCTTGCTCTGTTTTTTCTTCTGCCAGCCCAAGGAGGGGTGACAGACCAGGAGCACCGTTGCCTTCTGCCCCATGGGCCACCACCTGGATGCAGCTTTACCAGACTATCAGGTTTAGGGTGGGCTCCAGGAGGAAACACTTAGATGTAGGTGTCGAAGGACCTACAGCTCCTGGCCACGTGAATCCAAGGGTTTCTTTCACTCCCAAAAGAAAGAAAGTACAGAAAGATGCTCTGAGAAGCTCTGGGGCTCATCCTCACTGTCAGCAGGTTTACCAAAACACATCTGATGGTGGCGGGTCTGGGAGGTAGCTCTGGGAGAGAAGAGTGAGCTGCTTTCCATGTCCTGCAAGCAAAACAATGTGTGCTGCACTCAGAGGCCAAATAACCAGAGTGCTGACACATCTTCTAGGGCAGGTGGAAGTGCTGGTCAGTAGTTTCAAACATTCTGTCCTAGAGAGATGGGCTGCAAATACTGGGTTTTCACCTTGGTACTGCTTTTCTCTGCCTGTTTTCAGCATTTTCCAAGCTGAGCTTTGTAGGCAGGGCTGTAAATTTGCCCCTTGGGCAATCTGTGCTGAAACTAACCTGCTTTGTTGTTGTTCTTCCCCTCCAACAGGAAAATCATGCAGCATGGTTTGAGGTGATGAGCTCCTGAGCAAAGCAGTGGGTGGCGGGGGCTGCCATGCAGGCTGAGCCCCTGCTAAATCCTGCTCATCTCTGAGACAGGCTAGAATTTAAGACTGAAGACTTTGCTGCATCCAATAAAGATTTTCATTCTGGTGGGTGAAATAATCACCGTGGCAGGCAGCATGGCTGATGGTTGGGTCAGGGAGGGCAGGCAGCGTAAAGTGGGAAAACGTTACTTCATGGTCTGTCATTTTGATTCAAGCACGTTATGGTTTGTCGCAATTCTCTGTCTATAAGACAAAATTACCTGAGCCCATTAACTTTCCTTGGTGCTGCTGTAAGGGCTAAACTGCAGGGAGGGGAGTACAGACACCACTGGGTGACTCCAGCTTTGTGAGACAGAGTGGGCATCGTGTCAGGCTTCGAAAGCCATGTGCTGTTAACATCTCTGAAAAGAGGGAGGGGGGCAAATCAAGCCATGAAAGCAGGTCTGCAGGTAAGCCTTTGCAGTGATATATGGTACCCCCAGGAAATTCCTCTCTGATGGCTCATGCTAGGTTACCAACATTATCGGCCCAGCAAACACCACTGGGGTACAGGCAGAGGTGCTCCTGTGGTTTCTGTCTGGGAGGAGGGCAGGTGGTGTGGCCAGAGAGGAAGGGGATCCCCATCTCTATGGGTCCAGATGGCTTGGGGAGGTCACACGGCAACCTGTGGTGGGTTGGGGTAGTCTCATGTAGAAACACACACACAGTGTGACTGAAATGAGGTTGTCTCTGGCTGTTTTTCAATTTAAACCACTGTGAGACCCGAAGCCATTTTGCAGAGCACATGCTTGATCTGAAAAAGTGATGGCTGCTGAAATTTGGAGGTGGGGGAGTAGGTCCCAGGTCCTCTGGATCACTATGCTTCTCTGTGTATTCAAACCTGTACATTGTTAGAAGGGATTTATATTCTAATTTAGGTTTCTCTGATTTACAGAACCAAAGGACCATAAAAAAATATGAGCAGAACAATCCTGAGGCTGATGTGCAAAAGTCTGGGCCCCCCTGCAGCCTCCTGTGCCCTCTCCAACTAAAAAGCTGCAGGGTTTGCTGAAATGTTCCAGGGAGTTTGTCCCTGGGCATGTCCCCCAAGGCTGGCCCTGAGCTCACTTGAGAGGAGCCCTAGAGCCAGTGTCAGCTCAGCTTCCCAGTGCTGCTGCACAGGGAAATTCAAGCCCCAGGGAGAAACTGGATAGGTGCAAGGCCAGGGTGCCCAGCCAGCATCTCTGTGTGGTGCTGTGCGTGCATATGTGTGTGTGTGCATGTGTGTGTGCACATGTGCATCCACATGTGTGTGTGTGTGCAGTCCAGCCAGCTCAGCTGGGAGTTCAGACTCACAGAGGACAGGGTAGGGGAAACTGTACAGCACATGAAGAGCCTTTTAAGGAGAAGGATTTGGGCTCAGCTAATGACTTAACTTTGCAGCAGATCTGAGATACCACAGAGCCACATTTCTCCTGTTACTTTTCCACCCAGCTCAGCAAATGGAAGGTTTAACCTCTTGACTTGCACGCAGCACTTCTGGGGGAGGCAGCACAGTTTTGCACAAACACCTTGGACGCTCCAGCAAGGCTGGAGGACCTGGTAGCCCAACTTGCCCTCCTGCAGCCCGGAGGCTGCAGTGCTGCCTGGGGGGACAGTGGCGGCCAGCAGCTGCCTGGGAAATTGTTGCCTGCCACTGCAGGGTGTTGTTCCTTCCTGTGGCCCACGAGCTCAGGTAAGGGATGCTCCGAGGGGAAGTGATACAAATCTGTCCGCTACTTATTACCTGAGTTTACCTCAACATGTTCATTCCCTCACCCGGAGATTACCACAGATTTTTACCCCCTTAGTTTTCCCTACCTGTGCACTACTGATTGCCTCAGTTTACCTCATTATGTTCTTTCTATCTGCTACAGGCTACCCCAAATTCTATCCCAAATATTTCCCCAGCATTTCCACTAGATTAATGCATTTTTACCTTAAAATGTTCATTCTCTGCCCTATAGGCTACCTCAAGTTTATTCCCAAAGTTCTCCTACCTGTCCACTACTGATTACCTAATTTCTACCTCAAAATGTTGTTTTTTCTTCTCTACAGATTACCTCAGATTTTACCTCCAAAATTCTCCCTACCTGTCCACTGCTGATTACCTATTTTTTACCTCAAAATGATCTTTTTTTTCCTGTGCAAATTACCTCAGGTTTTACCCCAAAATTTTCCCTACTTGTCCATTATCACAGACTTTTACCAAGATTTTCTCCCTAGTGCCTCTCCCTAAGTTACTAGATACAGTACAGTGTAGATATATCCAAAAAGACATTTCCCAGTCAGTCATGTGCCACTCAGGGGGGTAGTGGCTTCAGGGGGACCTGCTGTGCTGGACTGTCAGTGATTTGGGTGCAGCCCTGGCCCCATCCCTGGCACTGCTGCTGCTGCTGCTGCTATGTGGGGTCTCTCATTCTCCCTTCTCAGGTGTGATGAGGGTTTTTGTTACTTCACAGGTTTACAGAAGAGAGAAAACTAAAGCAGCATAACTTTAGCACTCAACAGAGCTGAGTGGACAGCAAGCAGTTGTCTTTATAGAAAGAACTATTAAGTCCCTTTTTCACAGCCACTTTTCTCTTGGAAGGGGGAGAAGTACTGGAATAATCCTTTTTTTCCTCTCAGGGTCTTGTTTAGTGTACATCAAACCTCCTTCCTGCCCCGCTCCGGTGGTTATAGCAATGATTTGCTGTTGCTTTGATGGGGTGAGGGGTTGCCCCGTGCTGTAGCCACCCATCTATCTGGAGGCAGCAATCCCCCCAGACAGTGTGCCTGTCCTGGCTTCGCCTGTGACACCCCAGGACTGTGACAGAAAGGGCAGTGCTTCTTTGTGCCTGAGCTCATTTGCTATGGATGGCAGGCGGGTGAGTAATAGAGGCTCTGGCTCTGACTGCCCATGCCACTCCTGCCAGCCACAAGCAAGAGGGGCCCACGCTGCCTTGGTCCCCAGCCCAAAGCAAAATCTCTTTCAAGGAATAAGCTGCCCTTTTGCGTGCAACTTTACGACCTAAAAAAAAAACAAACCAAAACCAAACCAAAATGCTGAGACGTGATTGAAACTAGGACAAAAAAAGGTAGAAATTTCCCCACTGGAGCTGTCACTGTGTTTGTGTCATGGTCTTATATTGTCCTTGTGCCCAAAGCCAGTGAGTGCTACAGCCTTCCATGGGTCCCCAGCCTCAGCCTGCACTATGAGCCAGGAGCTGATGCTCTCCTTGCTTGGGCATTACCTGTGCCTGGGGGTGATTTGCCCTGGGCTGTGACACTCTTCTTCCCATCAGGGCCTCATTTTGCTTCTCCCCTGTGTCTTGGGGGGACATGGGGCTGCCCCATCTCCATCAGCTGGGCAGGGGAGACAGTACCAGCCATCACCCAAACTCTCCCTCCACCCAGCAAGTTGCAGCCACGTCTCCTTCAGACCCTTCTTCCTGAACCCCCAAACCACATGGCAACCCCTGGGCGGTGTGGGGGGACAGGAGCCGTGGGCACAGACCTGGACCAGGTCAGGGGTGAGGCGCTTGGCCCGCAGCCACTTCTGGAAGCGCTGTGTGCGGCGCAGGGCGCGCTCCAGGCTGCAGGTCTTGGTCTTCAGCAGGGAAGTGCAGATGCGCTTGTCAGCCCGGTCGTGCTGGTACTTGGAGGTCAGCCGGGTGATGTCAACCAGCCGCCAGCTCTGGGCATCGTCAGTGTAGTTGCCCGAGTAGCTGAGCAGGTAGCTGGGGGGCAGCTTTAAATGAGAAGAAAGCCAGGTGTCAAACCTGCCAAACCAAAACGAGAGCCCCACGGAGAGCGGGTTAACAAGCCACACGGACACCCGCGCAGCGCCCGCCCCACTGAGCTTCTCCACCTCGTGCCCACCCCAGAAGCTTTCTGCCAGCACAGTCACAGAATATTCTGACTTGGAAGGGACTCACAAGGATCATCAAATCCAGCTCCTAAAGCAAATAGCTTGTTCAGAGATCAAACCCATGAACTTGGTGATTTTAGCACCATGATCCAACCAGCTGAGCTAATCTCAGGGTCATTGTATGGCGCAAGCTGAGTGACCCCAGGTGGGTGGTCCCAGGCACTGGGGTGAGGTGAGCAGGATAAAACCATCAACTGAGGAAACTTGCTTTGGAAAAGACACCCTTCTTTACATCCCACTGAAACCATCCCTTGTCTCGAAGTCTGCTGATGGGGCTAGGAGTGAAACACCCAAATGGGGTCTTTAGGACCACATAGAGGGAGGGAGGAAAGGGTTGCATGGATTTTGGTTCATGAAGAATCCCTGGTGTTTTAAAATTAATCCTAGAGAGTACTCAACATGGAGTACTCTGGTCAACTCAAATGGAGTATTCAACAGTTAAAGGGATCCTCCTGACAATAAAAACTCCTGACAAAAAATGTATTTGGAAATATCAAAATGAACTTTTGTTTTTAGGTGGTGGTTTTACTCAGCACTGGGGTCAACGTCTCCCCCAACATCACTGACTGTATTTTAGCAGCCAGGAGGAGTGACCTCCCCAGCAGCAGCAGTTTGGGGTGTGATGGGGGGACAGGGTATGTGTGCCCTGGGCGTGCAGCACCACTGTAGCCATGGAGATCTTGCACTAATTTGCTCCCCCTACACAAGCACAGGAGGGGAGCATATGGGCTGGGTAATTAGGTAATTTTTTTTGTTTCAGCAGCCCCCTCAGCGCTGCCCACACACGCGTCGCACATGCCGGTGCCGAGGAGTGCGGTGCCTTCCCTGTAAGTGTGTCTCTAACCTGCTCTCTTGGAAAGAGCCTGAACTCTGACCTTTGGTTTGGCCAACGTCCTGCATTCGCTGCTTCTGATGCCTCCTGTCCCAACCTCCTTGCCCAAGTGTGCACGAAAGCACGTCCTAATTTATTCTCACCATAAATTAAAGCTGGTCACTCAGAAGTGAAACAGGAGAGGCAAGAGGTTCCCTGCAGGATTAGCTAGCTGGAGTTAGATGAAAAGACATTAACGAATCTGAAAGCTGAAGCTGGTCTATCCTTTCAACTTCCAGCTGGGAAATCAGCACAGAGAACTTCTGCGGGTATTAATTTCCTCTGATTTCAGGCAAACAACTGGCTCAGAGATGCTAACCACCACCACAGACTGTTCAACCTCCTCTCCACGATCTCTCTTGAAGGCAGCACCTCACTCCCCTTCCCCACCACATACTCTGTGCAGCTCAGCTCTGGAGCAAACACAGGTGCCCAGGAAGGGGAAAACCCTGGCGCTTGCCATGCTTTGAAATTCAATTGTTGTCATGTGCCTCCTTCCAAAAATTTGCCATGGAGATCAGGCTGACCAGAAGTGGGAGAGCCCAGCCCCTTGTGTGAACAGGTTGGTGGGTTCCACTATTTCGGTCCTTCGGGTGTTTCACCCAATGTGAAATTGAAGCTTCCTTAAGATTATGGCACCTGACATGAAAATAAAAGCTTTGTTTGTGTTCGGGTGGTTTTTCTGGTCTGTTTTTGAACTAGGACTAAAGAGCAGAGAATAATTGCTGTGTCTCACTGGGATCCTTCCCAGAGCCTAATCTGCAAAAAAAATCTGCAAACTAGGTTGTGCCAGGCAAGTTCTTTCTCTCTCTTTCTCTCTCTCTTTCTTTCTTTCTTTCTGAATATGCCTTCTTATTTGGCTCAACCGTGCCTGTTCAGAGGAGCTCACATCAGGCAGACAGCAGGAAAGTGTTGCCTCCTGCACTCAAGCAGCACATGGATGTGTGAAATCCAGGGCTGAGCGTTAATTTGAGGGCGGATGGAGCCATTTCCTCTGCAGAGCTCTTGGGGAAGAGCCACACAGGCCTGGGAACCCAGCATGGGCTGCAGCAAGTCTGTATTTGGCATCATTTCTGGGCAGCACAGCGCTGGCCTGGCACACTTGCTAGATACTTTCGAGATTCATCATCGAGTTGTGCTGTAACAACAACTCACTTTCATATAAAGCCCTTTAGCTGAAGGCCTGAATATGCTTTAATTAAGACTTTCAGTAAGATCTGTGTGAATAAGTGATTCACATATTACAGATTTCAGATCAACTCAAAACTAAATGCTGAAGAAATTCAAATTTATTTTTCTTTTTTTTTTTTTTTTTAAACTGGATGAAATGAAGTATTTTGTTTCAACCAAAATAATTTTGCTTGCATTTGGGACTTTACTTTGAAAAAAAAAATAAAAGAAAAAAAGTTAAGTCTTAAAACAAAATATAAAAATATAAAATATAAAACCTCATCAAATCTAAGCATTCCAGCTTTTTCAGACTTCTTTCTCATTATTTTTGGCCAAAGCTCATCGCCAACATTGGCACAAGTCTGCAAATAGTTTTGGTCGGCTCAGTTTTGCAGTGTTTTGAAAGTCTAGTATTTTACAAAAACTTTCACTGTTCTCTGCTCTTTGTATTGTTGGTAGGCAGGCTTGGTATTCTCATTTATAGATGGAGAAAACTGGGCAAAGACAAGGAAAGTAAAGAATATTAGAGCACAAGATGAGTCACCAGCTGTTCTGGGAACAAAACCCACATCTTCTTACTGTGAAAGCATGTCACAGCTCCCAAAAATGATGGAGAATTAATGAAGCATGTTCTAATGTGAATTAACAGAGGGAAACACAAGGGCCCTCCACCTTTGTAACATGTGAAAAGGTGCATGAGGGTGGATCAAAGAGCGTAAGTGCCACTGAAATTTCCCCTGCTTAACCTCCTACTTGCCAAAAAAATCCCAGTTTTTCAAGAAATCAAGTAGAAGAACAAGTTTTTACCCTTGCAAAGGAAAGCCTGAAACTGGGTGACTGCTCAGGAGAACATTTTTAAGTTCTCCTTTCCAAAGTGCTCAGAGCAGAACTGCACCTTATCACTTCTTTGTGTTCTGCATGGCTTGTGGGAACCCAGCCGAGGGCTGGCTGGAGAGGGAACAAAACCTTCAGGTTGGGAAGCCCCTCTGCCTTCCCTGAGGCAGGAACATCATGCTCCCACATTTGTGGCTCTGCATGCCTGCACCTCCTTCCCATTGTCCCCCCAAGGAAAGGCAGCCTGGAGACCTCCTGCCTTTGCTCATGTAGCACCTTTTTCCCCACACCCCGGTGGACATGCAGCTGGCCGGGAGCCAGCCAGAGGCAGTTGCTTACTGCAGAAAGCTCCTGCTATTTTTGGAGGGCTAAAGAAAGGTGCACGGCCCCGAGATCCCCAGGGTCCAAGTGGGAGGAACAGAAGGGGTGCGCCTGCCATGAGCTGCAGGTGTGGAAAGCTGCGTTGTACCTGGCAAGCAGGTCCCTGAAAAACCCTGCACAGGTGAGCGGCAAAGGGGCTGCAGCAGGGTGGGGCACAGGGCAGGAGCCAGCTCCTGTGCCATCCTGCTCCAGGGAATAAAATACGGAGCATCCCATACCCTGAAAATACCCCAAGCCCCTGCAGACTCACACCAGCCCCTGTCAGCCAGCTGAGCAGGCTGATTACAAATCCATCCTGCATTTTGGGACGGGAGTCCAGGCTGGGCTGGGAGAAATCCAGCACTGCTGGCCTGGGCCCTTCTGGTGCCTCTGCACCTCATTTACTGCTAACCCTGGCATTGTGGAGATGGAGAGCCAAAGAGCAAAGTGACCAGGCCTGGGACCCCTGATGTGCCACAGCAAAGGGGTGTTATGGCTTAGCAAGGCCACAAGCTGCCTTTTCCCAGCAGCAGTAAGGAAAGGATGGATGTTCGGTATTACAAGTCCATCCCAGACAAACCATTATGGTTTTACTATGCTACATTTTATAGGATAGTTTGAGATTAAAATGGTGATTTGTCTAATACTATACTACTTACATTATAGCATTAAAAATACAATTTTACTATAATAATTTCTTCTCCCCCAGGCTTTTATTTCTATAAAAGAAAGTGCATATGGCTCTATAAATCATATCAGACCCAATAAACCCTTCCTCTGCCAAGCACTGCCTTTAACTTTTTCCTCAAATACAACTGGCAACATTTTCCCTGCTGTCATCAGATACACTCTGACTTTGAGCCTAAAACTGATTGGTTTCGTCTGATGACCACTTGGACAGCATTGTGTCTCATCAGCATCGAGGCAGATGCAATTTCTGTATCTGCCTTCAAGTTCTCACAGAAAACCTCCCCAAAGTGCACCAATAATTCAGCCATATCTATTTTTGAGCATGTGGGTAGCTTGATGTGCAAAAGTCCTCATGCCTCAGGCAGGTTTAGATCGCTTTTGATCTTAGTTAATACGCACGTGAAATTCTGCACATTCGGGTTGTTGCACCTGGTACAAAATTATATAGCATGTTTATGTGTTTGTAGTTAACATACTCAGTTTGGAGCATACAAAGTTAAACCCCCTTTGCCTTTAGCCAGTTGCTGATAATAAAATATTTCCAGTAAATTTAAACAATCTGATCTCTTCCTTCCCTTTTCCCTTCCCCCATTGCTGCCTTGAATGTTTTGGAGCCACTCTCTAGGCAGAAATTTGTGCCTTTTACTCCTGCTTTCAAATTATAATTCAAGGCTGAATTATGATCATGTTTGCGTGGCTTTAAAAGAAAAGAGGCAAAACAGCAGTTAATAGACATTAATTAAAATACTAAGCGCTGCAGAGGCAACTGGGTGCTAAGTTGCTCTTCACATTGTCATTCATGAAAGTATTTGGAAATTCTAACAGGCAACTTTCAAATTACTATGCAGAATGCTTTAAAAATTACTCTGATGAGTTTCTGACCTTATTTCTTCTTTAAAGAACTTCTTGCATATGGATGTCCCAATGCAGGCGTTGCATTTATCAAGTCCCAGGAAAGTCCGGCCAAAACTGTAGCTGGGTTTGATGTGGGGCACAGATGGAGAAGTTGTTGCTGCTGTGGAAGGGTTACAGCTCAGAGCCAAAACCAGGAGCAGCATCAATGGTTCTGCAGTTCTGGAGCAAAGGCAACATATCCAGCGCCCCATCTACAGGAATGAAGAGCTCTGCCTTTTGCAAGTTATCCCTCTCTGTGCTTTCAGTCTCTTTTTGATGACTTCAGCCTGCAGTGGTGAGTCCCGAAAGACACTCTGGGTGCAGGAGACCCTGCCGCAGTCCCCATCCTGCCAGCTGGTCACTGGCTCTATTGGCTTGAGGTTTGGGTGGGAAAGATACTATATAGGGTGGGGAGAAGGAAATACATGGAGGATGCAGATAACTTGGGTTGCCATGGTTACCTTTCCTTTACTTGGTGCAGCTGCTTTGGCCCCTGCTGACCCTCCCATCAGCCGACTTGGAAAACAACGTGAAGAAGTGCTCATCTGCACTTGCTGCAGACAAATGAAGGATATCCTGTCGCTGGAGCAGAGGGCATATGCCGGACACATAGTGGAGACTGATTTGGAAGGAGTAATAGTGTGGCAGAAATGCACGTTTTACCAGAAGCCAGACCCTTGGTGTTGCTTTATTCCTGGAGATTTGTGATGGTGCATGGCTTGACTTCTTGGATGCTTTCTTGGCTCAGTTTGCCCTTCTCACAGAAGCGCTGAAAAGGCTGCCAGGTGGAATCACTGCTGTTCTGTTTCTTGAGAATACCATTGTTTAGCAGCAATTGCACCACAGTGTTTCATGCCACAGAAAGCAGGATAGCCTGAAGCTTTCCAAAACTCCCAGCTGACTTAGCAGCCTGGCCTCTAAGCCACTCTTGGAAAATGGAGCTTTTCAGCAAGAATTGTGTACTTTTAAATGCCTTTTTCTGATGTCACTGGCACTGGAAAGAACCTGGAGAAAGGGATGGGGACTAACTCAGAAGTATATCAGAAGCTTCAAATACAGTTAAAAATTAGTGTGATCATACCCAAAAAGTTGTTCTCATTAGGCCAAAGACTTGAAAGTTACTGAAAATTCTGGATACCCATCCTGGTCTGGGTGCTGGGCAGAGAACAATGCCTTTCCTGGTACAGGAGCTCTGGAAAGCAGGCATGAGCCCTGGCAGGCTGCCTGGGAGGGCAGGCAGCACACCTTGAAGGAGCAAGTGGTACCCTGGCCCCAGGCAGCACAGGTGTTGCTGTGGTGGCAACAGGCTTTGGTTCTCTCCCATTGTGTTTTGATTGACAGAGGAGGCTCTCTTGGGCCGTATCTCATCATGGGAGCAGAATGAGGCTTCTCATCCCCAGCTGGACTACTCCCACCATGTGCATAAGCCATTTCCTAGAACATTTTTAATGGAAACAAAGGTGCACTGTACCCTTTATTATCCCCTCCAGTGTTTAAGCACAGCCTAGTGAAACTAAGGGATGTGAGAGACCCAGGTGCGCACACTGGTCTCTGTGATTGCCCCTCATTTTCTGGAGGGGCTACTGGAAGAGGGTCATCCTAACAAGGACAAAGCAGCTCTTTGAAGGACAGATGCTCATTAGTTGTGGCACTTGGGAGATCCAAGGCCTCTCTTGGCTCGCCTACCCTTGTGGGAGGTTGTTTTGTCTCCTGGTGCATCCGTATACACAAAATTGAGATAGTGACATATAGGGGTTTTCTACAGGGTACAGCACAGACAGAGGAGGATAATGAGCCCTGCTGAGAGGGAAGAGGGAGGTAGTGAACCCTTGGGAAGCTGCGAAGAAGAGGGGCTGGGAGTTGCTATTATGCCAGCAAGTGCATTCAGCTCACAGCTCTGCACTGCACTGTGGTCACATTTGGCCTTAGCCTCCAGTATAAAGCTCTTTGAAATGCATTGGTGGAAAGAGACACACCAGAGTTAAACACCAGGATTAGCTGTTTCCCACTCCAGAAATTTATCCCTGGCCTTTTCTACTGCCGGTACATTGTTCCTCTCCCCTCTGCAGGAATCAGCCCTGCCCATGGTTTCCTGCCAGGAGCTCTGCAACATTGGCCATGTTCACATCTCTCCCTGCCCAGCTCTTCCCTGGATGGTACCAAAATTCCACATAAGCAATCTGTCTTCATCTTCATTACATAATATATAAAAATATATATCCTTCAGTTTCTTTACTAATTTAATTGCCTGCCTTCTGCCTTCAATTCTCTGTTGTAATTTTAAGAGCAGGCTCCCATCTCCTGCTGTTTGCATTGTCCCTTGGAAAGGGAAGTGCTTCAGTCTCTGGGACTGGTAAGTGGACCTTTCTCATGGCAAGCCCTGTGCTCTGGCACAAAAAAACCCCACCAGGGCAGCAGGGTTTCTGTGCTATTAATGATGCCTCAATGGCATCATGCTGGTCTTGCACTTTTGTGTAGTTTGGGCATGTGAGAAGTAATGCTTCTCTCTCCCTAGGAAAAGCATGTGTAACTGTGTTTCTTACAGTGTATCACACCTGCAACACCTTGAAGTGTTATAACAGCAACATTTTATTCAAAGAGTGGGAGCTGGTCCATCGTATCCACCTCAAGCTTGCTGCTGGCATTTGCACTTGCCCCCAGAGTCTGAGCCCTCTTCTTCCCTCAAACATTTTTATCAGGCTGGGCAGACCTCAAACACAGATGATGTCTGTAAGAAACACTCCTTCATGCTCACAGCACTGAAAAACAAAGCTTAAAAATAAGTACACATAGGTCTGAACTAGCCCAAAGTGGCAGGCAAGAAACCCCAGCCTGCTCTATGTTGTGAGAGTGGCTGTGCTTCTGAAAGCAGCCTCTCTTTTAATGAGGTGGTTCAGCAGGTAATGTCAAACCTGTATTTGTTTTCCTTTCCTTCTGGTGGTATTGTGGTCAGGTAGTGAACAGCCAGGTCTGTAGAAGCCTCGTAGATCTCCCTGTGCCAGGGGGGATTTTCAGGGCACTGGTTGCAGTGGTGTCTGATGGAGCTGCTGATGGCTTGGCCCCAGTGACCCAATGGGACCTTCACAAGTCTTGTAACAAGACACTTCTGTGCAACAACATTAACCATGTGACAGCATGGAGCCAGTGGCCCTTACAGAAAGGTCTAGTTAGTTTTCTAGAAGTTATAATTTCTAAAGATTTCTAATATGGATCAATATGCATGCACTGCCCTATCAAAGTCAAACCAATTGCAGAAAAACTTTTGGAGTGATTTCTACCACCAGAGGTAAAAGTGTTTATCTAGCCCTCTGTTCTCATGTTCTTCACATGCCATGAGGGGTGTGACTTGGAAGCACAGACCCACTTCCGGACATGACCCTGTGGGCAGCAGAGTTTCTGGGTCCCAAAAATGCCCAGTGTCTCTGCAGAGCCCAGTGGCTGTGGGTTTGGATAACTGTGGTCTCTGACTGCTCATCAGGTGGGAGAGGACCTGCCCTCCTGTGCTGGTGGCTATGGAGGAGATGAGGGGAACACAGGCTGATTTTTCCCAAGTATTCATGGGGTGAAATACACCTTTCACTTAACCCACCTCCCAGTTTCCACCCAATCCATTAATGTAATCCAGCTATTCCCCACTGATTCTTTCCACCCCAGTGCCTTGCCCACCTGCCCTGAACAATGCCAGCTGCCTCCAGGGGTGGGATTCATGTCAGCAGAGCCTTCAGGTGTCCTCTCCCCATCTCATGGGCACTGTTGGCTGGCTCACCCCAAGCAAAATGTGGTGCCAGTTTCTTGCTGGAAATGACTGTGCAGTCATTAATTAGTTAAATTTAATTTAATTGATTAATTTTTGGTAATCACCAGTAAGTATTTTAGAAGAGCCCAGGTGCAGAGGAGCGGAAGGTGCAAGTTCTGCTGCTCCTCAGCTGATGTTGCCACCATGGTCCTCTCTGCTATTGACTTATTTCTGCTCACTGGGATATTGCTGCTTGGCCAACCTAAGTGGCAGGTTTCGATGTCACATCATCTCATCTTCCTCTGCATCCCAGGTTTGCTGCTGCAAAAGAGCCTTCTCAGCAAGTGTGGGGTTGCTGAGCAACAGGGCATTGCCAGGAGGGTTGCGGGAAGGCTGCATCTCTCTGCCATGAACAGAGAGGAAACAATAGACAGGAAAAATCAAAGTTTTACTGGAAGAGGAGAGGCTCCAGCTCTTCCTGAGGTCCTCGGGAAGCCCTGCCTGGGTCTTGCTGCCTGCAGGGCCCGGATAAGACCTTGGCTGCCACACAGAGCGGCTTCACAGGACAGGGTGGAAGTCAGCTCAGGGTGTGGTGCAACAGGATTATTCTTAATAGTATTTTTCATTAATCACATCCAAGATAATGTTTAATTATTGCCAAATAACCAGCACAGACTTGATATCAAACTGCTTATCACGTCAATCCCAGTTCAGGCTGGATGTGTGGATTAATAGCTGGAGCAGCTTGACACATTTTCAATTCTTTTCTAAATGAAAAATGTGTCTTTTTGAATAACACAAAACTTACAGCACTTGGGAGGATGCGATCACTTCCTTTTTCTCTGCTTTCCTCCTGATTGCATGATTATGAAAGAAACATCTGTTTTGAAGTGATCTGCAACAGAAAATATTTGTTCCAGTTGGATTTGTAATGGGCAACTTCTGTTACACACTCTTATTCTCCCCACCCTGTTGCTTTCCCTTTTGCTCTTGCTGAAAGATGAAAGAGAAAGGAAGAGGAGGAGGAAAAAAATCAAGCAAACAAACCCCACTGCCCAGACTACAAATACAGACAGAAAATGGGGGCACTGAGGTGTGGGTGGTGTGAAACACCACAGCTGAGCTGGCAGAGCATGTTTGCACTTCAGTTCACTTTGAGAAGGTTTGACGTTGTGTGTATATGGACTCTTTTGCATTTTGAATCAATGAAAATGCTAAAACAGAGATAAAAAATTGGAATTTTTTTTGTCTCACCAGGAAATAATTCCTGCTGTTTGATAAGCTTGGATGTAATTAATCTGAAGCATCAATAATCTAGTATATTCATTATATAAAAATAGGTTTTGTTCTCTATCTGTGGTATTTTTTGATTCTCCCTGACTCCATTCTTCCACTGCAGAAGAGGAAATCTGTTGTTCCTCTGGAAATCTCTGCCTTTGCATACTGGTAGGCAGCTGGAATAAAAAGCCAGTGAGAAGAAAAGCCTCAGGCACCGTGGCCAACAGATAAGGCCAGTTCTAGTTTGTGAGAGGCTGAAATGTCAGTACAAAAGGCCACCAAACGCTATCAGCTACTGTGGTGTTTGCAGCTTTTATGGGAGATGGTGCCAAGCAGCAAAAACTGTGGAAGAGGTTTCTGGATTTTGGTGCATCAGTATTCACAGACAGAAAATGAGATACAGGAATTTGAGCCTAAGGGAAAACGATAGGAAAAAGAAAATTGGCTGGACACCAGAACAACAGGGTGTGCTGGTCACTCCCTGCACAAACCATGCAGGAAAGAGGTGAGGATGAGCTGCTTGGAAAGGGAACAAAGCTCCTTGTCAAGAAGTTGCCCTTGGTGGTGTCCTTGCATGTGGTCCTGGACCACTCCTACAGCCCAGCAGCTCCTTAGGTCAAGTCTAAGTCCATGTGACTGAAACACCAACACCTGTGTGGTGATTTTCTTTGATGATACTGCAACAGAGAAACAAAGCATCCCTTCCAAAGCTAAATAAATAAATAAGTAAAATTCCCTTCCTACAGAAAACCAGAAATATTTTCACATCATTCAGTTTTCCACAGAGGAGAGACCTCCCCACAGTATTTTCCTTGGATATGTGCTATTGGTTCTGTGTCCCAATGGTTAAAATGTTTTAAAATAATGCAGACTTCTTGGTGTCATTCAGATTTTCAATCAAATTCCTCTGTGAGGCAGAAGCAGGACAAAACAATGTCATCTACAATGGAAAGGGCATGACAGGGAGACACTCTTGGAATGGGTTGGCTAATGAACCAGAGCTGTTAAAATAGCAGCCTGGTTTCCAAGACCAAAATGAAATACATTTAAAATGCAGCTATGAAAAGATTCCTTCTGAACTAATTACCTGGTAAAGGAAAAATCTTTAAAAAAATATGCCCTGAAAGAATAAAATATGACAGGTATTTGATCCAGTGGCAGACTGCTTTGTCAAACAACAAATTTCTTTCCAGATGCCTGTTGTCTTGTCCCATTTGTTTTCTGTCCTCCAGACTGGAATCTCTAGTTAATATTTTTAATTAGGTGTATCATTCCAGCTGTCTGGATGAAAGAAAAGATGTAAAGATGCTTTGACTAACCTTGGCAGTGGTTTTGACCAACACCCAGTGCTAGGACTGGGGAATTTGAGTATGAATTTTAACAGTACAACTGCACTTTAGAAAGTGACCTTTGTTTTTCCCATGCACCAAAGGGAACATGTGCCCTATAGTCTCAAATGCTCTTGTTATCATGGAACTGACATTTGCAGGTGACAATTTTCCACCTGTATAAACAAATTTTGATCTTCAGGCATCAATTCATGTTCAGGTGAGATCAGAGCTGATACAGACCAGCTTCTGCTGTGTCCAGTGAAAATAGAGCAGGTTCTTAAAATTAGGCTAATCCAGAAGTGTATTAATTGGAAGAAAAAAAAAAATCAAGATGTGAAAAGTATTGATTTTCTTGTTGGCTGGGGTTTTTTTTGTTTGTTTGTGGGTTTTGGGTTTTTTGGGTTTTTTGGGTTTTTTTTTTTATTCATCTGTCTCTTAAAACCCAGGTTTCTATTTTCTTCTGGCTACAAATCTGGTATTTAAGTGCTTTGGTAAATAAATAGTATCTTGGCTACATCCATTCTATTTAGCCATGTTCTCCCATTAGCCTCCTCCTCACATTTTACGAGAAATAAAATTCAATTGAAGGAGAGTCCTCCAAAGTCTCCCCAAAGTCTAAGCTGAATTACAATCTGGAAAACATTTTCTACATGTAAGCCTTGGTCCAACAGTGTGAAGCAATAGAACATACATATAATTTATATTTGTTTTGGCTTGTGGAGGACTCAGGTAGATGATTCAATGCTTTATTACATGGGGGGTTACATGTCTGGATCCAGATTTTCTAGGATAGGCACCAAAACCCCTGTTAACGAAGCAGGGTAAGTGAATCAAATCCCTAAACATGACTTAATCTTGGTTCAGGTTCAGTCATGAACTCAAGGAAAACCTGTATATCTTGTGTTCCATGAACAATGGTCAACCCCAGCCTGTAGCATGATCTGTAATGCTTTGACTCCACATTAAATTGCCCGTGTTACCTGGCACCTCTGAAGGCTTGTGGCATGTTCTCCAGCACACTGCCAGAACAGGAGAGGAAAAAAAGAAAAAGGTATGAAAAAAATCTGAATTTCAATGGGTTCATAGCCAAAAAAGTGACCATACCTACAGCTTTAGAGGAGAAATAGTCCGGAAAGCACTAGGCAAGGAAGTGCCATTTCTTTTCATCAAACAGCTCCCTTCTATTGCCCATTTATTACTTCTGCCTTTGACCTCCACGGAGGGCAATCATTCACATCAGCTGTCCTTATATCACAGAGTTATTTTTCCTTCCCCTTCTGCTTTGGCTTTTTTTTACTTCCCTCTCTGCTTTCCCACTTGTCCCTTTCCCACTGACACAGCCGATGACACAACGGCCTTTGTGCCAGGTGGGATGCCCTGGGGACTGGCCCTGGGAGCAGAGCAGAGCCCTGGGGAGCCCCGGGAAGGTGGGATACCTTTGTGAGAGGCAAGGCCAGGCAGTGCCAGGACTTGCTTCACTCCTCCATCCTGGTTATCTTTATGGAGGAGACCACAAACCTGCAGCAGAGAGGAGTCCTGCCAACATAGGGACATAACCAGCTCCTCTTTCCCACTCTTCCTTAACTCTCCTGTACATTAGCTATTTTCTTGTGATTTTTAGCATCCTTAAAGTAAATTGGTGACTACTTTGAAGGCACGTGTTAGAAAATGAAGTGCACACACACACACACCTGCAAACACCTGAGCAGACTCATGAAGGTGTCTGGGCTGCTCCTCACTCATTTCCAGTGACTTTGTGTCTGCAGCTCTGGCAACAAACTAATCTGGAGTGGAAAATCAAGAAAGAGTTAATTAAAGAAAAAAAAAAAAAAAGGCAGCAAACTTTGTCTTGTTTGCGCTGATTTTGCATCAGTTTCCATGGAAATGGAAGTAGAACAAGCCAAGAGCAGTGGTGTAGCCAACTTCAGCTGCTGGCTTCTAGTTCTTGCTTCTGTTTCCATGGAAATAGATGCCAAATCAGCAAAAAATAAGGTAACTTGTTTTAAGATACTAGAGTTTTAAAGGCTTGTCCTTATTTAACCTAAGTCAGGAAGATAGCTGGTGAGGGGAGGCAGCCAGCAGCGAGGTGAAAACTTTCAGAGACTCTTTCAGCAGCTGACTCTTGTTGAACTCTGCAGAGAGTGAATTCACGGGGCAGCCACCGATCTTCAGAAACATCTTGCGATGTTGTAAGTAAAACCCACTTTTCTCTTGTCTTGGGTAGTCACAGCTGCCTGTAAAAGCCCAAGCTAATATCTCTTTGCAATGCAGCCATGCAACTGCCTCCTTAAGGCTGTCTTTGCCTCCAAGAGTTCAGAAAGAGACATGCTTTTCTCAGTTACAATACGCAAACTACTTCCATTCCAAAAGCAAAACTTTGTGTCTCAACATATGGAAAGAGAAGCAAAGAAATATTAGCTGGGGGAATTCCTGACAGTGTTTTGCAACAAACATCCCACTTTTCTTTTTTTCCTAATCTCTGAAGGCAAAATTTCACTGAGATAAAAGAAGTTGACCATAACCAATTGCTTATAGCAAAATGCAGATGGTGAAGCAGGCAAATATGAACTGAATCCAAGAAAATTTGTGATTTCAAGAACTGAAATTTCATCCAAAGTTTTTTTGTTTTTTTTTTAAACCAACTTTAGCAGAAAGTTATTTCAATGTTGGCTTTTGATCCTTAGCTGTTGTTGCAGAGGGAAGAGTCTGTCGGGAAGAATATTTCTTGGTGGGAAGTTGTGTCAAGACAGATATGAGAGTCCCATCCTCGGCCCCATTGTTCTTTGAATTGCTCGTAAACTGGGATTGTTCCCAGCTATCCTCCACCTCTCCCTTCCCACACAACCCCTTTGCTCACACACTCCTCAGGCATCTCTTTAATAGGCTGCAAAGACACCCTAAGACATTGGATCATATCACAGGTCACTTGTGGCCCCTTTTTTTTGGTAGCAGAATGTGTCTGGAAGCCATAGTGTAGGTATAGGTCCAAAACAAATTCTTGGCTGGCATTTATGGCGAAGTAAATACAGTTCTAATGAGACATTCCTTCGTTTGCAGTATTACATTTTTCCTTTTAATGACATAAAATCTGCTCTTGCAAGGGCACGTGCTTTGCTTCATGCACTAAGAATATTCCCTTGGGCTGCTGAGTGAGTAAATAGATGAGGAGTGCAGGCCAACCTAATTTGAAAGAAGTAGATCAGGCTTAGACTGGGGCCTCACAGTTGTTAATTTTAAGTATAATAAGGAATGTGCTCATTTTCTGACTCATTTCTGTGGATCTTCTTTGAAGAAAACCCAAGAAACATCAAGACTTTCAAAAAAATTGACAAAAAAAAAAAAAAAAGATAGTTTTTTTGCATAAAGAACATTTTAAAACAGGAGAGACTTTTGTTTTCTTTTTCCACAGCACATTTTGTCTGAAAATTCATGGAACTTGTTCCAATTGCTTGATCAGACACTTATTGTTGCTGGTGCTGCCATTATGTGATTTTTTTGAAACTGTTTTTGAACTGTTGGTGTCCTGTTTGAGGCAGGGGGAACCCAGTGCCATGTTACCTGTAATTCTCCATGGCATTTCACTAATATCTCCCCTGGAAAAGCTTTAGCCTCTTCTGTAATGAAAAAGAATATCAGGGAAGCAATGGAAAACCAATTAATACATTTTAAGGGGAAGTGGAAGGGGTGTGAAGCTGAGACCATCACTGCTCCCCAGGTGTTTGTAATTCAGCTTTCCATGTCCCTTTTTTAACTCTCCAGTACACAACAGCTCATCTATCCTTCAGGCTTGCAGTGATGCTCCCAGGCCTCCAGGTCACTAACCTGCATAAACGTCCTGCCCTTCAGCTTGCAGTGGTTAAATCACTCAGAGAGTGAAATGGGAGCTATTGCCAACTCTTCTGCAAACAGCTCAAAGCACCATAGCATGACTCAAGGGATCATGAGAACAAGCTACGAGAGCAGCACGTTGTGGAGTCAAAACCAAGGAAAAAAATAAAAGGAAAAAATAAAGAGCAAGGTCTGGCACGAGGTACATGTGGTAAAAAATTACACACATACACTTCTCTGTGAGTTTCATGATGTTGGCAAGTCAACCTTCCTGCAGGACTCTGGAACAAGCCAACATCCCTGTCCTGGGAACCCAGCCCTGCCAGCCCACCCAAACATGCTGCTGCCCCTGCCATCCCCAGGATGACACAGTGGGTGGGCACAGAGCATGGTGTGGCAGGAAGGTTGGAAACATTCCAAGCAAGCACAGACTGTCCTCTGCTTTCCCTGCAAAATAACTGTTCCCAGAGCAGAAACCGCTCCTCAACAAAGTGGAGCAGCAGCAGCCACCAGGTGCTTGCCATGAGTGGACAGAGGCACCATGCTGGGAAACTTCCTTCCCAGGGCTCTGGCCAAAAGTCACTGTATATAAAAACCCCATCCCAGAGGCACCTAGAGAAGCTGGATGGTGATTGAATAATGAATAAAAACATAAGCACACACATCCCTGCTGGTAGCCTGTGATGGGATGGGCAGGGAAAAGCGAACAGGGAGAATGTGGGGCTGCTGGTGCCTGCCAGGACTGGCACCTGAGGATGATCCTGTCCTGATCCCTGGAGTTGGGAGGACATAATTTCTTCCCGGCTCTGGTCTCAGGTCATCATCTATCTCATTTCCAGTTCCATACCCTCCAGGACACTCCTTGCTCTCCCACCTTTTTGGTGCAAGTCAGAGTGGATTTGCATGACACCTTGACTCATGGCAGCCCCTTCTGCAACTGAGGCAAGGGTTAGAAAAGAGAAAATGTGATCAGTGAAGCAGCACAATTGCTTTGCTCCAAAGCTCAGCCTTGGCTGGGACATGACCTTCGTCCAGTCACCTCACCAATGGACTTTTAAAGCTCATCAGTTTTCTCAGCGTCTGCAAAATTTTTTAGTTTAATTTAAAGTCTAATTTGTTCTTCAGTCACAGAGTAAAAAACATGCCACCTCTTTTTTCATCCTTCACCCATGGCTAGATAAGGCTGCCTCATATACACTTTATAACATGTACCTGTACAGCTTTTTATTTTAATTTTTTTTATTGTTTGTACTAATGATTTTAATTCTGGAGGTTTTTGCATTGGAAATGGAAGGCCTGTAGCTTTCACAGCACAGATGGGAGATAAAAGCACCATAATCACAGAGTGGGATCAATGAGACTTTTTTCCAGGAAGATGCTAAAGGCATTATTTGGCATTAACAAAGAAAGGCATAATTAGAAAATAGGCAGAGAAGACTTTATTCCTGTAATTAATTTCCAAGTTGGAAGTTCCCTAGTGCTCTTCTGTTCAAAAGTGACAGCATATGAGCCATTGCAAAGGAGATGTGTCTTAATCATAAATCAGAAACAGGGAGGAAATTGAAAACTGTGTTTCCACTGACTTTAAGAAGAAAAAGCTGTAATCTGGAGTTAATGTGTGTTCTGACTGTATGTGAAGAAAAAACAGTTATAAATAGTTATTGACACATTACATGAAAGGCAAGAGGAGGATGTAGCCAAACTTGGTTTCCTGGGAGACTGGGCATTTGTCTCCAGAGAAAAAATAATGCTTAGAAGTCAGTTTGATAGCTTGAGGCTGTGCCTGTGTTTGCAGTTGCTTTTTTTTTTTGCACTAATTTCCTGCTATTACTATCAGTCCCACTGATGGTCACAATGATGGAAGAAGCATTCAGCACACTTACCCGGTGTCCTATCTTTTTAACACTGTCAAAACTGTTTCTGAACAAGAATAAATGGATCTGCTTCAGGAATGGCAGCAGTCACAGATGTCTTGGTTACAGCCTTGCTCCCATCTGGATCTTTGGCTTTTCAACAGGCAACCTGAACATCTCCCCTTGTGGCAAGAACAAAAATTTGCAAGGGAAAAAGGCACGCACAGCTTTCTGTATATTACTTTTCCCTCCTGTCCCCTAGTCCTTGGCAGTTGTCCCCATCACCGTGTCCACAGCTGAGATGTGATTTGGTGCTTATGAAGGCATCAGCCCTGCCACAAGGGGTGAGGTTGGAGAGCTCTAGCATTGGTGTTTTTACTTAGAAACACTGCATCCTCTCAAGACAGCTGATGTTGCACACCGAACCACACACGTAATTTTTATTTTGTATTTTCTTTTTAATATTGGCAGCTTTACAGTTGGCCTTTTATTTTAAATGGGGTTGAACTGATATTGTTGGCTTCGTATCATGGGTAGTGCTGGCTTGGCTCATGACTGGTGTAGGTGAACGTAACTCTCACTGTGCCTCCTCACACCACGAGTTACTCACAGCCTGCACACACTTGCAAGTTCCCATTTGTGCACATACTTTTGGGGCTGACTGTAGAACAATCACGCCTTCAGCTGCAATGTAGCATACATGTATTTATATATACCACCACTCACGTGGCAAAATTTTGCATGTGCACACACTCTCACATGCTCTCTTTGTGGTGTTTTCCACACTCATGTATTCGTGAAGCTGCTTAGGTCTCTTTGCTTACATTCCACTCCAGCTTTCTCTAGCTCTAGACCTTCAGCTTGTTGGCAGTTGAACTTGGCATCTTGCTTTGCAATTGGATCAAAAAATGCATAAAGGTAAGAAGATTACATACGGATTCTACATGGCTTTATTTTTTTCCAGAGTTCATTTGAGGACAATCCTTCTCTCAGGTCCCATTGCTAAGGTCTCTTGCTTAATGCAAAGAAATAGGTGCATGAGTTTATCACAGAACTCTCCCCAGCATTTCACAATATGCAGTTAACATTTGCTGATGGCAGCATTGGTGGAATGCTGTGTGTTTCCTAATGTATAGACAGAGCATTTTAAACAGCAGTTTCCTTTCCTATTACTTGTTAATTTCTAGATTCTGCTCTCAGTGCATGAGCTTCAACACTTTGTTCTCAAGCAAGGGATGCTATTTAAATTCTCCTGGAAGTGTTTTTTACATTTGCAGGAATTAAAAAAAATATTTGTGTGTCTCTGGCAGAAATATCTTCTGGAACCAATAATGGTTTTCTTACCTCACAACTATATCCAGGGAACGTTCCTGTATTTACCATTCCAAGTCACTACAGTGATGGCTTAATTCAAGACAGACAAGCTGCTCTTCTTCCAATAAAATGATTTTCTCCTGATGGTGGTTCAGTCTCATTCTTGAACATAAGCTGGGAAAGTCACCCCAGTCACTGTCACTAGCTAGTCTTTGGCCAGCACTTGTAGTGGGAGTCTTTGTTTTGTTTTGTTCATTTATCTCTTCACAAAACAAAGTTTATTAACATTGGCAGAAAAAAGATTTTAAGTTTTAATTGAATGATTCCTTTTAGAAGGTAGCAGTAATTACGTTTGAGTGATATTGATAAATCAAGTTTACAGAAAGGCATAAATATGAACGTCAAGTACCAAAAACATCTTAACAAAATACAGAGTAAGGCAAAGGAAAAAGGCTCCAAAAGTTACAGTATTCCAGGGCATTTAGATTTGATATTAACACAGGCAAAAATACTTGCTTAGAATACAACTTGAAGATGTCACAGGACACAATGTCATTCTTTTACAGCCTGTGTAAGATGTGTGATGAGACACTGCAGTCCTGCAAAACAAAAAACTTCAGAAATGACTCAGTAGTATCTTGATTAATGTAAATTTTATGAAACATTCGGAAGGATATTACCAGATTAGTTCAAAGTATAACATGTAAATGTTTTTTTGAAAGATCTATTAAAATTTCAGCTCTCATTGGCAAATGTAAATGTAACATTTGGCTAAATGATTGTCCAAACTTCCACATTCAGAACCTTTCAGTAGCTGATCAGACTGCAGAATTAACTTTAGTATAAAACTCCTAGAATGTTTTGATTGGCTTCCCAATTATCTCTTGGAATTGATCATAAAAATTACAGTAGCGAGCTTAAAACTACGTGAACATCTCTAGACCTAGGAGACAAGAAAATTTAAATTTCTTTTTTGTTATTGCACTATTCCTGCTCTTTGCTCCTCCAGAAGGAAGAGCAACGTTTTGGCTTGTGCTAGAAAGGAGTCTGACTTGACTGCAGGCAACTCCAGCCTATGGAGGCACCCAAAATAGACACCTGGCTCATTCCCAAGCAATAGTTTCCAAGTGAACCAGCTCAGCTCAGTCTCAGCGATCTCTCACTCACACAGAGACAGACTCTGCCACCTCGTTCATGCTCAGCAGCGTGTTAGTCCTCAATTAATTACACAGGATACACCCAGGACAAAGCATTATTCTCTGTGAATAGGTTTAACGCAATCTAGATCTCCAAAATGGCCTTTCTTTGTGGAGATAAACCTCCTTTGCTCCAACCCCTCGGCTCTGATTATCCTATTCAGCCTCTGCTGGACCACTGAAAAATCCTCTCCTTCAGCCCAAGCCGTCCCGTGGTGGGCAGCAGAAGGCAGGTCTGTGTGGGATGCACAGTCCATAGACTGTCCTGAGCTGCTCCCCATCCCTTCAGAAGATCTGACACAACGTTGTTGGTTTTTTGGCAAGGTATTCCGGTCTTCAGAGCAAGAAAAAAATAATTGAAATTCATGTTTTTTCTTCGCTCTGAAAGGGAAAATAGTTTCTTACCCACTCCTCCTTCCAGACTGGGATATGACTCAGTCCCTCAGAGTTTAAAGATGATCAGGGCCAATACTGGATTTCTTTTGTGAGATGTGTTGTAGCTGTACTAAATGCTCAGGATAAAATTACCTTCTGCTGCAGTCTGCAGGCTACTTCTTCCTGTAGAATGACTGTTACATAGCTGGAGGTAGACTGCTTTTCATCCAAACTTCAGTCAAATTCATAGCTTTAGGACTTCCCATCTAATGCAACCTAAAATTCTTGTGGAAAAATCGAAACATACTAGTGCAGCTTGGGTAGTGCTGATAACTGGGTAATATACATCATGGGCAATGGGATGAGAAAGGTTTACTCTTTTGCTTGGCTTCAAAATGAAAAATATCACAGGGAAATGAGTGTTATTTGTGGTGCTAACAATGCATATTTTTGAGGGTCTCTGGTTTCCTGTGGCGCCTCATCCTTAAGGCACTTTATTGTGAACGTGTTGGCACACATCCTTTTCCCAGGCCAAAAGCCACCTGGCAGTTACAGCAGGAAGAATGAAAAGCAACATCCCACATCCAATGGTAAAATCTCAGCCTATGCATGATTTGTTGTAACACTCTACCCATTTGCTGTCCTGCAGTGATAAATTACTGGTGTTTGGACTATGCTGTAGGAGGAAAATGATTTCATAATACGCCCTAAACTTATACTCCAGTGCATGAAGGTTTCTCCTTTATTGTAAAATATGGGAATATCTAAGGCAGTATGTTCCCCATGTAGACTTAAAACAATATCGAAAGCCATAGTTTTATTTTGCCTCTGACATCACCTTTACAAACATGTAAAAAATACTTTAAAAAAATTTTTTAATTATAGTTATTTGTTTTGGGTTCCTGGCTTGCAATACTTTGCAAATTCATTGATTTTCAGATGGGTGGAACTGAGCATGGTTTGAACACATCTCCTAAGGCATTTTGAGTATCATATCCCAAAGCAGAGCACTCACTAGGATTATTTGCTTTTGAAAATCTTGACTGCGAGTGACATTGCTGTTAGCTAGATCCCTTAACTCTGGGTAATACTCAGCAGAAATGAACTGCCCCTCTGTACATATGCTCATGTCTTTTGAAAATGATACTTTAAATGTAAGGTGTTTGAGCTCACCAATAATTCCCTGGATTCTTGAGGTTCAATCAGCATGTTAGTTCTTATACATAGGAAGCCTCAAGATGGCACTCTTGAACTGCAGAGTTTTTCAGGGAGGCTGGTTATGAATTTTTTGCAAGGGAAAAAAAAAAAAATAAAATTCAAGCGTGAGTGTGAACCTGTGCATGAATAATCAAAGCAAATATCAAGTAAAACAGCAATATTAGACTAGGACATTAAAACCTACCAGACTTCACATGGTAAAAGTTACTTGAAAGCAATAAAAATTAGCGTTGATAAACCCCACAAATTTTGTGAACAAATCCATGGAATTTTGAAGTTTCTTCCAGTTTTTCCCTTGCTCACCATCCCTTATAAACTATTTTCTTTCCCCTCATAGAGGACGTTTTCATGTTACCTTCTGAGGACCCTGAATTTGGCTTAGGTGTTGCTTGGGTTTGGTTCTCAGTTCCTCCTTCCATTGTCTCCCTGTGCTGGTGTCTGTGACAAAAGGCACTGGTGGCTTCTACCTGGCTATTCCTGCTTCCTCTTCATGGAGGGTGGGGACAGAGGGAGGAAGAATTGATGTCCTCAAGCACAGAGGGTGAGGAAGGACACCTGCCTGCCCCTCATTTGGGTGCTGTAGAGCTCACCTGCTCCTCACCAGCCTCACATGAGCTACTTGTTTTTCCCTTTTTCCTTTTCACCTGTTGTTGCATCATTTCCTTGCATCTCCACCAGGCTCCTGTGTGGAAATCCTGCATGGGACTCTCAACGCTACCTGGGGATTGGACACAGCTGCTGAGCTGTGGCTCCAGGGCAGTTCTGGAGCAGCTGACTCCAATCCAGGCACTGTGGTGAGTGGGCAAACTCTGGTACCACCAGGCAGTCAGCCCTGTTCTGTGGGGCAAGGGAGACCCTCCTCAACCCCAATTTATGTGAAAGAGGAACTTGGAAGGGGAGCATCAGCTGTCTACCCTCACAGAGCCTTTCTCCCTCTCTTTCTCTTCATCCTCCTTTTATATAAGAGGGATTTTTGTGGGAGTCAGAGAAATGCAATAGAAAGCAGCCATGGGAGGGAAAAGCAAGACCGTGGTGGACCTCCCCTTGCTTGCAAAGACTTTTTTGGGGGTTTCTCCCTTTACATTTGCCTTCCCTCCCTCAGCAGTTTTCCTCAGCTATTACTTCTCTCCATGTTGACTTTGGTGACTCGTGGCCTTGTCTGTGTCTTGCGTGAGGTCAGGGGCATGGCTGGCACCCTCCCAGCCCACCAGCCTGCCTTGCCCGCCGCCCTCGGAGCCATCGCGGAGCCGGAGCCAGCTGCGAGCGCTCTTACGAAACCATCTGCTGACTCACCCTTCCCTCGCCTGCCTAAGTGAAATCATGCCTGCCTTTAAAATTCACGCTGCAGCATTACATGACATATTTGTCCACTTCTTTCCCTGTCCTGAACTGCTTCAGATAAGCAGCTGGGAGGTTGCTGGAAAAGATAGTGTTTTGGTTTTTTTTTTCTTTGCTCTAGGGCCACTGAAAAAAAAGTTTTTATTTCTTCTCTGCTTGCTGGTATAAATGTGAATCTGTTGAATCACTGGGGTCATTCCTGGAAAAACTGGGAACTGCCTTTAGAGCTGGTATAGGTGTGTCCCAAGGTGGGCAGCTCTGTTTCTTTAATGGTATCTGTCCCCCACATGCTGTTTCTCTCGGGTATGTTGTGTGAGCACAGTGTCCTGACCACTCAGGCAGCAGATTGATGCCTCTGAGGGTGTCACACCGTGTCAGTGTTCTTTCCTATCATCATTCTCCACTGAAACACAGACTCAGACAAATCTCTGTGGGTCAGGTTTGCTTGTGGGAGCAGCACTGTGAGGTTTCTCAGTTACTACTCCTGGATCAGAGATATTATTTACTTGCACCCTACTTTGCAGCGCTGAATCTTTGTCCAAGTCAGGCTCTGGCACAACAGCTACCCAAAGCAAGAGCCGGATGAGTGATGGATTTTAGAGGTGGACAGACAAGTAAAAAATGAGTGAGGTTTTGCCTATATTGAGCCAAACCACAAAGTTTTTTATTTTGTTTTGTTTTGTTTTTTGTTTTGCTTTGGTTTTGGTATTTTTTTTTGGTTGTTTTGTTTTGTTTTGTTTTGTTTTTTTACTACATGTTGATCAGTCTGAGTTTTGGGTTTGCTTCTGATTTAATGACTATTCGGTTCAATGTTGGTTTTGATTCTGATTCATCTGATACTTTAAAAATTTGTTTGCTTTATGAAACAGTAGATTAATTTTTAATTGGGAAAAACCTTATAAATTGAAGGTTCTGATGTTTCCAAAATTTAACAGAAAGTTAGTTGTTTTTTCCAAAGTAAAGCGTTTCAATCCAACTTTAAGAAAAACACACATGTTGATCAGTCTGAGTTTTGGGTTTGCTTCTGATTTAATGACTATTCGGTTCAATGTTGGTTTTGATTCTGATTCATCTGATACTTTAAAAATTTGTTTGCTTTATGAAACAGTAGATTAATTTTTAATTGGGAAAAACCTTATAAATTGAAGGTTCTGATGTTTCCAAAATTTAACAGAAAGTTAGTTGTTTTTTCCAAAGTAAAGCGTTTCAATCCAACTTTAAGAAAAACACCACCTTTTTTTTTTTTTTCTTTAGGAAAAACTATTTGTCAATTATGACAAATCTTATTTCTTTCATTTTGTGATGACTATTAAAACAGTAATGAAAACATGCTTTGGTAAATGATATACTACTATACCTTGTTTTTCTCATGCTTCAAAGCTGAGTAGAGCAGAGTCATGGATAGATATTGGTTGTCTCAAAGGTGCTGAGAACACCTTTAAGGCATGACAGTCATGAGGATACTTTCATTCCCAAAAGTCTATGTCTACCATTAGAGAACTTACTACACCATTTGGGCAGGTTTAGGATGTGGCTGGCAATCTATCAGCTTCCAGAAAGACCTGTGCTCCAGCCTCTGCCTTTCCCAGGTCAACTCCACCAAGCAGCATTTTTCTGTCACTCCTGTTACACTGGTCATCTGCAGATCTCAAGTATTTACATGCTCCCAACATTGCTATGAAATGTGAATAAATTCTGGGGCCTTTACATGTATAAAACCCCTCAAAACTTCAAGCAGTCTTTGAGCTTTGTACTAGAATTTTTTACTTCCAGCAGCTGTGAAATGAAAACTAATGCTCCTCTCTGTCTTAGGCTGGAATACTGATTTGCAGAACTTCTCACTAGAGGACATGGTAGATGTTTTTAAATTGTGCTTCCTCTTTAATGTGGAGAGCCATCTCTGGGAAAGTTTGCAAGATCAGGCCCACGGTCATCATTTAGTCAAACTGCATAATTCTTAGATCTTTTAATCTTTTCTCATAAATCAATCCTCCAATCCCCTTAGTCGTATTTGTTGCTCGTCTCTGAATTCCTTCCAATTTTGCAATTTACATTATAATTAAGGCTTAGTGAAACTGATGAGAAAGTGATTTTTGGGGCCAACTTTTATGCTGCTTGTAAATATCCAAGATCTTGCTTTCCACAGGATTGTGAGGGCCCCCAGAACTTCATGATGATGGCAGGGACTGGAGAAACTCCCATTCCTGGGGCAAGGACAGATGTATTCCCAAGTTCTTCCACTGTGGCTTGCCACTAATTAGTATGCATTATCCCATTGATTTCCATGGGACCGTAACTGCCTACAGCACAATTCACAGTGAATAAGGACAGGAGGATCTACCCCAGCCTGCACCTGGTATCACTAAATCACTGCCTGATCTTACTCAAGGTGAGTAGCGTTGGGGTCAGGCGGGGAACGGGTTGTAATTGGGCTGTTTGGGGGGAACAAAAGGCATCAGGCAGAGATGTCTCTGAAGGAATGGCTGTGCTGGGCAAAACACCTTCCCTGAGTGTTCTTGGCTGCCATCACAGGCTCTGTGGGCAGCTGGGGTAAATGGTGAAGTGAGAGCCTGTACCCTTCAATTGTTGTCCCACACCCCTCCCCGGTCTCAGCTCTGCTGGGGCTCCTCTCATCCAGCCTCCATGTAGCTGCTGTCTGCAAGAGTGTACAGACAAATCCAGTGGGACAAAAGGTGTTTTGCTGATGGGAGGCCCAGAGAAGATGTACAACTGGCAGAGGAGCTGCCTCTTCTACCACAACCATCTCTCCTGCTGCTGCTGCCTCGCTGCAGGGACATCTGCCCATGGCCAAAGCTTGCCCTGGCACTGCACATGGAGAGGATGAGAGACCACACGCAATCCTTCATGCTGGGGAGAGAATGTGGCCATCCTAAAGACCTTATGGGCTGAACCATTCTCATCCAGCACAGCCAACTGGGGTGCGTGCTTGTCCATGGGTGGAGGGGTTGCTCAGGGTAAGGCCATCTGTGAACCTTTGTAGAAGAGGCTTGAGCAGAGAGTCTTTGCTGTCCCTCTCAGATCAGCTGCCATTTACGCCTCTCAAGGACTCAGAATTGTTTTCTGATCCTGTTTTTCAACCTTAAGTTTTTCTTTTCTTATATGATAGCTGCAGTGGATTGGAAATCTGCCCCACTGGCAACAGGCTGAAGACTCCTGTGAGAGTCTTAGCTCAAATGCAAGCTAGAAAACAACAGAATAAATAGCTGAATCCCTACCTGCCTGTTTTATGCCCATAGCCATACCAACCATACTGACATTTTGGTTATGCTTCCTCTGGGTACACATATGAGAAACTATGAGAGCATTTTTCTAGTTTCAGTCCCACAGGCCAATGAAAATTAAGATTTTCATGTGCCTTTCACTCACTTTTCTTCAAATATTTTGAAGATTCTTATGGGAAGTATTTCATATAGTTCTTATAATATATATATATATATTCTTATAGTATTATGCTATAAGAATAATTATTATTATGTTACATTAAAATACCATTTTCTTTGCAGCATGAAGTGTTAGAACCAAAAGCAGAATTAATGCTCCCATTCAGAAAGTAGGAAACAGTGAATCCTTCAATAAACAGACAATGCCAGTGAGGGAGAGCCATTACCTCCATTCTGCAAACAGGAACACAGAGAGGTGAAACTCATCCAGCTGATGTTGCACGGGAGCTGGGTTTGGGGAGTCTCTGGAACTGAGCCATTCCCAGATCCTAACCCAAGCAAGCCTTTTCACAGATACTTTCTGATACACCCTGTGCATTCCAGCCCTCTTAACCTTCTCAAGCCAAGGAATCACCACATTTGCTGACTGATGTCTCAGATAAGGGCTGTGTGATTCTCCCTGTGCCATGTCGCCAGGAAGAGAGACCAAAAAGTATATTCCCTGGCCAAATGTATCACCATGGCAACTGAAAATTGTAGTCCGGAATACTGTAGTTCCTTGATTTTATAATAATTTTCAGGCTCTATGATCTCCAAAGGTTTCTTCTTCTTCTTCTTCTGTAGCCCTGTGCTTCTGTGACAAGAGAGAATGATTATACAAAATGTGCAGTGCTCCTTTAAAACAATTTCCTTTAATCAACAAGTTACCTGTTTTCACTGTGATATGGGTTTTGCTCTGTACATTTATTGATATTATTAAATTAAATCGTTATCCCCATTTATTGATGATAGTAGTGGTAGGCCAGGAAGGCAACAGTTGGAAAGGATTCCCCAGAAATCAGTGGTTATCTGGATTCAGGACATGTTTTCAGTTTGCTGAGTATCTGGCCCACAATACTCCAGAAATGAAGCTCATACTTGAGCCTGGGCCCACCAGTTGCTGCTGAAGTTGTGATGGACCACGTTTTCAATCTTCTTCATCACTACTGAGATGCTTCTTGAAGGCAGTGTCTTCCCTGCACGGTGACAGAGTCAAACGTGATACAGGGTGAGCAAACAGCTCTGTTCACATCCAGAGGTGGCTCATCGTGGGTCTCCTCCAGCTGCTTTTCACTATCCTCACTGCTAGGAGAGCTGTTTCTCCCACCTGCTTCAGGCAAAACAAGCTGAAGTTATAAAACACAACAGTTTAAGCACTCCCAGTTTGGCCACTCCCTGCTATGACTGAGCAGGGTAAGAGGGGGCTCAGACAACCAGCTCTGTTGGCAGGTCAGGGGTGCTGGATCCTTTAGCTGGAAGTGGTGACAAGCAGCTGTGGAGTGAGTGAGGAACAATAACCTCTTCCAGCACCCTTAAGTGGAGGATATTCAGACCCTCAGAACAAATTCCTTCTATATGGACCTTTGTAGCATCTTCCACCAAAACAGAGTTTAATTTCTTCTTCTCTACACAAGGTGCAGAACCTACAAAGATCCTCCCTCAGCAGCGAGGGAGTATGGAAAATGCCAGTCAAAACAATGCCAAGTTAAAATTTCAGGTTTTCAAGTCCTGTATCAATTTTGTCTGACCTTCAGTAGAAAGGCTTGAATTCACAAAGCTGCTTGCTGGTGTTCTGATGAATTTAAACTGGTGATTTAGGATGAAGAAAATATGATCTGGCAAATCACTCATCTCTTTTGTTATTTTTTTCCCAAGAAAAAAACATTAGTGCTGGTACTTTCTGGACTGAACCAAGGTGCCATTTTAACAGCTGCAAAATTACTGGAAGCAACTTTGGAAATAGCCAGTATGTGCCAATTTGCTGTAGCTGTGCCTTTCTCATGAGTTTCTCTCTTAATTTCTGGGAACTCTACTTTCATTTAACAACAGACAGGCTTGCAGGTGCTGTGATGGGGATGGAAAACCTTAAAAATGAGGAATTAAGGTAAGCAAGGTAGATATGAGTCTTCAGACAGCCTGGGACCATAGCTCCACGGCATGTGAAGTGGCTCATTACCTCACTGAGGTATTCATTCATCATGTTCCTGGGGTTGATACAGAAAATTCAGTGTTAATAATTGTGATGTTCCTGTAAGAGAGGAAGAGAATAATGCCACAAATCAGTAACATTTAGAAAGAGCCATGATTTGTTATTCTACCACTTTCAGGGTCAGGAAGACACTGAGCTCAAGAAGCCCAAGATGCACCTTGACACTCAAGAAGAGCAGATCTACTGGTCAGAGCTGCATCTTTCACAAGATGTTCTGGTTGAATATCACTGAGTCTTGTAACCTTCTGTCTCCACCTCTCCAGGGAGAACTGTCCCTCTCAAATCAGCTAGTCAGTAGATCAGCTTAACTATAATATCAAACAAAAAAAGGGAGATCCGAGCAGTTCAAACCACAACATGGCCAATTTTTATTAGATGAACACTCTACTGCAAATGATGTGCCACACCAGCACCCCCAGCTGGAAGTCAGTGATAGGACGGATACACAGTGTTTAAACACATCAAATACTGAAGCCTTGGAAATTGTGAAATGGTCTTGAGAAGACCCTGGCCAACAGCTCAAACCACAGAATGACGGAATGGTTGAGGCTGGAAATGACATCTGGAGGTCATCTGGTCCAACCCCTCTGCTCCAGCAGGGTCACCTCGAGACAGTTACCCAGGACCATGTCCAGGCAGCTTTTGAATATCTCCAATGACAGAGATTCCACAACCCCCCTGGGCAATCTATGCTGGTGCAACATCACCCCCACAGTAAAAACTTCCCTGGACTTCAGGCAGAACCTTCTGTGTTTCACTTTGTGCCCACTGCCTCTGGTCATGCCTCTGGGCATCACCAGGAAGAGCCTGCCTCTGTCCTCTTTTCACCCTCCCTTCAGATATTTATATACACTGATGAGATCCCTGCTGAGCCTTCTTATCTCCAGGCTGAACAGTCCCATCTCTCTCAGTCTTTCCCCACAAAAGACATGCTCCAGTTCCTTAAATATCTTTGTGTGGCGTTTTGCTGAAGTCTCTCCAATATGTCCAGTGCTGAGGAAAGGGGAAGGATCACCTCCCTCCACCTGCTGGCAATACTTTTTCTAATGCAGTTCAGGATTCCTTTAGCAGCCTTTGCTGCCAGGGCACGTTGATGGCTCATATTCAATTTATTCTCCACTAAGACCTCCAGCTGGACAAGCCCCCATCATGTACTGGTGCATGGGGTTGTTCCTAACGCAGTGCAGGATTCTGCACTTCCCCTTGATGAACATCCCAGTTTCATTGTCAATCCGTTTCTCCAGCCTGGCAAGGTCCCTCTGGATGGTAGCACGACCCTCTTCTTCTCACTTTTTTACTTTTTTTTTTTTTTTTTTTTTTTTTTTTCAAGTTTTTTTTTTGTG
>VXBX01006395.1:204502-216102 GCA_013400415.1 Scytalopus superciliaris
TTACAGAGATATTTCTGATGGCAGGTCAGTCTTTTCTGCCCTTCAGAGAGAGCATTTATCACAGATGTGCTTGCCATGCCTCCTGGAGTCTTTCCACCTCAGATGTGCTTGTTACAAACACCATCACAGGTTAGGAAATAAAACACTATCTGGAAGGAAATTTTTAATGTTTTCATACACCACTCTACAGAGTTCTTTTCTCCACATGGTGCTTAACTCTTAGCAGGTCAGATCATCCATGTTTCCGGACTGGTGATGGTTTCTGGCACCAACCAGTGCCTTCCCTGTCAGAGGATGGTGGGAGCTGCCTCCCCCTGACCCCAGGCCATAGTGCAGTTAGGTAATTTTGCAGGGGGATGTGTGCCTCTGTGGTGCCACTGATGGTGGAGCAACCAGTGCTATCGAAATGGCAGATTAAAAGCAAGAGGAGGGCTTTCTTCTCTCTTTCATGCTGTTGTGTCTGCTTCTAGTTTAAGCCCTGCAATGTGGCTAATCAAGAGAGGGAGTAGCAGAGAGATCGTCTGAACAAACAGAGGCCAGTATTTGATTTGGATGATGACAGTGGAAGTGTCTTATCTTGCTTTGGTGGCCAAGTGACCAACCCCTACCGCCCAGCCTTCTGTGCACCACAGACCAGCCGCAATGTGCTGGTGAGCTCAAAGCCACCACAAAGGTCTTGCCCTCCCAGCTGCCTTTGAGGAGAGCTCCAGAGAGGGAGAGGATGAGCATGTTTGCCTGCTGGTGAGGGAATGAGCCTGGAAGGAGCATTCCCGCAGTGAATTGGGGGAGTTTCTGTTCCTGGCAAAAAGTTTGAATTCCTTGCCAAAGCTTGTCACCACCTTCCAAAACACCGGGCTGCTCTCTCTCCCATGCTGGTACTTGGCTCCTGCCTTCTGTCCTCAGCTGCTGAGAAGTTCCCCCTGGCTTTGGCAAAGGAGAGGAGGTCCTGGCCTGGGGCTCGGCACCCTCCTGAGCTGGAAGGGGAGTTGCTCAGATGTCCAGGTTGCATTGGATCTGTCACTCCTGCTGCCATACACCACTGCACGGCTCCTTGGCTCCCATGGGAACATGAACACCTCCTTGGGCATTTAAATTCCTTTCATGCACTACACAGTATTCTCTGGTGGGGGATGTGCCTGCTGCTCTCAGCACTGTTTGGCCCAGAGTGCAGGAGCAGAACTCGGGAGGGTGATAGATGAGCTCAGGGCAGTGAAGGCTGAAAGTGCTGCTAAGCCCTTGGAGGCAAGGGTCTGGTGGATGAGTTCAAGCACTGCAAAGAGGAGGGAACTGCTTTCAGTGCCTAAACTGTACATAACTTTCAACGTGTGTATGTAGACCATTTGAATAAGCCTGAGATTGGATAGAGCTCCAAGTGTTTGGGTTTTTTTATTCTTTATAGTAGGACCTACCATAATGCAGGGTAAGTTATAAGCGTATACAGTTTTCTTTTTTTTAGAAAGGACCATCTATAGCCTTAGAGAATGAATATATTTTATATTAGTAAATTGTGTAGCATTCTTCCCTTTGAAGTATGTTTTCTCAACCTCTAACCCCTTGTCACATTAAGGGACTATTTTAGCTATTTCAAAATGCATATATGCATAGATGTGGACACATGCTGTCTCCTTTTCTGCTTTAGTCACTTGGTAATATTATGGTTATCCTGAATGAAAATCCTTTAGGAGATGTTTCAGGAGAAATGAAGAGGTTTCCATCAAACCAAAAAGTGAAGGCAAATAACATTTTGGACAGAGTAGTGTTGTCCAGTAAAAGCGATCATTTGCCTCCCTGCATGTATCTTGGAAAAACTGATCCGTGCTGTTCTTCATGCTGGGATGTGATATCACAATTTCAAAGTTACATATTGTTAGTTTGGTTGGGTTTTTTCTCTTTGTTTTATGGAGAAGAGGTATTCCTCAAGGAAAATTTTCAGAGGAGCGATCAATACACAGAATGAATTGTCTGTTGTTAGCTCTGAACTGTGTATCTGGAGACAGTATATTTCGGTACTCCAGGGTGCTCTAACAAGCATCATAGCTGAATCATAATAAACATTTGATTTCCCTATCAAAAACACATGTACACACACAAACAAACATATTTCACTCTATTTTCATTGTCTTTGGCAGCATAAAATTTAAATACCTGAGGCAATTTATAAAGCAGATATAGGGCAAAATCCATAGCCAGACCACTAGGATTCAAGTATCTAAGCCTTTAAGAAACAGAAAAGAGCCAGGCAACATGCAGTTGCATAAATGCTTCATTCTCTGCTTTCCTTTCATTCAGAAGGAATTCCTAAAAAAAGTCCCCTACCATCTGCTATATCCCCACCTATAAGCCATGCTTGCAAATCCTTTTGATGTACAGATCACCATTTGGGATTAAAGTTTCATATATGCATACCAGTCTCTTCTCACCTTCCCATTCTGCTTCCATGCTCCTGCTTAGCTAACAGATCTGCCCATTTGGTGGAGATCTGCTTTTCTGGTGCCTCTCTCTCGTGGGGATGGCTGTGGAAGAATTAGAAGACCACTCTCTCCATGCATATCCAGTTAAGGCTGGTGGAGATTATAACTTCCACCAAACAGTTTGGCTGGAGCTCCTCTACCTGCCCAGAGCAAAGGGGCATGTGGGGAACCTGGCAGGTTCCTGCTGCTCCCTTGGCAAGGGTTTGCTGCACAGTTACACTTCTACCCCCTGTCCCTGTACACTCATACAGAAATATACATTTTAATAATACCCTAAATAGCAAACAGTTGGTGTTGAATCTTACTGAATCAGTTTTCCAAGATGAATAAGAAAAATTACTTCTGCCATAATGAAAAGCTCCATTCTTTAGATCACCCTCAATTAAATCAGCCTGCTGGACAAGACTGTGTATTACTCTGCTGCAAATCCCATTCAGTTCTGTTTTTCTATGGGAACCTCTTCATTTTGATCTTGTTAAAAAAGTTTTTACTTGCCCAGTTGTCAGGTACAGAATGGGGAGGACTGTGATCCATTAAGGTACAAACAGTTGCTGCTCGTTTCTAAATCTTACCTAGGCATAAGCTTTTTGCTTAAATGCATCTGAAATTTGACATTTCAAAGCACAGTCTTTTGTAAACTAGAGGGAACTGAAACTGTTAGACTTACAATCTGGAAGCTGTTAGATCCACAGGGAATGTACTTCTCTGGTTTGCATTCCCAGATTTGCAGACAGTACTCAAAAAGAGAACTGAATTGAACCACTGAGCATGATGGGAGCAGGACACAGAAATGCCCACAGTGAAAACCTCGGTACCAGCACATGGTCATTGAAAGTCCTGAGAGATACAGTTTAAACAGATGAAGAGAGGAGAAAGGCAGACATATAGAAATGAACTTCCTTCCTCAAAATGATGCCAAACCTTGGTGACAGAGACAGGTTTTAATACCAGGTTTTGTAAATTCTAGTCCAGTGGCCTGTGATGTGTCTTGCTACCCACCAACACTTGTGAAATACATTTAATTCTATAATCACTGCATGTCTCTCTCTGTCTATAGAGACACATCTGTATGAACATACAGAGTTCTCTATACAGATGGACAATTCTTTATGCTTTACTAATCTACCATACATACTACATTCCAAACAATGTAAATACTTTAAATACTTTATTCAAAATGCTAGCTGTTTATTTTTCTCTGTTAGAAATATCCAGAATGTCGCACACTTTTCCTTCCCATTTTGGAAAGGAAACCTTTCTTGCCTGCAGAGAAAAAGGCAGTGATATTGAAATTTCCACAAAGAGAGTTTGTCCCTTGAGTATTCCCGCAGGCATTTGTGCTGAAGAGAAGTTAACACAAGCAGCATTTTACGTGAAATATATTCCCATTGCTGCTCGATGCCTGCGATGCTGCAGCTCCCCATGTTTGCCAGCCCTCCAAGGAACCCTACAGCACAAATAAGAAAGCCAGGACTTAATATTTAGATTTTTTTTTAAAGCAAAAGAAGTAACACTTCAAGCTTTTTCTTTTATATGCAACACAGGAGGGGGAAATTGTAAAGATTTGCTTTGGGATCACTTTAAAATCAACTTGTTTAGTCCTGTGTGGCTAGAGCAGTCTTTGCTTGTGGTGGGGACTCAGGCAGGTGGGTGTTGACCTCCACTACTGTGTTATCCTCAGCACAAACCCACCCAGCCCCTAACTGGGGGTGAACCAACACCCCAAAAGGAGCAAGAGAGCCTTTTTCATTGTGCTTGGTAGTGAGGAGCTTCCCTCCCAGGGACAGGGGCACCCCCTGACCTGGAGCTTTGCTGAGCTGAACTGCCGGTGTTATGTAAATGCTGATTTTTATTGCTGTGGGTGCGGGAAGAGATTAACCACTCCATCTGGCAAGGGAACTGAAGTGAAGCCTCCTTCCCCACCTCTGATCTCAGATCAAAAGCTCCAGCCCTGCCTGACACGCCCTGCTCCTGCAAGGAGTTGTGCAGGAGGGCGATGCCAGGGGTGCCCAGATGGCACGGCCACCACAGGGACCCCGTCTCTCTCAGGGCATCCTGGCACTCCTGGCTCTTGCTGACACCTGCTATGGATTGAGCAGGAGGAGGAGACCCCAGAGAGGAGGTGGGAAAGGGAGGGAAGAAAGACAGAAAACACCATACCAGTACATGATCTGCACAGATGTTAAAAACCAGGATCATCTTTACTAATTGCGGCAAACTTGGCAGAAATTAAGCCTAATAGGCCTCCTTCATATGATTGTGTGACTAAACACCAGATGCCCTACAGGCACAAACTGACAAGGCTGTGTAAATCTTCAATAAAGTGTCTGTGATCCTTCTGAAGGAGAGAGGATGTCACACAGCCATCCTCCTGGGTTTCAGACGCTGGTGGGGTAGGGATGAAGGTGTTGGGGGGGTGTGTTATAAAACTCAACAACAAAATCAAATTCTATGACAAAGATGCTCTTGAGAGTGTGTTTCCATAAAAACATAATTCTTCTGGAAAAGTGGCAAAGCTCCAAATACTTTCTTCCTCTTTTGCTGTACTAGCACAGCACTTCAGTCCGCTGTCATGAAGAGAACTGGATACTGTGCAAATGGTCTTGGTGCATCGTGGGATTTATCCAAGAGTGTTGTAAACCACATGGCCCTTCTCTCTCCAGCCTTATCTTTGAAATGTCTCAAGAGACATCTTATTTTTATGACTGCTCAAGGACTGTAAGCCCGAGGAGCTGCTTTTGGGAATGCATATGATCCCTGTCACATCAAATGACTGCATCGTAATGTCAGCGCTGTCTGTGCAACATAAAGTAGCTGCCGAATCCCAGCTCTCCATCTGCAGTTTTCCAAAATCCACGATTTTGACTCTGAAATTTCTATTTTAGCATTTTCAATAATTTGCAATTGTTTCTTAAAAGGGCTAAGGCATGATATTTTACCTCCATGTGTTCTGTGGTCAGGAAAACATACAGAGTTTGCTCTTGAGCAATTTTTATCTGCCTTTGTGGTTACTGTGCATGATTGCCTTAGGGAACATTGTGGGACTGTGCCAATGATTCTTCTCCAAGAACAGTAAAACTTTACAATTTTAAATCATTGGCACAATACCTTTTTAGGTTATGTCAGAAATACCAGGTATCAGTTTCAATAAAGTTGCAGCATTTTGTTTTGATCTTTAAATTTATTGCTAGCATGAGACTAGTGATCTGCAATGTACCTGCAGGTCAAAAATGAAGAAATTAATATTGTTGAAATGAAAGTTTTAAGGATTTAGTCCTTGTTTTAACATGCCACGAAACAGCGATTTGAGTTTTTTTAAAGGCATAATTTTCTGATTGAAAAATTTCATGGGAAGATGTGTGACTAACATTAATTATCAGGACAAATCTGGGGAATGTGAGGACGTTCAGAACAAGAAAATAAGGAAGTATGTACTGGCAATACTTTGACATGAGTTGCTGCACATGTAAGTTTGAGGGCTTGTGATAACCATTCTGTCTTTCAAAAGATAAAGTCAAAGGGTGTTTCTCCAGACTGGCTTTGTGGAGCTGATGTCTGAATCAGTCTCCTTGACCCCTCAGTGGACTTGAATCTAGTGGAATTCATCTCTGAGCATCAGAGTAGGAAATAAATACTATTAGTAAGGACATATTCCTCTTCAGTGATGTTCACTGTCAGACTTTTGAATCTGTTCTGGCTCTCCTCAATAAAGAATTAGCTGACACAAACGATGCTGCAATGTCAAAAGATAACTGGTTGATCTCATCTTCCAAGCTGCCTCACCTATTTCTCAGAGGGAGCTTGGTTACTCATTTTAGACATTCATCTATTTCTGTTTCACAGACCTATATTATGCTGCCATATGTCACTGGAAACCTTGACGTCAGGGATGACTAGTCTTGTACCTGAGTCTAAATGTTAGAGGTTCTTCAAATGTGTCTCTAATGACTGCTTTTTTTTCCATGCTGCTATCCAGAGTTTTGGTCCCAAGTGGAAAGAGATATAAGCTAGGAAAAGAGAGCAGCCTGGGAGGGATGACTGGATGACTTCACAGGAATACTTATTTTCTGGAATATGCAAACACTTTGGTAATTTAGGAGAAGCAGTAGGCTGAATGACTGTGGGGTTTTTTCTGTTAATGACTAAGTATGTATCACACCAAAGGTCATTCATTTTGTGTACCCCACAACTATGCAAGCCTAAGTCTGCATGATGGTGACTAGTGACAACACTTCTGGTTTGTCTCCATCATCTGGGCTTCTGACTGTGGTGGGGAGGCCTCAGTTCTATGATTTTATTCCTGGTGATGTAATTATTGCACAGATTATAGTCATGGTTCCCCAGAGACTGAAGAGATTGCAGTAGATGGGAGAAATGGCTTCTAGAATAATCAACTCCATAACCCAGCTGCCCTGCCTTTCTCACCAACAGGCAGGAGAGTTTGGGTGAGCACATTTCTTTGGTGAATGAGCAGGAGAATGTATCTGGGTTCAAGTAGGGGCTTATAGCTTTAAGGTAAGCCAGCAAAAAGGGAAATTTCATTCATTCACAGAAATGTTAATTTCAAAAATGAGTCCCATAGACACCGAGTACCTCCAGCCAGATCATAGCTGGAAATTACTCACACACTGAATGTCTATGTCTGAGAAATCTGAGTGAAGACTTTATAAGCAAATATTAACAAGATAGGTTTCCTTCTAACTGGCCAACCAGCAGACACCTATTTGAATCTTTCTGCAGTGTAAAGAAATAACAGCATAAAAGTGCTTATTTCATCCTGTGACGTAAGAACCCTCTGGCAAGTGTTCCCCATCTACCCAGAGATGATGTGTAAGCAGGTCATCCTGATGCTGTTTCATGTCCCTGTGAGATAACAGACACCACGTGCACAGCAGGACGCCGAGTCACTGCCTTTGATCACTCACAGACACAGACTCAGCAAGGCCAGTGCCCACTCACGCTGCACATCACACTCCCTGTAGCACCACGCACCCAGTCATGTCACAGCCCCATCTCTGAGGCTGGAAGGAAACAAACCATGATTTTAAAAACCTGAATGGGGGAGTCCTTTTACAAAGTTGTCCCTGCCATGCTCAGAAGGAAGGAAGACTTATATTATCCAAATCCAGAGAATCATCCACTTCCTGCCTCGGTAACTACTTCTTTGCTACTAATGCTGACTCAGCTGAACACCAAAGAACTGTGTGCTTTGCTTTCCAGTGAAAGGGACTCTCTTAGCAGCTCACAGATGCACTATAGACTCTACCCCAGAAAATTTGTGGGGTTTTTTGGTTTGGTTTGGTTTGGGTTTTTTTGGGTTTGTTTTTTTTACTTCACAAAAGTGTCACCTTCTTAAACTGGTATTTCAGAACCTTTCTAACACATAGGAAGTAAAATTTCTTAGTCACATCTGTGTTAGGCTGAGCATGGACTGAACCTGACTCTGAGCACTGATGAGTTAAAGGAAACACTTTTACCTCAGATCCCTTCTCTCACCAAATACTTCTATACCTTATTGTGGAGATACCACAATACAAGCTTAAGGGTGCACATTATTTCCTTAAATCTGGGAAGTTACCCTGGAGTTTGGCACTTCCCCCAAAATAACTGCATGGACAAATAGGACCCGAGTTAACAACCCAGGGTTTAAAAATAAATACCACTCCTTACTAAAATATCCATACAGCATTAATAATTCCATATAAGCAGTCTTTAATCAAAGAGTAAATTCTTTTCCTCAGTTGTTCAGAAAAGGTTTCCTTTCCATTTGAATCCTATGCTCCTATATATTTAATTTCTTTTTTACTAAAAATGTGTTTATTGAAAGTATTCTATAAGTCTCAAGAGACTTGGCAATAATTTTTATTGGATTGATCAGTTCCACTTGCATACAAATTTCTCTGTTTGAATTGACTGTTGCAACACGACTTTTTAATATAAACTGTTGTATTGATTCTGACATAAATAACATAGAGAGCATTCCAGATCATAAAAAACATCACTTTTGGGGATTCTTACCAGAATCTACTACAATACAGACAGCAACAAGCACACAAACAAAATGCAACTGTAAGGATCTGTGAAACTATTAGCTTTTAGAAACTTTCCCCTCCTGGCTTTGGCAGCTGCCATTTGTCTGTCAAATAAATCCTTAATTTGCACATGTTGCACATGTTGTTGCATTCATGAAACATGAATGGAAAAAAATCCATGCAACAGATCTAATGTGTCTAATGGGAGAAAAAGAAAAAAGGAAACAGGGAGAAAAATACACCCAGCTATTCTATTTTGACCTTTTATTCTGGGAGGGGATTTTCTTACCTTATAGGTATGGCTGCCTTTCTGCTCGAGTGGAGTGATAGCTACATGTGTCCAAGAAACATCTACCAAAAACATACTTGCCACTCTTAGGACAGCTTGGCCAAACTGCAGCTTATTTGGAAACTGGGTGTCTCAGCCGTGGTGTGATTTGCTCCTCGATCTACACTTCCTGTTCCCTCATTTCTGAGTCACCATCAGCAGTGGATTTAAGGTTGGTCTCTATTTCTCTTTCCACTGAGACATTCCTTACGTGTATAACCAGCCTCACACTTGCCTACTAACCACTGTCTGGGGCTTGGGGTTACTTTTGGTTCTCCAAACCCCTGTAGTTGGAAAACACTTCTAATATCCTTGGCTTCTAGTCAGGGCTCACTAACAGGAGCCTAGAAGCAAGGCCCAGCTGGGATTTGCTGAAACAAGGGTGAATTGATGCAATGGGATCCAGCTTGTAGTAGAAGTTATTGAAACTGAGGCATAACGACAAAAGTTCTTTCCAAGGGAGGATGCATCCAGTCCATCTGTGTTGTCAGAGATACAACTGCCATGTGTCTGGAATTTGTTGGTCTTGTCTCGTTTTGTGTCTGGAAATATCACTCCTTCTGGACTGCTGAACATCTAGAAACTTAGGCCAAATGGACATGTATTTTTCAGATCCTCTCTGGACAGAGTTTCTGGGCAGAGACAGAAGGCACAGCTGGTAAATCTGAATCCTAGGCAGATGTTCGGCCCAAGCATGGTGAATCCAACAAACTGAGGATGGGTAAAGGCCTGGGAGCATTTGGTATCCTGTATGGGCACATGCATTTCTGTCCAGAACATCTCTGGCAAATTTGTGGAAGTCCGAGGAAGAGAAGTCTTTGTGAATGGCAACAGAAAAAGGGATAAATAATGGTGGAAAAGCACTCACTGTGCAGCTCTCCAGTTAAATTATGTATTTGATTATGTATTGGCATTGATTTCTTACCTAGATTTTACACTAAAACCTGGAGCACACTGATTAAGTGTCCTTGATCCACAGTGTTGGTGGTCTCTCATTTGCTGTTGGTCAGCTATGGAGCACAGCTTCAACGTGCCAGTGACTGCTACAGGACTTCTTGTATAAAATGGAAGAAAGCCTGATGCCACATCCTTGCATTTCACATAACAGGACACACGAGTTTGTTTTCAGGGTTTTTTTTGCTTTTTTTTTAAAAAAAAGCTATTTAAATCAACAGGGGGTGCCCATATTTCCTTAGACTGCAGAGGAATGGATGAATGCATGGCATTTGTTTCTTCCCAAGGGGGTGAGGGTTTTTTTTGAAATTAAGAAAAGGAGAAAAATAAAACAAATGTTCTCACCCATCTGTCAGCAATCCATTAGCAAACAAGTCCTTGGCAGGAAGGAAAGGAAGAGCACTTACCATGCTCTAAGGTGGATGGTGGGGCAGAAGCAATACTGGTTGACTTGTGGCAGTGGCACTATGTAATGTCATGTTGGAGCTACTCCTTTGGCAACAGCCAGCTTGATGCTTCTTTTTCCTCCTTGTCTTCTGCTGACTGAAATTTCCTTTTGCATACAATGCAGTGTCATGGAGTGGGTGAGATTCCACATTTCCTGCCAATGCTGGGTTTATCTCCCTATCTCTCAAAGAGAAAGCTACTTTCCAAGAAAACCTCCCCATGTGAGCTTGAAATTCTTTGCAGTACTTGCTTCACCGATACTTTCCTTGTCTCACCAGAATCTGTTATTATCTTCTTGCTTCCTCACACTTTGAGCAGTCTCAGGAGAAGCCAGAAAGCAGTGCCCTCTCCAAGCAGCTCTGGCCAGCTTGCCTCCCTCTGTTCCCTCAGCTAGCACGTTTTAATAACACTTTAGATGCCCCTATCCACACTGTGGAAATGTTGTGTGAAAAATGGAAAAGTATGATCAGCTTAAATTATGGTCTACAGTGACAGGATGGGGGAAATGAAGCTGTTTTTCTATTTACATTGTGCTCCGTGGAGACAGCGAAGCTTTACTCGGGCTTGGTTGAATAATGAGCCACTAAACAGAGAACCCTGCATATCACTTAACAAACAGCTCCTCACAGAATTTGTGTTAATTATGCCATTCCTTCTGATTAGATTCAGCTGATTTCTCACTCACTCTCACATGACTTTGTGCAAGGCTCTATGATGCCTTGTGAGAACAGCAATGACACATCCATGCTGATACAGTCATTAGATAGCCTGAGAACTCACACTTCCTGGCATGGTCATTTGCTTGCAAACTGATACTGCTGCCATGCAGTGAAGGTCTGTGTTCATGTAAAAATTGTTGAAAATCTGCAGTGCAGATTGTCAGGGGGGAGCGGGCAGAGGGTCAAATCTGCTTCCCAAAGATGTGCGTAATCCTCCAGTGCTGGGGTATGGTTGTGAAGACTTACTCTTGTTACAGGTTTGGTAATGCCAACATGGCAGTTACAGCTTTCCCAGTTTTAATTTTTCACTCTTTGTCTGCAACTGGGCTGGTGATGGATTCCACGTGGCTGAATGGCTGTAATCCTGCAGCGAGAAGTAAGGTGGGAGGAGGAAAGCATTTTCCTGGGAACTCAGACATGGTGACAAGGGAGCCCATGCTGATTCAGACAACAGAATATAAAAGGAGCTTGAATAACAAAAAACACCCAGAAAATTAAACGTTCAAATGCAGAGTGTTGGATTGGTGCCTCTTTTACCTGTTTGCCCAGTAGCTCCCTGTTTTGTGTGGCTGATGTTTATCATTTCCCCCCTGAGCGGTTATGAAAAGGCCAGACTTAAAGAAGAGGGAAGGGAAGGGAAGGGAAGGGA
>VXBX01006395.1:216172-247845 GCA_013400415.1 Scytalopus superciliaris
AAGGGAAGGGAAGGGAAGGGAAGGGAAGGGAAGGGAAGGGAAGGGAAGGGAAAAGGATCTCTTCTCCCCATGTCAAAGCATGTAGTTGATGGGGGGCACAGAATACCTTTGCTGCCCAGAGACCATGAGAACACCAGAGGCAGTGCTTGGAGGTCACTGCAGAGATGTTGGTACTACTTCTGTCTCTGGATGGGAGGCAGCACAGCTGCACCATTGCTGCCCTGCTGGTGAAAATCTAATAGTCTGAGTTTGGTGACTTGCCCAGGTGGGACTGAGCTGTTACTCACACAGAGGAGAGAGCTGGTATATCTGACTTGCACCAGTGCTAGCTCGGGCCCCACTGAATCACACTGAGTTGCAAGTTAAAGACAATTTCAAGGTTTTTTGTTTCTTCTAACAGTGGAGGTTTCTCTCCTGAACCTTTCCTGGTGGGGAGGAGGAAGAGGAACAGAAGAGGAGAGCTGAACTATGAGCTCGAGGAGGAGGACTGTACTCTGCCAGGGTTCTTTAAGTCCCCTTCTCTCTGATGGAGTCCTGGTGCTTCATTTAGAGAACTTTCAGGCCTAGGGATGAGTACCACAATGTCTGTATTTCTGTTTTCAAATATCTTAGTTTGATTTGACATAGCTGAGAAAAAGGGAAAAAAAAAAAAGTAATGGTAGCATTTCATTTTGGTAGCTCTTAATAAGCAGTTCTTTTATGCTAGCAAGCAAGTACTGATTTCATCCTCTGCATATCAACATTTGTCTTTGAAACACTTTAGCTGCAGCACCAGTAGTGGTGTTTCTGCATTAACCAAGGCCAGCAAGTGCAGTTGTGAACCTCTGCTTCACAGCACTGCTTAAACACAAACATTTGTGGTGTGTACATACTTTGCTTATAATCTCATCATTGTGTGTATGGCTTTCATTGCAAATGGTGGGGTATATAATTCTGTTTCTTACAGTGTAGAAATAGTGTATGAAAATCAGATTGAGTCCTTTATTTATAGTTGTCAAGAACCAGATGACAGAAAACATCTTCTGCTTGAAGAATGATTACGGCTGGTGTTTCCTGGTTACCCTCTTCATCAAACAGTGGGAATGTTTCTTGTCTTTAGTATCACATCTGCAATATTACAGCCAAGAAAATGTCAATAACTCCATTATTATGAATCCCTGCTTTCAAGGATTAATAATTTCACACATACTCACAGGCAACAGCATCGGAAACTGAAATTTGGTACAAACATTTGTAACCCAAGAGCAAAGCTTACTTCTGCAAAACGATCCCTGCAGTTCTGAGTCCGCGAGAATTCTCAAGGTGCCTACATTTTATTTTTTTTTCTTTGAGTCAGTTGTTTGGAAAGGATACAATCTCACTTGCTATCTGGCAAGAACTCATTTGTATGTCTGAAACTCTCAGTAGGGAAAAAATATTGTGGTTTACTTTGTCATGCTTTCTTGCTTTTCTAATGGAGCTTTCTCTAGATGCCAAGGAAGGGGAGATGGTGAAGTGCAATTGGTACAGTGGAATCCCTCCCTCCCTTCTAAATTTATCCATTAAATATTCCAGCCTCCTATTGTTTAAACTCCCTTTATATGTAGCTGAATTGTATGTGTAAGGAACACTATGCAGAAAAATATCATTGCAGAAAGAAACCAAAACCCAAGTAACTCCTTAAGCACTGGAATTCAGGAGGTCCTATTTAGTGCAGTTTTTGTTTGAGATTTGATCAACTTCAATTTTAATAATACATGATCTGTAACTAAAATTTTCCCTATGGCTAGACATTTATAGTCTATCTTTCAGTCTTTCTCTTCTTCTTTCCCTTTCTTTAATCTCATGTAAATTTTAATTAGCTCTTTCTCTCTATGTTTAAATGAATTTGGCTAAGAGTTGTATCTTTGACATCTCTTCCCCTCTTCCTGTTAGATTTTTTTCTTTTAAACTGGTGATCAGGTTCAAAAAGTATTGCCAAGTCTCATAGTTTCACATAATTAAAAATACGTATACACTGGAAATATACAAACCTCATTAGCTTCGAAACGCAGGTTTAAAAAAGCCCTCTGGCTCACTCAACTTTTGTGTGACATTATCTCATTTGTCCAAGAATGACTAATAATCCAAGAAACTGCAGTAACAGTGTGAATTTCTCATCAATCATTTCCCAATGATCTTTGGGCACCTATGCAAAACGTAAATAAACCAAAGCGCCAAACATAAGGCAACATGCCCGGTTTGATTTTATTATGCAACTGGCAAGTTGCTAAATTACAGAAGTGTTGGTGAAGATAAATTTGAACAGATGTTTTTTTGTGCTGATGTAAAATTTCATGTCAAAACCCAGGACTTGGTAGCATTCAGAACACCCACACTGTTGTTGATGTTGATGAGGGAATACAGTCCAGTTCAGCTTCTTCCAGAGACCTGACATCCCTCCTTTGCATTTCTGGGCTGTTGGCTTAAATAATTCACTTGTTCTGAAACCAGGCACTTGCTTTCCTCCCTTAGCTACTTATCCAAAGTATGAACAAACTTCCTGAAGTTATCACTTCGTATGTCAGCTTGTAAAACATGGCATTTCAGGACTTTTGCACAAGCTGCTGCTGTTAAGCCATGGCATGATGGATGCCTGGAATCCAAAATACAAGTGGAGAAAGAGTCAGGCATTTGACAGACTGATCCACTCACGTAGTGCTGAATAACCATCAGTCAAGGTGAATATTAAACATTGCAGACTAGACAGCTTGAGTAGGAAATGCGTGGTTTCATAAGGAGTGCTCTTCATTCTCTTGTTAAACTGATACAACTGGGTCAGAAACAACTGAAGTCAGTTCACGAGTAATGTGTTGAGGACAACCTACTCTAACTCTGACACAGCATTTACCTTTTTCCACTTGAGGCTTCCCTTGAGGCTGAACAAACTCTTGGGCAGTCTGTGCATAGAACATCTCTTTGAAATGATGCCAACTTGGAGTTAGAAATATTTCTAAGACCATCATTTGGATTTACAGAGTCACAGACTGTGTTGAGTTGGAAAGGACCCACGAGAATCTTCGAGTCCAGCTTTTAACCATGCACAGGACCATCCCCAAGAGTCATACCACGTGCCTGTGAAAGTATCATCCAAACACTTCTTCAAGTCTGGCAGGCTCTGGGGAGCCTGTTCCAGTGCCCAGTAACCCTCTGGATTTAGATTGACCTTTGGACTTCACAATGAGCTGCCAGAACACCTGCAATAAGTAATGTGGACCATCCAAGCCCAAAGGTCCCCCTGTCCCTGAGGACTCTCTGCACAAAACAACAAAGCCACAAACCTGCAATGGGAAGTTGGATATGGGGAGGAGAATATTAACCTAGATAATATTCGCGTGGTATAGACCTGCATGCCATGCCAGGTCAGCTCTTTTACAACACAGAGAAACTAGAAAGTCACATCAGAGTCAATCTTCAGATAATCTCAGTGGGAAAAGCCTGAAACAAAAAACCTGCTTGAACAAAGTTCCTGGGTACTTTGGCTTAAGTTAGAAGACCCACATACTTCAACAAGCTGGAGTCTCCTGCTAAGTGGTGACCTCAAAAGGGAAAGACAGCATATGATATTAGAGTGCTGGGTAGGCTACGAAGCCTACAGTAGTTGCCCTATGTGGCCTTCTGCCTTCCCAGAGATTGCTGTAAGGGATATTCTGGTGTTAACTGAAATTCTTCATACACCTTGTGATTTTGGTAATGACAATTCCCCTGTTATTATCAGGTCAGGAGAATTTGCCCTGTAAAAATATTTTTTGCTGCAAGACTGACAAGACAACGTTAATATAATGAAGACAGGTAACTCTACACATGGACAACTGGAAGAAAGTGGAAAAGTCAAGGCAGTTGCTTAATGGCTGATAAGTAATTTGTGTGTATATAAATCACATATAACAGTGCTCATCTTCTCCGAGAGCTTTTTAGCACACTGCATCACCTATTCTCTCTGTAGAAATCACCCCAAAACCTGTGTGAAATATTCTGCTGATACATTTTTCCCTGCATGAATTATTCTGATATAAAAGTAATGGAACAGACAGGAGCATCAGGACATCTGACATCAGTGTCCATACCAACATGACAAGCTGTAAAAAGCACCAGTTCCTCAGTAGTGCAGGGAACGAGCACTGCACTGAATTGTATTTCTGGAACTATTATTACAGAGAGACTTGTAAGGAGCATACATGCTGTGGATGAAATGGGTATGGAATCACAGAGGCTAATGATAGAAAAAGGCCATTTATGTCAACTGCTACATCTCCCTGCTGGTATAGGATTGTTCCCAATGAGATACAGAGTATTTTTAGTGCTTTGTCCAGTCTGGTTTTATATGTAAATAGTAAAGATTGGTATTCATAAAAGATCCTGAAATAGTATTATTCCAGTTCTGTCTTTCCTCTTGCCTCCCTCCTCCCCTCCTTAATTTCCTATTCAGGTTAAATGAGAACAGGAAAGACATCCATGCTTTTTTTTCTCTTTTCTGTTCTTTCTTCTTCCTACTGTTTGACCCTCTTCATAGACAGGGTTTCTCTGACCTGATTTTTATAAGCCTGCATTTGGACAGTGTAGTTTTATAGGCTCCTCTATCACAGGGCTGATTTAGGAGGCTCTTCGCAATGTGGAGGTTCAGTTTGACAGGCAACAACCTACTTGCAAGCCAACCTGGAAAATAAGTAAAAAACACAGCAGTGATTTCTGCCCAGATAGGAACTGAAATGAAGCTTTTGACTATGCCTTCTTGTGTACCGTCTCTCACATTATCTTATGAGTTGTTGAGGGTTTACTCACTGCCCACTTGCCCATTAAGCACAGCCTTCCAGAATGGTGAACCAGAACATGGTTTAGGTTGAAATTAAAAGTAAACCATACTACAAAAGAACAAGGAAAAAGAAAAAAAAAATAAAGTGAACTTTCGGTATAGAAAGAGAACTGCCCTTTCATGTTTGGGAGAACTATTTCTCTTTGTTGACTTTGTGCCCTTAGCCAGTTGCATCTCAAGTGGACAAAACTTGTATGGTAGAGATTTCAGGATATGAAGGTTTTGGTTTGGAAATCATCTGTATTAGGAAAGAAACATGTCCTCAGTGGTTTGTCATTGCACATGCCAGCAAGTCAGGTGGAGAGGCTGAGGAAGTTACAGTCGAGGTGCTGTTATCAAACTGAGTGAATGGCCCTCAGCACATCTCGTGTTTGATCCACAAGCAGTCACATCTCTGCTTTGAATCTGGTGAGCATAATACATCTGAGTCAGTGAAACAGTGGACAAATTAATGTCCTCTTTGTTCCTGATAGGAGAAACCCATCCAAATGGTAGCCTGAATAAGAACATAAAGAACAAAAAGACATAGGGACTGAATTAATACCAGCTCAGTGCGCATGCCCTGTCTGCAGGGAAAGAAATAGAGAAATATGGAAAATGAGGACACACCACAAAATGACTTGTCATCTGCTGTTGAGATAAAGCTGTGGAGAGAGAGAGAGACAGAGACCAAGGGAAAAAAGTTCTGTTATGGATTGTGTTGGCTGAAAAGAATCTTGAAATAGAAACTGCATCCTAATCTCTGTCCATGCTGAGTTCAGGGAAATAGGGCTCCTGACATCCTTTTTCAATAGTCAGCCTTGCATTAAGCACCCAGGTCCAGCACTAGCTGGACTTGTTTCCCAAGAGAAACAACCCTCAAAGTACCCAATACTGGCCAATTGCTGAGCTTACTTTGATGAAAATAAAAAAAAGAAGTGCTTTTTCTCAGAAGAAAAAGAGAGGCAAAGAAGGAGAAGCTGAAGGTACTTGCCTCAGCCATGTTATCCCTCAGTGACAGGCTGCTTTATCCCATGTCTTTGGGAAGCCCTCCCAGAAGCTGTTGAGTGAAAGAGGTGTTGTCCCTTACTTACTCCAACTTGTTCCTGATTTACTCCAGGGAGAGAAGAAATTGCATCCAAGCCTCTGAATTTACAGCTGTCCTTCTCTATATATAGTTCCTCATGTTTGTGACATTGATTTCTGTATCCACAGCGAAATAGTCACTTTATACATTAATTTCTAATAGAAAACTCACTGGTAATCATGCTCAGGCAATCAGAAAAATCACATCTGTGTCTTAGCAACAGAAAGCATTACTAAATTGAAAAATGGTCAGCAACAACCTCACACTGTTGTCCTTCCACTGTCACAAGAGAAGTGAATGATGTTAAATTCAGTTCAGATTTGTGAAATGTCATGATTTTTTTTAATGTAATAACTGCTGACTGAACTATTTGATTTTTATTTTTCACCGTCTTCCATCTTGCCATGCTACGCTGCAACTTGCTGTTGCGTGCTGGGCTTTCTCAGTGTTGTCTTTAGGGTTTAACAGTATCATCCAAGAAATGTGTCTTTTGCTGCCTTTCTCCCACTGCAATTACAGGATGCATTTTATAAACTGAGTCCTTTGGTCTTTAGAAGTTTATTCATTTTTAACCACTCACTTCACAGCCCTTGTGTCCCATTTTGTCTTCTATCACACAACAACCAACGTTTTGATTTCTTCACTGTATTCGTGTTTCCATGGTGAAGAGCATACGATCATCTTTTCTTGTGGCTTTCCAGATTTGAATGGTATAAACCACAGATTGACTTTTTAATCTTCTAAAATGCCTTGGATCCTCTTTGTTTAAGTTAAATACACTTTAAACCCAGGTGATTATTAGATATCTGCACTTTCAGGCTGAGTAAACTAGTGTTCTGACTTGCAGAAAATTTCACTCAACTACCTTTAACCCAGGCTTAACATTTTGTATGTGTCTAAAGCATCTCTTCCAGAAAGTCACCTGGGCTTGAAATAAAGGATTCACCTCTTCATGTGGTAGTTTGTGCAAGCAATTAATTATGATCTTAGAACACTGTGCTTTATTTCCCATTTGAATTTTTCCAGATTTAACTCCCAGATATTGATTCATGTTTGGCTCCTGCTTGATAAAAGTACATAAGGTACTTATAGTAAAAGAGTATTCAGTCTTCTCTTTGACAGGCTAAACATATGGAGCTCTTCAAGTCTCTTGCTTGATGCTCTTCCTGAACCAAATCACGGAAATGAATTATGCTGCACTCAGTGTGCTACAGGGGAGACAATGGGAGCGTGTTTGGCACAGAAATTGTGCTCCATCGAGGCTTGGGAGAGGAGGAAAAAGAGGAGGGGAGGGGAGGGGAGGCAGGGCAGGAGTCAGACATTCTATAGGTGAGTTGCAAAGAGAGTAATCTGGGGATGAAACCAGGTGTCTACATGTGCTGCAGCTCTGGGGTTACTTACCTGCTGTTCTGGGAAAGTGCTTTGGGGCAGTGACTGCCTACAACATAACTGATCTCTAGCTCTGATTTCAGGTCCTCAAACTCACGTGTAGGGACAGGATCCAGATGTCTCTGCAAACATGACCAAGTGATCAGACAAAAGCATTTACTCTTCATCATAATGTGCTTTAGCTGAAATAGAGAGACTTCTAGGGAGAAAGCTAAAAGAGGCTTTTATTTCATTTTTTGAAACTAATACTTTGTAATTTGTGTATCATAGAATCATAAGATGGTTTTGGTTGGAAGGGACCTTAAAGATCATCCAGTTCCAAACCCCTGCCATGGGCAGGGACTCCTCCCCCTAAACCAGGTGTCTCTAAACCTTGTCCAACCTGGCCTGGAACGCTCCTAGAGTTTATGCCAACTTCTCTGGCATAAAACATATATATAACATTAAATCTGTCTGGAAGTGTATCAAGCCTTTACCTGTACTCTCATACCATTTAAAAAATATTAAGCTGAAAACAGTATCTCATTTCTATATATGTTGACATTTTTCATCCTCTTGAGTATTTTGCTGCAGGTTTTCTTTTAATATATATCTGAGTTTTATATTATGCTTAAACAGGTACAATTATTACTTGTTTTTAGCTTTAAAAAAATTGTATAGAAAATACAAAATTAAGGACACAATTCATGCACAGCATATATGCAGTTCCCAAAGATGATCATAAAAAGTTGCTCCAAGGGAAGTATATTAGGGTGAGCTGGCCCAAGTTACAGGTTTAAGACTACAATTAAACTTTTAAATACCACGTTGCCATGCATGAAATAGTTGGTATGGGCTAAGTTCTGTGTCCCTGGAGAATTTTAATGCAAAACCAAAACTGAGCTTGGTGAGCCTAGACAAATACCTTGAAGCATACAAGGTTTTCCAGGCTGGGCCAACTTGTTTTTCCTGGGCTGTACTGTAAGTCAGCTGCACCACATGAAATGCATAAATGCACGGAAAACCATAAATATTGCCAAGACTGTTCGATGTGATAATCTATTCTTCTTGACTGTTGTGAACACTTCCTATGTCTTGCATTTTCTTAAATGGATATATTTATCATAAGCCAAATGATTCAGAGCTTGAGGTACAAGGCTCTTTACTCCCATCTGTAGGTAAAAAGGGAAAGAAAATGCATAGGGCTGCTTTTATCTAACTGTAAGCTCAAAAATGCTTCAGAGAGGAGAGATCTCTTGCTATTATGCAGTGGTAACAGGGCAGGACATGCAGCTCCCATTTCCATAGAGCTGCTATCCAGGTTTTCTCCTGCTACAGAGTACGACAGGTGACCCATGTGTGCTCACCTACAGCAGGTGAACTTGTATTATGGTCTGCCACCCCTAAGAACATGGCCTTGCACCCTTCTCCCTCCTACTCTACTCATGCCATACCCTATCCTCACTCCTGCCTGCATTGTCCTGACCCTTCCTTGCTTCTCTTCAGCCACTGCCATGAGTTAACTCAGCCCCTTCACTCAGGAAACAACTACATTTTTCTTTCCTTTTAATAGATTATCTTTTCTGCCTGGCCAGGGAACTGCACAATGAGTCCAGTAAGCCTGGGGTTGATGCCTTGATGCCTTGTTATAAATCTGGGCTCCTGGCTCCTCTTCCCTAAGGAGCAGACATCCCTCACTGTCCCTCAACACTGCAGTCCAAAAATTCATGGAGTAACAGACAATGCCTGCTGGGCCTGCAGTCTGCCATGGAATGTGGCAACAGTTGCTTGAGGATATCAGAAAAGCAGTGGTACTTTCTCATGAGAACTCTGCTCCTCTGAAGTCCCTCCATGATGGCTGCCAAGGAAAATTAATTGCAGCAGGCTTGGCCTTGGGGACTCAATTGACAGCACAGCACCTAAGGTGTCAAAGGACCTGTCTGCCAAATGAGGAAAAAATCCCAGACAGGTCTCAGAGTGTAAATCAAGAGCTCCAAGGAGAAAAGTATCCTTTACTCCCCTTGCTGGTGAATGAAGGGAAAGCATGAATGCAGAGATCTCACACAGGCAAACTGCATCAGGCTGCAACTGGGGAATCATCACAGCTACAAGTGAGACCCCAGTGGGCTACAGTGAGGTCCAGAAACCTTCAGGGATGAAGAGTTTCTTTCTAAGCAACGACTAGCCCATGTCAGCTTCCTACGCCCTGAACACTGGAAGAACTGACCACTGGAAAGGTGGGCTTGAGAGGCAAAGGACCTGCTGCACTTTAATACATGGAAGATGGGAAGATGCACATGGATGATGTGTGGAAGTCACATTCATCTGTTGGGCACATGTGGGAAGTGTGACATTAACAGACTGCTGCTAAAAGTGTCCCAGGGAAGTCTGTTCATTTGTACAGAGAGTGGCTACACTTTCCCAAGCCAGTGTTACCTTCCTTTTTCTCCCTTCTGAAAGCCTTTTTTCCATGTTTCATGCTCAGGTTTGTGAGAGTGGAAGAGCTGCTTATTCAGGACACAGAGTTATTCAGGACACGGTAGAAGGAGCATCTGGCTCAGATGCTAGTAGGGATTGTTCTTAGGAATGACCCTAATGTCGTACATGGTCAGATGCTGCCTCCCACAATTTGTTGCACAGTTGTGTTCCTCTAGGCAGGTGGGTCTTTACAGATGCTCTTCATCTTCATTAATTTAATTTGAATTACCATGTGCTGAGTTCAACAAGAGCTTAATAGATTCTTTTTTGCTGGAGATTTTGGATGCCAGATCAGACAGATGTCTGTTGGGCGTAGAGAGTCATGCCCTCAGGAAAATAATAGACCAATGATTCCTGAGGAATCATTCAGCCTTTGTTTCTGCTTTTCTTTGTTGATTTCTTAAAAGAGTAAAATCTGGAGAAAAAAATCAGTAACATAAACTCTGCCCAGCAAGTGTTTGATAGAGTGCTTTGCAAACCTTGCACAGCATTTCAGGACTGCTAGATATTCTACCATTGCTGTCTGGGAAAATTTAGGTTTTCTTCATTATTTCAGGATTACCTCATTGCTTCATTATTACTTCATAGTACCTCTTTGGAATAAATGTGAATGCGTGTATGCCAGAGATCAGAAATCAGACTGCTGGCACTAACTCAGGCAGTTGTCAGTACCAACTTACTCTTAGGATGAAAGTTTATGATTTCATGCTTTGATCTTTTCATTGCACCAGATGGAATGGTGTTCAGTCACCCTCCTAGTTCACTAAGAAACATGCAAAATCCCTTCCGCTTAATTTTCCTTTTTTTCCCTTTTCTCCCTCTTACTAATGTGACCCCTTAAAAAGGGCTGAAATCTAGAAAGCAGAAAAAAACCTAGTACCAAATTTTAAACAGTTCATACCAACCCCTTAAGAAATGCCTTCTGTATCCAAGGGCATGTATAAGTTGGAGTCTTCTGGCTAGTGTTCATTTGTGATTTCAAAGGCTCACCACACTTTCTTTGGCCTGGACTTGAAAAGATGTGGTCTGGGCACAGCAACCATGTTATTGGAACTAAACAAGACACCTTGAGTCCCTCATAAGTCTTACTGTTGAAGTCAGTGGATGGCACAAAAGCTTGGCTTTCCTTTGCAGCAGGGTGACAGATAGCTGTCTTCCACACAAGGCAGTTCAAGAAGACCCCCTCAAAATACCCATTATCGGGTATGAAAGGGCCAGGTGGTAAATTCATACCCACCACCATGACTATTAAAGTGAGATGTGTAATGCTCCTTTGGATATGACATACGAGTAGTCACTAAATTCCACAGCTCAAACACCTTCTCCCAGTGCTGGCTCTGCTCGGTTCCAGTTGGCTCCTTCCGCACGGTTTTGCAGTACGCCAGAGATTTCATTTACAACACAGAGGTGTGTGCCTGAACATATTTGCAGGCCAGGAGGGGATTTTGGCTGGAGAGATTTTTATATTTTTTTTTTTGGAACAAGAAGCTAGAAAAATCCTGCCTGGAGTTGGCAGAGGTGGCTTGGTATGGGTTAAGGTGCCAATTCGGCTGTGCTCAGCCTCTGATGGGTGCAGGCAAGTGCTTTGCTGAGCGGGTTTCTGGGTCACCTCTGAGGTCTGCCCTGCTTGTAAAGAGCCTGTGTGTCTCCCGTGCAGATTTGGGGATGCACGCAAGCTGGTAAATGTATGAAACAAAACAGCTCAGTGGAGTGGAATTGCCAGAATGAGAAAGGAATGTGTTTTTTCAGAAATAAATTTTTTATCTGTCCTGGTTTTGCCTTTTTTTTTTTTTTTCCCCTCCCCTTTCTTTTCCTTAAACTGTATAGGAAGTGAGAGAAAAGAGTCTTTTTTACTGATGTTAAGTGTGGCTTGTGGCAGAAAAGCTGGCCGAGGTTTCAGCTTTCACAGCAGGTTTGAGAAGTCTGTATCTCATGCTATTAAAAGTGACTGAATCTTGGAGGTTTATCTCAATTTCACATAAATTTGAATAACCAAGAAATTTAACTCAAGTTGCAACAAAAATTTAAAGAGATTTTTGATTCTGGGTAAATCTGTTTATAGAGTCTCTTCCAGGCAGATTCCACATGCATTTGAAAAACAGTTTAAGTTGTTCAACTATCACTTTTTGTATTTTTAAAGAGATTGTCCCTGCTTGTTACCTGGATAGTAATTGCCTTTCCATTGGAGACAAGCCTCAGCTGAGAATATGTGGGCCCATAGTAGAGCCATAGTATTTTTGGACATTCAGACCTAGACTTCTGTCCTGGTTGATACGCAGAACTGAGATCTGGATTCAGATCTCAAGCAATCCAGATTTCCTGAGATGCCCATATTTATGGCTTGAATTTGGGCTGAAGTTCGGTTTTACAGCAGCAATAAGTAAACTAAAGCATGGAAGTGAATCACTACCAAAATCAATTTTTGGGAAGCCACTATGAGCTTCTTCAGTGAACAGATAAAAAAAAAATAATTAAAAAAATTGTATTTTAAACTACCCCCCTTTTATCCATTGCATTCTTATCTTATTCTCTTATAATCTCTCTGAACTTACAGATTACTCAAAAAATAGTATTTGGTAAGCATAGTCATATGCTTTTCATCAATATTTTATTTTGAAACATGGTAAAGAGTTATGTTGCACAATGAAAAACGTCTCTCTCTAAACATCATTTTCTAATGGACTTTTTTATGTCCCATAAAATCTGCTAATTTTTACTTGTCCTCCACTGTCAATGAAACAAACTATTATTTCTTTCTGCAGAACCAAACTCCAAACAAGAATGTCTGGAATATCAAGAGTAATGATGTACAAAGTCCCTTCTGGCAAAGGCTTCTATTGAAAAATAATTGGATGAATTGGTGATGCTTACATTTCATCTAGCCTGCCACTGTGAGTAATTCCATGGTGCCTTCTTGGCCAAAGTTCAGCCATTTAAGCACTTGGTGAAAATCTGTTTGGACAGACTTGGGGTAGGGATATGTCAGATAACAGCAGAGGAAGAATGAAAGCTCTTTGGAATAGCGTTGCATATGTTGCCACAGCATCTAACCCCGTGCAAACGGCATCCTGATTGTGACTTCAAGTTTCTGCCACAGTGTGAATAATAAACGATGAGGATGTTAACCATAAAAGTCAAGCTGGCCAGGATACAAACTGCAATGTGATGGGAAAGGGAATTCAGATGGTGGAATAGGCCCTTGTGTGGTGTAAATTATCACGGTACCGTGTGATGCCAGTGGAGTTATGATTTACCCAACGAACTGCCTCTTTGCCTTGCCAAGAAATCATTATATGGGCTGTCACCTCTCGGAATGGATTAATGAACCAGAACAAAACAGATGCCAGCTTGCCAATGCTCTTATTGAGGTCATAATTTGCTACAAAATTTTAATAGGAAACAATTCATAGAAAAATGATGGTTTTTTCTTCTTCCAAATCTCTCATATAGTCATTTTAAAACATGCATGTACTTCTTTTAGTCTTCTGTTTCATTTGTTTTGAGCAACTTTTCCTTCTGTTCCTTTTCCTGCCTTATTATGGATGGGTTTTGAAAAGTTTTTTTTCAGATTTTTTCAGAGTCCTAGATCATCACAGAAGAAAGAGAACTGGGAGAGGACAGACACACAGTGAGATGAGACCAGAGAGTGGGGCTGGCTGGTGCTGCAAGGTGGGGACTCTGGTGGGGTCCCTGGTGGGGTTGCTGCCCCAAGCCACTTTTGCACAGCCAACTCTTGGGCTGATTTCTGCCAAATCTTGGGAGTGCGTGACCTGGGAGGGAGGGACAGAGGGAATCATAAGCAGCAGCATTTGCCCTGACCTCGTAATGAAGCGAGAGGAATGTGTGAAGTGGAACGAGCTCGTTCCTCTTACCAACTTGAGAAGGCACTTATTTCCATGTGAATAGTTGCATTTGGACAAATCTTTTTTCTTTGTTCTTGTTNAAATTTTTTTTTTTTTTTTTTTTTTTTTTTTTTTTTTTTTTTTTTTTTTTTTTTTTTTTTTTTTTAATAGCCCCAAATTTGTTTATTTTTTAACAAACCCTCCTGCAATGAAGTATCACATGGGTACATCTGTCAGCCAGTGACTGCACCCCTCAAGGGCTGTGAGGCTGAAGCTTTGCCTGTTCATGCCTAAGGTGTGCATGCTCAGGCTGACAGACACACACTGGTATGTGCTTTTCCAGGGCAGTCTGAAAAGGCGGTGTCTTTGACTTCACCCTGGTGTTGGGATAACTGCAGAGAGGGAAGAGAGAGGATCGGAAAGGGTAAGTTCTGTCTAGAGTGGAACCTCCTCAGACAGCACCATGACTTCATATGAACTTGTCACACGCCAAGTCATTATTCTGGACAGAAACACAGCCAAGGCAAGGTTGTGGTCTAAGCTCTAGACACTGCTCCACACGCAAATGGGTATATGAACTTTCCTCTGTACCCAAATAAATGAATATATAAAGCCAAAACATACACAAATTTTAAATGATTCAGACTGGGTAGTGCAGGAACTAGAAGGATGTCTGGTCATTTTATGGTGCTCCTCATCATGCGCATGAATTCAAAAGATCTTCCTTTTCTGATAATGAGGAACTTCTAAGACAGAGGAGTCCCATAGTCCAGATACAACTACAGCATCATAGAATCATAGACTATGAGGTTGGAAAGGACCTCAAGGATCATCTGGTCTAACCTCTCTTGGTAAAAGCACAGTCTAGATGGCCCAGAATGCTCTCCAGCTGCATCTTAAAAGTGTCCAACACTGGGGAATTCACCACTTCCCTGAGGAGATCCTTCCAATGGATGAATAGTTCTCACAGTGAAAAAAATTCCCCTTGTTTGTAATCAGAACCTCCCCAGGAGTAACTTGTACCCATTACCCCTTGTCTTTTCCATGTGACTCCTTGTAAAAATGGAGTCTCCATCTTCTTTGCAGCCACCCTTTAAATACTGGAACAAAGTACTTAATAGGTGCTGTCCTTTGGCAATATAGTGCATGCTGACTACCTGAGACTCTGCCCTCTCTTCAGAAAGAATCTCTTATTTCCTTTCCTTATTTGTAAAAATGCTTCCTGGAAAAGGCTCTTTCCCTGCAAGTGGTCTATGGACACTCTCCAAATACTAATTTGGGAAGTAGCTTGGGATCTTCCTCAGATCTCATGTGTAGGTGGGTTTCTGCAAGGGTCTGAGGGATCAGGGATGATCTTTTCACCAGGAAGGAACAAGACCTTTATCACAACATGGTAAGTGCTGCGGGCTGACCTCCTTTGTGCTGAGGAGGAGTACTCCCAGGGAGGAGACAGTCCCACTGTCGGAAGACAGGGTGTAGAAGGATGTAGCAGCCAGGTGGCTTAAGTTCTTGTTTACTCTATATGAGAGCTGTAAAGAAATGGGATAGAGTCTCTTGGCAGGGAATGAATAAGGAAGCTGAAAATGGGATTTTCAGGTGGGGAAAGAGCTCGCAACAATGACATTGTACAAACAACTCCCCTAAACTGTATCTTGGTCAAGCTCAATTTCGCTTTTTGTGAAATTAGAGAGAGCTGATCTTACAAAAACAAGTTCTTGTTGAGGTTCCTGTTGTATGGAATTGGCGTGTGATGTTTTTCTAGCAGACTCTCTTCACTGTCATCAGAGTGCAATTTCTTTACAGTCGCAGTGGGATGCAACAGATTTCTTGGAAAAGGAGGCTGTGTTGACACCCACAGGCTAGTAATGTTTTCACAAGAAGGAACATGACTTTACATTTGACTCCCTTGAAAAGAGATTTGCTACACTGTGATTTATAAGAATTGCCAGGGTTTGAGGTTGCCTTTCTCCCCTCTCCCTGAATCTAAGCTCCAGCAGGTAGGTGTTAAGTGAGTGAAGCATATCTGGCAAGATTTATGTGCCCATACAGTAGAATGGGAGTGAAATCTGACAGTCTAAAGGAGGGATAGCAACTGACAAATACAGGGGGTGGAAAAGCAGGTTGGCTTGGGTTTTTTCTTTCCTGTTCCTTTTCAGTCAAAACTCTTGAGGCTCTTCACTCTTGGGTTAAAAATTTCCTTTGCACAGACATTTCCCTTCCCTGTCCTTTTGTTCTAGCAGTAAATAGGGGTCCACAGCATGTACATGGAAAGCAGACATGGCCAAGGCTAAATCTTGAAATAATATCTTTCCTAGAAACAGATGACAAGCGTTTTCCCTGGAAATGAGATCTGTTCAATTATGAAGTTCTCTTACCAGAAAGAAGTCCCTTCTCACCATGGAGTCTCACAGTTAAGTAAACAGTGCTCTGAGAGTGTCCTCATATAGTACAAAATTCCAGCCAAAATAGCAACAAAATCCTTTGCTTTTCAGAAAGATGCAGACCATCCTGTTTGGTTATGTTGATCAAATGGGTGCTGGACAGCACCTGATTGCTTTTGCAGATCCATAATAACCAGCAGATCCAGGACTTCTTGGCTGTTAGATGGGGAGCAACCTATAGTTGTAACATACTTACTATAGTTTGTAAGATGCCCAGAAGCTCAACACTTGATGAGTAACAGATTACAAAAAACAAATGAGTGGGAGTAGTTCCATTAGCCCCATGATTCCTACTGAGCAAAACTATAGGAACACAAAATAGGGATATAGTTCAGACGATAGCGGCATTCCTCTTGCTGCAAAAAGGAACACTTTCAAACTAACACAAATAATATTTTCAAACTAAACAACTGAATGTATATTTAAATGTAAGAATTTGATCTTAAGTACATATCTGAAGCTACTTCTGAAACACATATATCCTGCACCACGGGTGAAAATAGAGAGGGGAAAAGCCACACTTTTTAATTGAGCCTTGCCCACACAAAAACAAAGACACATAGGTAATGTACCATGTGTTATCCATAGAAAAATCCAAATGTGCAGTTGTGCCTATGTTCTAACAAATTTGAAGTGTCCATCAGCCACAGAAACCCATCACCTCGCCCATCAGAAATTTAATACGTATGAGGCACTTCAGAAGAAACACTTTGATGAGGTGGTCTATTTTATGATGGACGTACATGACCAAGAAATGTGCCACCAGTCCTAAGAAAAGTACTACATATTGGCTCAGCCTGTGTGTTTTTAAGGTGACTGGAGTGACCCGCTGCTTGGGACCACTGTTGGGAAAAACATCAAGTACAACTCATCTGGAATATTTTGTAATTTTCCTGTCTTGTGACGACTTTCGGGATTTTAAAAAGATCCTGCTCCTCAGTGGGAACAACTTGAGACTTTTTGAAATTTCTCAGGAAAATGAGAAAGACTAAAAAAAATGGTGGGTTTACTGAGCTGTCAGTCACCTAGGGATTTCACTGATGTTAAACAGAAAAGATATCAGGACCAAGTTGTTATACCACTGACTGGTCACTTAATAAAACATCATCAGTGCAAGGCCATGAACTTACTCCATCCTAAGAGATGATTGCTGTTATGACACTGTAGGATAGGGAGGCCAGATTCAGGTCCCTGCTTAGCCAAAAAGCTCAGTTTAGCTATGTCAGTGACCTAACCACTAGTGTCTTGGCTAAGCTGAGCTGTTCTCCTTCTTTGGATGCAAGCACTTTTTCTGATGAAAGCCTAAGCAAAACTGCTGTGTTTCTAAAAAGATTTATGTTCTAACAAATCAACATCTTACAATAAAAAAAAAAAGTGTGTATCACTGGAAAATTCCCAGCTAGCTCTACTGATGAGTAAAAGTTTTGCTTTACAGATGGAGTTAATAATAGTTTATAAGCTAAAGTGAAAAGGATTTTGGGTGAGCTTCCTAAAGAGGAAGTGAGTCAGTGTCTCGGCAGGAAAGTGTTCCAGATAGGCAGGGCTGGAAAAGTTACAAAACACCCCCCAACTGTGTGGAGTCACAGGGAGTGGACAAGGGATTATTGCATCCCAGATTTCAGAAAGCCAGTAATTAGTAGGGGGCCTTGCATACCCCTCAGCCCGTGTGAAATAAGGTATGTTCTCCCATCTCACAGGCTCAGAGCACTAAACTGAGTCATCCCAGGGAAGGCGTAATAACTAAGGAAGAAGCAGGTGTTGCAGATGGGTGGGTGATTCAGTGGATGGTGTTATTGCTACTGAGTCAATGCTGAAGCAGTTTGTAAGCAGGAAGTTGGGGACAGTGTGTGGCTAGCTCTGCTTTCTAAATCCAGTGACATTCAAGGAGTCTGCGGTTCCCTCAGTGTGCTTTCCACAGGGTGAGTTGCTTTTAGTTGTTCTTGGGCACAGCATTTTCAGTACCAGAGAGGTATTTTTAAGGTGTTTGTCAGTGGGATTTACAATCCTGAGAGTCCAGGTCAGTTTTGATTGTGGACTGATATTTCTACATTAGGAAGGCATTTTTGGAAAACAGAACTCCTGTATTCTTGTGACTGTCTTTGCAGCCCTCCCATTGGTTTCTGGGGTCTCTGGGTTGACCCTTTACATGAAATTCTTTTTAGTGAGAGGTATGCATACTTTGTATTCTGCAGGGCACCAGGAATGGTGGTGACACTCCTCAGGTGTACTTAATAACCATGAAAAGCAAGTTCTCCATGGCCATCATGTCCTTTGAGGTACCAATGTTATCTTACAGAAGAAAGGTGGAGCCCCTGCATCTCCCCTGACTTGCTTAACTTATTACAAATGTTAGAGAACGTGTCCTGTAATGTTCCAAAACTCTAATTTAAATTTACCTTTTCAGAGCAGAAATGGTCTTTCATTTTCCCTCTTAATGTGTACACACACAAACATACACAGATCTAAACATTGCACAGGGAAGAGGAGGAGATTTAGACCTTCAAAGTCCTTGCTGTTTCCACTGTGCTTTTTGCATTTGGGTGGCTCTTTCCTCTTGCTGGAAGCATTACAGGTTTGGAAGATGGGTTATTTTTCCTTCCCTTCTTCAGTAATTCAGCACTCAATCTCTTCCTTTTCATTTTATTCCATGACTTTTCCCACTTGGTTCTTTAAAATTTGATAGCATCTTTCCCTCCAGTAAACAAGAGGGAAATGACAATATAATTACTGAATCCCATGAGAACAGCCACAAGCTCTGGTCCATATGGTGCCTGGGAGGATGGCAAATACTTCCGTGCATCTCAGCAACGTGATGAAATGGTCCCAAGATCTGGACTGGCAGAGGTGGCCTTCCAATTTCTTGTGTGGAGAGCAATTTCTGGGGAAACCAGACTTTCTGTGGACTCAACTAACTTAACCAACCATTCTCTCTGGGCTGAGGAAAACTAAATGGGTGACTTCCCTTAACTCATGTTTGACATTTGTACTTATTGTTTTCCACCTGTTTTATGGATATTTGCTCTTGGGTTTTATTGGCTGAGTCTTTCATTCATTTCTCCTCTGGCACCTCTTCTTCCTTCAGGGAGGGTCTTTGTGCCCACATTAGTTCAGTGGAGTAAGATTCAGAGAGCAGAATGTAGATGGGCTTCATCTCTTCTGCGCAGTAATGGCAGACACTTAATGCTGTTTGCTTATTATCGTTTTCTCTAAATAGCTGTTTTTGTTCTTAAAGGATCTAATTTTGTTTTTACTAAGGATAAAATCGTCCAAATTGTTATGTAGGGAAAACTCACATCACAGGATAAGGACAGAAATCTTGATGTCATGTTTCTTTTAAAAAATTGTGTAGTTTTTAAAACCCATACAGTTTTTCTAAAGTTGAAATGTTATAATCTCCGGTGTTTAAACACTGACATGAATGAATTTGCCTCAATACCTTTCCGTTTTCTCTTTGTATAGGTTATTTGCTCAACATTATGGAGAAAGTCCATGTCAGAGCCTGAAAAGAAAGCGATTGCTCCTGAGTGCTGTGTTGCTGCTTTGGCCACAGCACCATCCATCTGCTGCACAAACAGCAGCCACATCCCAGTCCAGCTGAGTGCTCACAGGATACAAATTATAGTTATGAGAGCAGCTAAAGCAGAGAGACCATCAGGATTCAGAACCTTCCCACTATGGCCTCTGCCTCTTGCTTCATTATTTTCATCACAGCCCTTTTTTTTTCTAAATAAGGAGAGATCATATTTTTATTTCTAGAGAGGAATTGAAGCAAAATCCACCATATTAAATAGGAATTAAGTTCAATTACATCTTCCCCATTTCCTTATGAGATGCAGATCAAATCTTGGACGGGATGCCATCTCCTTCACTCCTTGCCCTCTTTCTAAACAAATTCAGTTGAATGACATGCCTTGAATTCATTTCAGCTATTATTCACAGAATAAAATGAAGAGTAACAGCATGTATCAATTAATTTTTCCTCATTCACAACTTGGCACTGTTTTTCCACAGTGAAACCAGTGAATACAATCCCTGCTTTCATAAGGCTGCTCTGTGGTAAAAGTATTCCACAATTGCTTCCTATTGAGTTTAGCCCCAGTTTCTTTACTGAACACCATAACTAGCCAGGTACAGTGAGCAGAGCTGTCATTGAGAATTACCCAGGAAAGCAAACTCTAATGAAGTGCTAAATCATTATTTTTAATACCTGTAGAAATCCTCACTTTCACATACAATGTCAATACTTTTATGCATATTTTTTTATTACAGGTCAGGAATTCAGATTCAGAAAAAAAATTTTAAAAAAGGAAGCCTACTATTATTTTTTTTACTACATATTAGTCTACTAGACTTGACAACCTGTTATCTGATGTCCTAGCTTACAAGCTCTTTGAACCACTGGGAACACTGCTGGAGAGCTGGAAGCAAACAAATAAGGCACTGATTAAAAAAAAATACAGAAGAACTAGGCTGATCATTACTATATTTCTTACTTTAAACTGCAGTGAGGCAAACAGTAAACAAAAGCCTTATGAACACTCTGAGTCTGCAGCAAAAAAAAAATTACAGAAATTTTTGTTCACAGGGTAGGGAGCAGTTTTAAGTTTTGGATCTGCAATGTCCAGCACAGTGGGGCTCTGACTCTGATTCCACAACCCTTAATGCTGTGACAATATACATACATACCTGTCTCCTAAGCAGCATCAGGAACAATGTCCTTGAAAGCAGGATCTCTCCCTTGTTCCCATCCCCAGACAGTATCTGTGGCCCTCACCTTTACCATAGATTCCTCACGGAAATTCAAAGCAATGGTTCATATTTCCCAGGACCTAAAGCAGCTCCTTGTGGGCAGCACAGGGAAGTTGTGCTGCAGATATCCAGAGAAGTTTGGCCCTTTGGATTGCCTCAGCAATAGACATCCCTGTTTTGGATGTCTATCCTGAGCCAGACTCCAGCACCTTTTCTAGAGTGTTGCGTCTGCTCTGGCATCCTCTTCAAAATGAATGTGACCGACCAGAAAGAATTCAAGGAGGGTTTGCAAAAAGCTTTGGATATGTGGAAAAATTTGCTTCACAAAGGCAGAGTTGAAGGTCTGTGTTTAGCTCACTGATGAAACCAGCAGATGGCTTGCTCATAGTTTATTAGGTCTTATGTTAAGAGAAGGTTTTTGATAGTGAAAGGTGATGTAAGCAAGGCTGGACCTTTTTTTTTTTTTTTTCTTGAGGAACAGTTTTTACTTTAAACAGAAGTTACTTGGCTCAGGAGAGTTCATTCACATAAGAGGGAACAGCAATTCCCTTGGGGGTATTAAGGGATTGAGTGGATGAAAAACTGCAGATTATCATGATAGTAACTCCTGGCCTTGAAACTTGACTGTTTCATAAAACTTCTGGGCGGAGGGATCATGACAGAATGCACCACGGGGTTTCAGAGATGTGCATAAAATCCTACCTCAGCATTCTCTGACTGTGTCTGGAACAAGCACTGAGCTGTCCCACGCATTTAGATTTGGCTCAAGAATGTTAAACTGGCCGTAAAGCCGAGTGACAATGTGGCAGAGAACGGGGAGGGATGGCTGGTGACGCGTAACGGGTATTTCAGATCTTTACAAGTGATTGTGAGCGGAAGATAAACAATTCACTTCTTAATCACAGCATGCCACGCTCAGAGGAAAGGCAAATGTCATTGCAGAATAACAAGCCATCTGATGGCAGAAAATAATCAGCTTGTAGCACTTTCAAAGGTTAGTTCAAAGCTTGGAGTCAGAGTGTTATCAGGATCTTAAGCTTCGATATTTGCGTTAAGCCAGTATGTTAAAAAAAAAAAATAATGTGGAGTTTGAGAAGGTTTTTGAAGGTACTTCTAGAATGTAGTAATCTGTGGTAGGAGAGGGAATTATGTTGAGTCAAGAGATCTTTTCCCACTCCATACCTGTAAAATGTAATAATTCAGTAAAAAGCATTGTTACACAAGAGACCAGCAAACAGATATAAAGATGTGACAAATCCCAAGATTTTACAGGAATTGCAGCTAATCTGGTTCCTATGTCTTCTCCTTGTGTGTACAAATTTGAATTACAACTTGCACTGAGTGGTCCATGCTCACGACCAGCACTACTGCTGCCAGGCCTTTAATCAATCCACAAATGAAAAGCCATGCATCAAGATACAACGTTTTAGGTGAAGTCTCAGAATACTGCACTAAGTATTTCCCACAATTGCCAGAGTTATGAAATTTCTGCTTTGTATGAATTGTGAAAGTCTTTCTTGGTTCAAATGTAAATAGTTTCAAATGGCAAAATTCCCTTCCGTTTTCAGCCAGCTCAACAGGGCAATAGCACTGGCTCAGAGAAAGGGGAAGGCAGGTCACCTTGAGAAGTGAGATTGATTTTATGCTACTTCTCTCTTACTGGCACTTTCTTATCTAGACCTGAGGATTCTTGCAAATAAAGGAGAGGAAGATCTTCTCTGCAATGTCTTGGTTCTCCAGTTCTGTATCCGTAAATCTGTGTGCTGTCCAGTGGCTGCATGCAGTTTTCCCCTCATCCCAGTAGAAGATAGAACATTTAGGTTCATGATAGTTCATTTCCAAGAGGATGCTGTTTTGACACTGATATTTAGAGACAAATATTTATTTTGGGCAAACCTGTTTATTTATCCTGCCTTGTTTTTCTTCCTGGACCAGCGGGAACAATCAACAAATTCATTTCCTTGTTGAGAAATTATGGTTGGACTTTTCAGTAAGCTCTCCAACCAAAAGAAGTTTTGGGTTCCTGCTTCTACCCAGGGCCACACTCTTTTTTTGCTGTATAATTGTTTTTTCCTTACTTTCACTCTCTGACTGATTTTCAACGGAGCTTCAGCTAAGCAGCTCTCCAGTGCCTTGCTCTGCAACTTATCTGCAAAGAAATTGCTAGGGACACATCTCACAACATGTGGTCAGTGGTTTGAGGATGGTCACCCATCATCAAAGAAAGAAAATTGATTCTTTATTGAATGTAGGATACTTAGCCCAGCATCAGCTTTTACCAGGCTTGTGATTTATAGCAGTTGTACAGTACTGCAGCCTCTCTCAGCAGACAATGTTTACATATTGCCCAGCCTTGCCTAACTTCTATGTACTTTTCAGTTACAAAGACTATTGGTCAAAATGGTCAAAGGTATCATGACCATAAAACATCAGATGCTTTATGCTAGAAAGTTGTGATGCTCTTCAGTTTAGATGGAGGCTCCCAAGTCTGCATGGACAAAGGAAAGGGCTGGCATTTATTGTCACGTAAAGTCTGTAATATTGAAGAGCTTAAGAGAAAAAAGCCAAGCAAAATAAAAGTTACTGTGCAAATAGAGCTGAGACAGGGAAAAAAGCCATCTTGAAAAAACACATAATGTTTACATGGCACATTTTGGAAAAGTTCTTTGTCGTTTCCAGGTCACTTTGGTTGTAACAGGACACCTGTTTGTTAAACCGTACGGCTAGAAGATTCTTGGGAGGTAGAAAGATCACAGATTATGGCTTTGGCTACTGTTCAGCATATGAAATCAAGGAGAGGAGGAATTTAACAAGTGTGAGAGTGTTGCAAAAGCTGTCACCAAGCAGTGGCTGCACTTGTGCTGGGAGAACCAGGAGCCCTGCTGCAGCTATGGCACTTGGTTCTGCTACGTGTGCAGCCCTGAAGTGGTCCCTTGATGAAATCAGGGGTGACTGTGCTTGGCCTCCCAGAGCTCATCAGCACAGTGACAGTGGGAATGGCCACTGGAAGAGGAGGGGTGTCTGGGGGTGAGCAGGGTGTTCCAAACACTCAGAGGATTTTTGATTTAAGGGTTGTAATGCCCCAGGTCTTTATCGGCTACAGACAGCAAAAGCAGCAAAAGAAGAGCTGAGAAAGTGTAAACCAGAATTTTTGAAAAACGTTGTTTTACCCCACCTTTGTTAAAAATTCAAACAAATACCCACCAGCTGAAAAAGTAAATTGAATAATTGCACTTCAGATACTGTGCCAACAAAACACACATGGGCCGTGGTGATAAAAGGTTTTCTCCCAGTGGAACAAATCACTTATCAAGTTATGATACAAAGTAAGGAAACATTTCGGTACAAGTGAACTTTAGCTTCACAATAGCTGCAATAAGGGAATGCTGACTTTCAGCTGCCTTATTTGGAGGAGAATTATCCAGACCTACCCACAGCCTTTACTTATCCACTATTGTGTAGTTTTTTATGTTATATTTGCTTATGCATGCCCCATAATGACTATTTTCCACACACAGCTACTATTTTGCAGCCTCACATGCTTCCTTCAAATTTTCTTCTCCCTCTTTTCTCAGCCACTTTGTCTCTCACTTTCTTTCTGTATCTTGGCCATTTTGCCTCTCTCATTCATTTTCATACTATTTCTTCCCTTTCTTTTGTCTCCTTTTCCCTTCTCATCTTTCATATTCTGAGTCTGACACAAAGCGCATAGACTGTCATTTTCTCTTTTCCCCTATTTGCTCTTCCATTATGTTTTCATCAAACACTTGAAAAGAGAGAGAAAAATATGGAAGAGCTTTTTAATTTATCCTGACCTATCTATTCTTCCCTGTGTCCTTTCTCCGCATGAGGAGACCAGCAGCTTGCCCAGGAGAGGTTATTAGAGCCACATCTGTACGATGGTTTGGGGTGCCAGGAACTGGAATGAGACAGGGGGTTGCCATGTAGAGCAGTGCCCAAAAATGACACCTACATTTTTTTGTTATCCTAATACGAAAAGAAAGTTGAGATTCCCTAAGATTCATAATTAAATTGACTTTTGAAAAGCATTACAAAAAAGAATCTTGTAACTGGTTTAACACAAAGGTCTCACTGTGAGATTGAGGTGTTTATTTGCAGTGCATTATTACAAGAGTTGGTTCTGCTTATTGCTCATGATGTTCTTCTTTTTCTTTTTTCTCTGCCACAGACAGTCTTAAAATATGGATATTTAAGTCTCATGAAAGTGAAAAAAAAATGAAAAGAAAAAGAAAACAGCCCTCCAACCACAGCAAGTGATAACACACTGTCATTATTTAGAGCCTTTCCTCACTTTTAATCTGTTTTTTCTTGTTTGTTTGTTTCTATGTTTTTACAAGTACTGGAGAAATGAAGGGAATCTCCGAATTCCACCTGAGGAGGACATACTTTTTCTGTTCAACACATGCCTGGAAGACATCCACAACTTAGCAGGAGGCAAAGTGATCCCAAATGCACCACTCTGCACTTGTATTAAAGAGAGACTAGGGGACACTGTATATGTTTTAGGAGTTGAATGTGTACAAATGAACTTATTTTGAAGGAAAAGGGTACATCAGCTGTATATAATGCCCATTTTATGTTAACATTTCATGACTAGAGGGAACTTGTAGATGCAGAAAGTCTATTGACACTGCCTAGCCTAAGCCAAGACTGTTGCATTTTCCTTCTTTCTTCTTGTTAGCAAAGAAAAGAGATTATAATGTACCAGGCTACTCCTCCTTGTTGGAGGCAGCAAGTAGTGCCACGTATGACCTTTTGTTACTTTGACATGCTACCTTATAAGCTGGTAGCTTTAAGAAATGCAAGGCAGAAAAATTTAATCTCCTGGAACATGATGTAAAGCCATTTAATTATTTTTAAGACATTCTTTGAGAATGACTGGATTGCTGCTTAAGGTGGGGCGTATGCGTGTGACTAAAGGTTTGCACTTAACCAAAAAAGGCCTCCCGGGTGTCCCAGGGCTGTTAAATCAGGCTGTTTCCTGGGCTGGCCTGTAAACTCTGGGCACTTGGAGATCCTGGATGCTTTCCAACCAGGCTGCCAATTTTCAGACAAGCATGGGTAATTCTCAGGCTCACCCACTCCTACCCACGAGCTGAAATTTCTTTTCCCCTGACAGCACAGTGCTTTTCTTTGGCTATGATCCCACCAAGCACCCACAGCACAAATCCAGCCCTGCCATTGCAAAAGATGCCGGCTCTTGAGTATTAGGGACGGGTGAGAGATGGATTTTTTTGCTCTACAGGGAAAGCAATGAGTTTGAAACATTCTTCTCTCTCAGAATGAAACAGCAACATTCCATTTTTTCCCCAAATTTCCTGAGGCCAAACCAAATCCCGCCCCCAACACTCTTAAAACCCCATTTTTGAACTGCTCTCAATGTTTCATTATGATAAAAATTTGGTGTCTCATTTCCACCCCACCTTGAAAAATACTTTTTTTTATGTTCTATAAAATAAAGTAAAACCTGATAAACTGTCTTTTCAAGCTGAAAAACAGAGACATTTTCTTTCAAAAAGTTCAGGTGAAACCTTTGAAGACTTTCTCTAAAAATTTGTTTTTCAAAATTAGTTCTCTTTGAAGTCATTCTGCTTGGATATAGCCCTTTACTTTTAACAAATCAGCAATTTTTTTTTCTGATGGGAAAGGCACTACCACGGAAGATTTCCATGCAGCTCTGTAGTGGGCTGGTCCATGGAGATACTATGAATGATTTACCAATCAGTGGGAGAGAAGAGAAGCATTTGGAACAAAACCTGAGCTGTGGTCTCCCTCAGCCTTCTCCTCTCCCCGTGATGTACCTGATTCTGCTCCCTGTCTCCTAGCACAAGCCTACCTTACCACTCCCCTAACCTGTAATACAACTGGAGGTTACAGAAAAAGGGCTTCAGCCACTGGAAGAAGCTGAAAAGCTTTTGTGGTTGGGTATATAGACCTCCATGGGAGCATAGGAAGACCTTATTCTTCTCTACAGTGGCTGTGAGATCCAGGGCTCTTCTCCCTTGATACTGCATTTTTTAATAGAAGTAGTAGAGTCTCCAAGGACTGGATCCAAAGATCATTGAGGCCAACTGAAAAAATGCATTATGATGAATTTTCCCATAATTTTTAAAATCCTGACCTTTTTTTTTTTTTAATTTGAAGGAGGAAGAAGTGCTAGCTTGTTTATCCTCTTTACCAATGCTAGCTGTGGGTTTTGAACTGAGCTCTAAACCTTGATTACTGTAGCAGTGCTGTAAAAAAGTCATTCTAATTCTGGGAACACAAACATTCGGTTGTCTCTCAAAGTCTCAGCTAGAATAAAATGCCTTTTAAAAGTCATTTATCTTTTAAAGCCAACTGCTCTGCTCTTCTTATCACCACCTCCAACCTCTAGTCCTAAGAGTAAGTTTCATAGCTTTCCTCATACAAAACCTGACCCAAAAGAAACAAAGCAGGGTTTTGGGGATAGAGATGTTTCCCCTCCTGTGCTGGTTGAAAGAATACCCTTGTTAAAGAGAGAAAGGTTTTCCATCTGTTCTCAGCCAAGGCAGTGCATTCACATTTCACCGACCAGACAGGGCTATATGGGTCTCAAGGAGTTTCTGTGGCAATGGATGAAAATATTTGTATCTGGATTTGTCTTCTGCTGGTTTTGTCAACACCAGAAAAGGTCAGTGTTTTTCCTTGGTCAGGGAAAGATGTTGTCTAGATTTACAGCACCACGAAAGCTAAAAGAAGAAAAGCAAGAAGTAGTTTTGGCAAGTAGTAGGTCCTTCAGTGTCCAGGAACCATTAACCTGCTAAAATGAAACTGTTTCTTTTTCTGTCCTCAGGACACTTCAGTCATTCCCGTAAGGGCAGATCCTTCCAAGCAACTTGGAGAAAGCCGAGTGTGTTAGCAGAGCACCCCAAAACATCCCGGTTCATCTCTTCAAGCAGCCACTGCAGAGGGAAAGCAACAGCCTCATCAAACCATAATATAAAGAATTGAACTACACTAGTTTTCTTTTCCTCTTGCTTGCCCCTGTATTTAATTCCTGAGTTTTGGATTCTGCTAAAGTCTAAACATAGAAACATGGCACTGAACAAGAGGCTTTTTAAATTTTAGGGAATCTCTAGCCTTGCATTTAAAGAAAATATAATGCCTACTCTGCATATCTTCAAAATAAATCAACAACCAAGCACGATTCCTATCCTAGTGTTCCTGGAATGAGAAGTTAGATTCATAAAATGTTACACTATGGAAATCTAGAGTAAGTGCATTAAATCGGAGGCTTGCCCAGAAGGTTGATATTTTCCTGTCAGATTCCTATCTCTGCAACCTCTTTTTTACACTGCTTTTTTTAAATGTAGGTCCCTTACATCTTTTTACTAGGAAATGAATACATGCAAGACCCCAGACTGCATTCTGGCAGCATGAAGCTGCAGACATTTAAGAACACATTTACCATTTCAAGGAAGCCATTCCAGGTTGCTTTTTCAGAGTGTGATTGAAAGCAATTTTGAAAATGTAGATCACTGAAATAAGAGGAAGGCACAACTATCAGTATGATCTCAGATTCATTCAAGGAGATTAGGATACTCAAGACTATACATGGATAATTTCTATGAAGAGTAGTTATAAATAAAAATTCTTGTTTTTCCTCAGCTAATGGAGAAAAAAGTTGCCAAATGGTACTTTTTAGGGTTAACAAAGCAATGGCTGTTACTCATACTCGCTATGGCATATAAGTGAATACAGAAATAACTTGTCAATGGTTTGAATTGGCATTGAATTTTTAAATCTGGTGGTTCTGATTTTAATTTAACATATCCTGTGGTGCAGTGTGTGAAATATGTACTTAACCCAGATTGTTGTGAGATGAAAGCATGCTCGTGTTTATTTTACATTATTTGCTGTAGTTTGTTGAAAGCCAACATTCCTGGGCAGTGAATGCAGCAGGGATGAATCATTTGAACTAGGTGAGGGGTTAGCAGCTGGAAGAAAATGAAAGTTAAATAACTATATTAAATTTCAGCAAAATGGGTTAAAAAATGTAAGGCTAGAGAAACTGATATCTTCATTTTGAGACAAGGCATTGTGGCACTTATTTCTATAGGTTTTCTACCAGTACTTTTAATGCCAGCCATGATTAGAGGTAATTAAGATCACACACTTCCTACCTTCAGAACTGAGGTGCAGAAGTAAAGTTAAATACAAATTGTTACCAGGAGCTGTAGCAAATGCACCAAATGATAGTATAGCACCAGGGAATCAATCCTAATGATTTATTATTCATATTATTCATATCACCATAGTTCATAGGAATCTTAATCAAGGACCAGGACATCACCAGATTGAGTATTGAATGGTTAAAGAAAAAAGATGGGCCCTGTGCTAGAGAGTTTAGCAAAGGGGAATGATAAAGTGGGCAAAGAGAAGGGAAAGCAGAAGGAAATGATGGAACAGCAGCACTAGAAATGAGCTCAGCAAAGGGGCAGTCCACAGGAAAGATTTTCTGAGAGCATCCCAGAGGCTTTTAGTGATGATTTTGACAGAAGACAAGAGAGTGGCTGTGTGGGTGTTTGTGCTGGGCCCGTCTCACACCTGAGGAGTGGTGGGAGTGAACGGGTGAAGGTGCTTGTCCAGAAATACATCAAGCAGGCAAACGAGGTTCATTTTAAAGAGGAGATGAGGGCAGAAATTATATCTGGTTAGTGAATGCACTGGGGGCCTTGAGAGCAGAAGGAAAGGGCTTCTGCTGTACATATCAGGGCGGGGGGAGAAGGGCAAAGGCAGCAGCAGAGAGAAAGCCAGCCATGAGGAAAGGATGCTCATAGCAGTGTTTGAGCTGGGTACAAGTTGGATGAGACAGTGCTTGTCGAGGCCAGGAAGAAAAAGAGGTGGGAGTAGCTGAGATTTGAAATGCCAGAAGCCTGCACAGGAATTTTAGCTTAAAGGAGACGAAAGGCCACAGTGCAAACATGACAACCAGAAAAAAAAAAAATCTAAAAATTACTGAGTATGTGAGAAGACTGAGCCAAAGAAGTCTCCTAGGGTGCCTGTGGGACAGGCAGCATGCTCCTGAGGCCATGTGGTACGTCCCAGGGCTGTCAGCTGAGCAGCTCTGCTCCCACCATGCTGGGCTTCAGCTGGAGGGGGAGTTGTCTTTTTGGGTGGTGTTAGAGGGAGAGGCCTCCACTGGGGTAGATGGAGCAGGGAAGCAGATCTGTAAATCACAAGGGACAGGGGAAGGGAATTTGAATTCGGACCAGTAGGTGAGGTTGCACAGACACAGCATGAAGACACCAGAGCAGAAGAGAGGAGCGGATGCAGAACTCCCTAGAAAGTGGGGCACTGAAGAGGAGCATCTGCAGAAGGATGACTTGAGCAAGGAGGAGAAGCCAGCAGGTCACCAAGTGAGGATGATGGCTCCACGGTGCCTGGCTGGTGAAAGACACAGGTGCTTTCTGCAGGGCTGTGCACAGCTCCCTGTGATTTCACCAGCTGGTCTGCAGAGGTCTCTTGCTGGCCTCTGACTTTCTTCCCCTGTCTTCAGCTGCTCTGCTCTGTTGCTCAGGTGTGAACAAACATCAAGGAGACTGAGGATGGGCTGGGACATCCTGCCTTAAAGATCTGCATTGCTGAAAGCCAGAAGAAGCAGAGCTGCTGAAAGCTGCTGAAGTCAGAGAATCAGTGGGGCAGGTGCAAAGAGCTGGGACAGAGGAGGCAGAATAGCGACAGAGGCTTTGCTTTTCTTGGGCTAGCTAACATGAGAACTGCACAGCCACAAGGTTCATCATCACCCTACTCCCCCGATTTCAGTTTTCAGAGACAGCATGGTTAGTTCTTCATCATCTTGTCAGTCTGGTCCAGATGGCAGAAACTCAGAGCAAAGCAGTTATTCACCATGAGAGCGATTGGGAAAGGACACTCTCTCTAAAAGCAGTAAAGTACTAAGTGCAGTAAGGGCTGGGCTGATGTGAAATGAAGGTGGTCCTATGATTTTGGGCCTTCTTATGTATGCACTTAGTGTATAGCTTCCATAATTGTGATTAGTGAAATTTTTTGTTTATCATATGGCTCTTGTCCTTCAAAGAGCATGGGAATCCTTGGTCTGGAGTGTTTCCTGGTCAATCGTTTCATTTTTCCTCTCAGTCTTTAGGCTGAAGAGATAGCAAGATCCAGCTGCTTGAATTCCTAGAGTCATCGAATCGTTAAGGCTGGAAAAGACCTGTAAGCTCATTGAGTCCAACTGTTAACCCAGCACGGCCATGTTCTCACCACTAAACCACGTCCCCACGTGCCACATTTGACAACTTTTGAACATTTCCAGGGATGCTGATTCTACCACTTTCCTGGGTAGCCTGCTCCAATGCCTGATCATCCTCTCAGTGATTCCCTCCCCGTAATTTCCAATCTAAACCTCCCCTGGGGGCAACTCCTTAGCCTCCTTTGGATATGCAAGCTTAGATCCAATACAGAGATACCTACTCGGGTTTGGGGCTGAGCTGTTTGAGCCGCAGAAGTTGTTGATGGTGTCGAAACCCTTGCCTCTGTGCTGCCTAGCTTCTTTGCCCCTAACACCGCAGGAGGACGTAACTCGTGCCCTAAACTGCTTTAGGATCTCGTGTCGGATGGGCTCGGCTGCGACGGACCAGTGCGGCTCAAAGCAGGGGGGATGCTGCGGGGCGCCTCGCAGGGGCTCAGCCCGAAGTGGGGGGAGAGGGAGGGCTCAGAGAGCGCCCGTTCCGAGGGTGCCGGCCCTGGGGAGCGCTCTCGGCAGGGTCTGGGAGCGAGGGGATGCGGGCGGAGCGGCGGCTGCATCGCGGAGCGGCTGCCGCCCGGGGGAGCGCAGGCACCGCCGGCCCCGAGCGGGGAGCGCTCCGCAGGAGCCGCCGCCGAGATGGAGCGGG
>VXBX01006395.1:247887-266142 GCA_013400415.1 Scytalopus superciliaris
GCTTTCGAACCCCATTCAGAATAAAACGTTTATTTCCCACCCCCCGCCGCCTCCCCATCCCCCGTTACCGTGCGTTATATAAATTTAAACTTTTTTTTTTCTTTCTTTCTTTCTTTCTTTTTTTTTTTTTATTTTTTTTTCCTCCTCCATTATCGAAGCTCTCAAATATTCTGGGAGAGGTTACAAAATGTGTTTACTTACAAATTTGGAAGTAGCGACAAGACGCAATGCAGTGAATTTGTCATCTGCTCATGACTAGCAGATGGTCCTCCTTCTTTGCGAGCAAACTGCGTGAGTCACATCTTGCCTGGTTCGTAGAATCGAACCGAGGAGCTCTCTGGCGCCAGGGTGGACAGTGTCGCCCGCCGCCGATCATGCCGCCTGCCCACACAGCCAGTGGGCTCTCTGGCACGGGGTTGGATTTCACCGTGCCTTCTGCAAAGGTTCCCTTATTCCTCCTTCTTCCACGTTAGATTAATTTGGGCGCGCTCCTGTCTGTGGAGACCGCTTCACGTGGCTCTTGCAGTGCAAAGGGATCTTTAAATGGGAACACATCACATTAACATTTTACAGACGAGCTGAAAGAGATAACTGTGAGTTATGCTTAAACAGACTCATTTTTTAGCGCTGGGTGAAGCCGAAGTGGGAAATGCAAAAGAGCCTTTTGAGACCCTTTTGCCTGGAATCTGTGCTGCTGCAGACAGTGCTGTGAAAACCTGCTTCCCTGCACCAAGGCATGATATGTTGAAGGTGGCTCTGAACTGTGCTGTTAGTTAGTAACAAAACAAAAACTAAATTAAATTAAAATAGTGCAACTCTGCATTGGATTAGGGGTCTGCGCAGAGCTTGAAGGACTGGCGTTGCTTGTCCTGGTAAACAGATAAGGCTCAATTTTATTACAGGTATGTTAGAAAGGATAGTTATCTAATATTCTCTCCGGACTTCCCTCTCTAGTTCATGTTGATTTCTCTTATTAGTTTTTTCCTCAGTCATGACACATTCCTGGTTTTGTTTTATCGTGTAAATCTGCACGGAAGATTGGTTTTCCTCTAGCTTTGTGTGTTTGTGTGTATGTGTATTCTTCACAGCAGAGCAAAAGGGAGCAAGTTTAAATGGTGCAAAACCAAGATACTAAGAGTGATGTGGAAACTTCAGGGAAGATATCAACCTGAAAATGTTTTGAAATGGGTTTTTTGCAAAGTGGCTAGGTGTCAAGCTGACAGGCTCTTTTAAAATGAATTAATTTCCAAAGCTGCCATTTATATGGCAGGATACTTGTTGCTCTTTGGTGGATGCAAGAGTTCCACTCACTCACAGCAGTGATGGCTAAGTTATGCACTTCTGCCAGATGCTCACATGTTTGCACAATGTGAGACATACGAATTGTGCTTGACTGTCTTTAGGTAGCACAGTGCATGTGAGTAATGTAAAGAAACAGTTCTGTGTTTCCTTGCTTTTCACTGTCTTCTGAAATGTTTTCTTCCCTGACTTTCATAGAAAAGTACTCCAGATAAAGGCACTAGGCACCTTTTCATTTCATAGGTACCAACAGATAAGCAATCATTTTGTTCCTGAAAGAAATGCTAAAATCCATGAAGGACAGTGAGGAAATTCATGTTATTCTGGTAATAAATCCTAGCCTGGCTCAAGTAACTGTGATTTGAATATCCCAGAGCTGTAACCAACCTGTGAGCACCATTTTTACCTGTTGGCTTCCACAGTGCTTTAGACTCCTGCCATAGCATAAAGAAGGGATTATGGATGAATGCTAGGATCTTTTTGTATGCTGCAGCAGGGGAGAGCTGGGAGGTGTGGAGGAGTGTCTGTGAAGTCAGCAGAGCCACAGACACCCTAGATCTGCTGTTCTGCTTCAGCAAAATCCCCCTGTACCTTTCAACTGGCTACAGAGGAATAGCTGGCAACTCCAGCTCATGGGTTTGCAATCCCTGCTGCTACTTTGAATTGGAAAATAAGGGGGCTTGGGGACCACAGGAGTCTTAGCAATGAAGTCAAGTTGTTTGGGGGCCCTTATGTGGGCTTTCCACCTCTGGTGAGTGGGACATCCTGGCCCCCAATGTGTCTTGGCCCCAGGCACAGCCATAGTCCATCACTGACATTTCTCCCAAAGTCTTCCTTTTTTGCTTCAGGGGTCAGATGCTGCTCTGGGAAATTTTCTCCCTGCAATGAGACAGAACTTGAGCTGACTTCTCTGCCTGAGCTCCTCATCAGTTGCTGAGAGAGTCACTGTGAGAGTGCTGCTGCTGAATTACCATCCAGAATGTGGGTATGAGAAAGGAAGGGGAACCGAGGGCTGGTTGTAATGGAAACATGAGGGGGTTGCTTGCAAAGATGAATCGTCTTCAGGTTTGGGAAGGGTGACATTTATGGGAGCCTATGGGGACTCCAGTGCATCTAACCACCATCAGGAAAGTCCTCTGAAGTGCCAAGAATAGGCTTGTCCTCTTGGTCCCTGACAAGAGCCTCCTCTCTCCTCTCATTGCTGCCAATAAATCCAGGATTAGGAAGCTGACAGCCGCCTACATGCTCTGGAAAAATACAGTGACCACATACAAAATTTATAGCCTACAATATTGCCGTAGGTGGGGATATAAAATACTTTTGTGGGGTTTTTAGGCTTGGGATTCCCCGTGGATGCTGGCAGCGACGTACCTATCCTGATACATTATCCCTCCTCAGTGAGGCATGCTGAAGGAGAGGGCTGGCAGGTTACCGTGCCCCCTGTCAGTGCAGAGTCCCAGGGATGGATGCTGTCCTGCACTAAGTCCCAGGTGCTCTGGCAACGTGCAGGTTACCTATGCCTGATACGCCTCGAGCCTGGCTTTTATTCCGCAGTCAGATCCATTTGCCTTGGATCAGTGCTGTTATTCTTTTACTCTGTCAAAACCCTAAAGCCCTGGCTGGTTGCCCTTTTGAGTAGCCTCATTCACCACCTAAGACTCTTCCTGAGGGCCTTAGCAGCTTACTGTGTATATGGTCCTGCACAGACAGGCTCAGCCCTGTGCTAAACTTTCTCCACAGAGCCCTGTTTGCCTGTGGGAACCCGTGCAACACCTATGAGACCAAGAGGGACCAGATGTCAACAGTGAGAGACTGAAGTCACCTTGTGGCTGCAGTTGCACTTCTGCCTCTGCTACAGCATCCTCACTTGCCCACAAAACCTGGGAGTCTGGGGGACAGCCTTACCAGCCCATATGCAGGTGCTACCAGGGACTCCACTTGTAAACACGCACAAGAGTTGAAGACAAACTCTGTTTTCCTCCTGTGCTTCCACACCCTGCCACAACTCCATGCTTTGCAGCTTTTGGCACCTCTACCCTGTGCATAAATCCCATGGACTGTGCAGCCCCTCTCCTCCCTGCTCCACACACTGTGCTGTGAAAAAACTGAATGTGGATTCAGAGGAAATGAAAGAACAAGAATTTAACAGGAGTGGAACATCAGGGATCAATAAAGAGGGCTCAGATAGGGAGCAGGACATGGGCTTTCCAAAATACAGGCACCACAGCCAGTCAGTATTAGCCTGGTGTTTTTTCTCTTGCTAACAACATACACTGCTTGCCACTGATCACTGTTGCTTCACCAGATTTGGTGACCCCGTGCTCACAGAGGGGAAGGACACAAGAAGGAACCCTGGAGAAGGTCCATGGGAGGCCCAAGTATGAAGTCTGAAGGGGGAAAATGTATTCAACAGAAGCTGTGAATAAAAAGAGGCATAGCAAGCTCACACAGGCTTTACATTTTTTGGTTAGTACAGTGTCTGGGATCTAGGTCTGAAAATCATGGGAGGATGAAGTGGTAAAGGCATGCCAATCTCACCCGTGTCTTCATTGTTGCTGTTGGAAATAGATAATTACAGCTGTGAAATTTAGATGCTGCAAAGGACTGGTAGCGAGCCATCTGTGAGGTTTTCACCTCTGAGTTGAAACTCTCTTGTAGTGGGCAAGTTTCTCATTACTTCTGAGTTTTGTTTTGGGTCTACTGGGATGAATATAAAATATTATTCATTCCTGAAAAAGAAATGCGCACCTCCATTAGAGTTGCTTTGGGTAAAAGGGACACTCAGATATATGTATTCTGCAACTCACAATGAAACTTTAAATAAGATACCCAGGAAACAAAAAAATCAGCAGCCACTGGAAAACCCACCATCTCAACGTTGGATTTACCCATAGCAGTGGAGTTGGAACTAGATGATCTTTTAGGTCTTTCCAATCCAGGCCATTCTATGATTCTATAATATTTAGGAGAGAGCAGAAACCCAGCTGCAAAACAAACACATCTATCTTGCTTCTGAGCTATTTAGTTTAAAGCAGGCTCAGTGAGAGACAAGCAAACTTCTCACTGAAACCAGACCAGCTAATACATGAAATAGTAAATAAAAATTTACCATTAGATGACCATACTGAAACAAACAGATGTCCTGACAGATGTCATATATTCTAATATATAACAGTAGATGTTCCCAATACCTTCCCCATGCCCCAGCTTCCATCATAAAATTATGAGTGTATTCAACTACTTCAGAAAGACCTTGCCCAGATCAGCTATTTCATGTTTAATACATGCTTTATATGTCTCATGTGAAGAAAACACAATGAAAGGGCAAATCTTACCAGAAACAGAATTGCATTTCTTGATTTCCAGACCTATCTTAGCCTCAAGCAAGGGAGAAGTTTGTACAGCATAGTTAAGATGATTAACCATAACTGAAGCCACATGTATCCTAGACTGGAAGAACTGCTAAATCACCAAATTTGGCCCAGTCATGTCATTGAAAGTGAAACCATACACCTGAAGAGGATTGCTACACTCACATGTTTATTTTTCTGGTGATACCAGTTGATCTACTTTTGCCTACCAAGAGAAGTACAAGCTGTTCCTATCCAAATGTCCTGAGAACACCACGGATGAGCTTTCAGACCTGTCTGAAGTGAAGTTATATTCTGGGTCCAGCCTGGCACAGGGCTGAGCTCAACATCTTGCACTCCCTTTTCCAGCAGCCTTTGCGTGCCTGGCTGAAGCTCTGACGAAAAACGACCTCTCACAAATATAACCCAAAGATTTGACTTTCTCTGGGAGGAAGATGTGACAAGAACACGGATGTCATCCAGGGCACATAAGGGAGAGCTTCTGGTCCTGCTGCATGGCAGTTCTCCTGCTAAGAAGTCCTGTGGGAGGAAGGAGTGTGAGTTTGTGGGATCAATGCTAAGGATGAATTCAGCATCCACCACTGTGCTCTAACTGCTAAATAGCTGCTTGCAGCTGAGTCCAGTTCTTCTCAGTATCCAAAAAGGAGAACTGAAGAAAACTGAAGAGAACTAAAGAAAACCCAGCCTCTGGTCTCAGGGGATATGAGATACGCTTTTATTGATAATTTGTATATTTGCCTTGCTGCAGATGTCATCTAAAACTGTGGAGGAGGAATGTAGCTGGAGGTTTTTTCCAAATTTGTATTGTTCGGGGTAAACACGCTCTGAAATAAACCTGAAACCTGGGAGGGGTGGGAGGGGTGGAGGCTGTGCTTTGAGCTTAACCCCAAATGCTTCCCAGCTTCTTGGGCTCCAGCAGCACAACCCAACAAACACACCCTGGGCTCCCCAAACTGCCTCCAAGACACAGTGATACGGATCAATAGTGCTTGTAACTTCTCCCTTAACTTTCTTACTATTAATGTTTTCTAACAACAAATCCAAACTGTGATAAGGCAAATGGGTGAAGAAAGACCTTACGAAAGAGAAGTGAAATGGGAGCTGATTCAAGCGTCTGTAATTAGCTAATGGCTGTGAATATTTATGAAATCTGCCAGCAGTGGCAGTGAAGTGCTGATCCTAGAGTGGACGCCCTCTCTTCCTTGATGTCTTTAATCCTTGCAGTCCCAGCTGCCATGGCTCGAGTGTTGGAAAACCCCACCCTCTTTCTGGCCTCTGATCAAAATCAATATTTCAGAGGGAAATGCAGAAGAGCAAAGGAGTTAAACAAAAGTTCAGATAAGCATAACATATGCTGGAAAGATGAGATCCTCCAAGCAGAGTGCTCTAGAAAGCACTCTCGTTAATCTGGGCAAGGCTCTCATCAATTGCTGTGTCCAGAAAGTGCTACTCTTGGACTCATAAGGAGGTAAGGGATTTATTTTCTCAGCAGCATGGAGTCATGCAATGAGATATCATTAAATAGGAATAATTAGGATTTGAGCTTTCAACTCACAAGATTTGTAGGTTTTCCTGTGCTTCCCATCCTTTCCAGATAGACCTTTCCTAAGTGGTACTCAGGGTATCTGTATCATTTAACTATATAATCCTTACAAGTAATCTCTTTATATCTGTGTGATAAGTGGCTGTGTTGATTTCCATCTGAGCATCTGTAGATGATCTTGGCAATCAATACTTCATTGTGATAACAAAATAAAATATTGAAGTGTATTTTAATTTGAGCAGTTCAGTGGTGATCCAGCAGCGTGGATTTCATTTACCTGGCAATACCTCGACTACAGTTATGACAAATTACAGGAAAAACTATGGTAAAATCCAGAATGGTCACGTCAGGTTAGTTGTTTCATGGTTGCAATGGCAATATGAGGAGCTTGCCCTAACACACATAACTGAATTTTCAGACTGTGGGAAGCAAGTGTGCAAAGGGTCTGATGATTAACTTTCTGGCACCAGTTGCTTTCCTGTGACACCACAATCATTACTTCAGGCAAAACCAAATCGTTTTGTTGCCTCATCAGCAGAAAAAAAACCACCTCTGCTCAGCTCCATCTTCTGCCAAAGCTGAGCCTTCTCTTTCTCTTTCTGGAGGGTCCCCAGGAGGCACACAGAGGGTCTGCAGCAGCACTGTGTGAGAGACCAAAATGAAGGTGGGAGGAGAGCAAAGAGATCCCAGTGCCCAGGTGAGGTTATTGCAATGGGGTGGAGCCCAGGGACAGTCCATTCTGTTGAAGCATTCGAAATCGACTGAGGTGTTCAGCTTTTCAGAACAACAAACCAGTTTTTTCATTTTCAGAGCCCCAGTCTTGATTTCTTGTAAAACTGAGTGTTATTCAGGCCTGGACTACAGCCAATCACTGCTAATTCTGATACAGAGTTTGACTTCCCCTCCAGAGCAAAGGGTTTAAACTCAATGCTTTTCCTCAAAGGCAGCACAGATGGTTTATTGAATGACCCAGTGTCAGAGATTCGAGGAAGCTTAAATGGATAAATTTAAAAATGAGGTCCAAGACTTAAAGAGACTGGCTCATTCTTAGTAGGTAAAGCAAAGTTAGAACATGATCACTCCCACAATGACAGTGGGAACAAACTGCATTTGGATCCTACAACTTCTAACTATTGCCACCCGTGTTTTTACCCACTATTGACTGGACTAACACTCACTTGGTGTATAGTTGATGCTATTGCTATAAAACCCAGATATGCATCTTTGGCTTTGCTACATAAACATACCTTTTTTCCCCAAACATACACATAAACATACACATTTTTCCCCAAAGCACTGTCCATTGCAAAGATTGCAATGGTCCAGGATAATAAATTGCAGCTATTATAAAACTAATATGACTCTGTAACACATCTTCATCTCTTAAATTCAAGCCACTCTAAATTCTTGCTGGTTTCGTTAGTCTCATGCTCAGAAACAGTTTCAATACACTAGGAAGAATGATAAATACTATAAATCAGGTGTTTAATTCCCCACAACCATGCTAACTTGAAAGAAATTCAACATCACAGGCAGAGAGCCAGATTTTGCTATTGCAAAGGAAGGTTCTTGTGCATGTGCTAATGGATTAGATGTTCCTGATGTTCTAGACAAGTGCACTGTAGGTTTTCCAATGGTGATAAAATGCAAATATCCCCCATAAGTCTTTCTGTTGACATGGAGGATAACAACATACACGTGTGTGTGAGGGGGTGTGTTTTTAAAAGTATTGTTTTGAAATTGCTGGGAAAGGCAATGTCGAACAGTGTAACAGTGTGACTTCTCCAGATTCTGTTTTTGAGATAAGTATATTAGATTGCATAAAAAATATGCCTAATTTTAAGTTACCTAAAATTGTACTATTTAATGTGCAGTATGGACATGTAGCCTTCAGTTCATCAAAGTACAGGGACCATATCGACACACTGAGTGCTAGAAAAAGAAATACAGTTTGCAGGATCATAAAAAGAAACACAAACAAAATGAAGAATGGAAGTCAAATGACAGGAAAGGTGGAGCCTCTGTAGTAGTTACGATGGATTTTCCATTGCCCCACATCTTTGATAGCAATTAGATGTGGAAATGGCTATAAAGTGCTGTTAAAAGAAAAGACTAAATGGAATAGCTGTTTTGCACTGGCATGGCTGAAATTGCTTCAGCTTTGAGTTGCTTGTGGTGGATTAAACTCTGCAGTCACAGAGGGATAAATCTGCAGTATGCAACCAAGAGCGTTCAGAATTTAGTGAATCTATGCAAGCAAACAGTTTTATAAGCCATTGTTCCTGAACTATCCCAGCCCTGGGACACACGATGTCCAGAAGTGCTCTGACTTACAGTCTGCACCTGAACTGTCCCTCACAGGACAGAATGCTGGTTTGGCAGCAAGGAGTTCTCCACTGCTGACAAGGGCTTTTTGAAAACCTCAGCACAATATTCTGAAAGGTGTTGCACAAACAAAACCAAACCCCTTCAGCAGACTTAGTTCTATGTTCTCACCTGGGGTTTCATCAAAAACTAACCAGAGGGTTTAAAACAAAAAAACTGGGAGCTTCTGTCAGAAAGCAGATGAGTATAAGAGCTGTCAGAGCACTCTGCCCATCGACCTGCAACCAAGCCCCACATGGCAAACCCAACCTGCATAAGGGTGGTTGAGTCTCTATTTCTCTCCATTGAAACGGTGTCCACTTGCTTCAGATTGAGATTTAGGCTACTGTTAGTGAGAGGGAACCTGCCATGATGCTGGCTGGGGGGAAATCCAAAACAGAAGCTTCTCATGGATAGATTCTTCACTTTATGCAAAATGTGTTGTGACACATTATCTCCTCACCATGTAGCAAAGTGTACTTTGCAGCGATTGAAGAAATTCAGTTAAACCCAGCCTGTACTTGTGTTCTGGTTTGTTATTTATAGCAAGTGTGGGAGTGTGTTGGCCTCTTCTGACAGCATATCATGGCCATCTTAAATTCTGAAAGCACTTCTTTTTTTTTTTCTTTTTTNCGGTAAATGCTTAAGAAGTTTAATCTCAAATTTGAGAGTGATTTGGAGACCAGTCTGTTCATGACACATTAACAAAATTAGACCAGGAAATGTTTGTTGAATGAACTCTTGTACTTTTGTAATGAACGAGGTTGTTGGGAGTGAGCTACCCCCTGTGTGTGCTGCCAAGGCATGGCCTTGATGGCCCCCAGTGATGCCGTGTGGTTGTGTTTGCCCATGGCATTTCAAGAAAGAAATATTTAGTGAAAAGGCATAAGGGATTTAGGAAACCAAATCTAAAGGTGTTATGGAGAGAACTCTGCACAGTATGAACTGGAATTTCAACAGCAAGCAACAGTCAGAGGAAAAAGAGTTAATTTTGCTTCAATAAGAAGACATGGAAATAATTTTTTCTTGCTAATTAAATATGAAACTGACTAACTGTATGCAAGTGTAATTTTCTTATCTTATTAGCCATGTTCATTTCTGAAGTGAATAACTACCAGCACTGGTACAGTATATGGGCAGAATAATAGTCAAACTGATTTTTACTTTAATCTCTGAATACAATTAGCATAATTTAAACCATTATAAGCTACAGCAGATAGAAATCACATTATAGAGACTGTAGGTGGAGAGGTGGGTGGTCACATGCAGAGGGAAAACTGGAAAAGCACTTAAAATACAAGCGAATAATAAGCATTCAGGGGAATGCAAAGCTATGTCGAGTTGAAAGGCACATTATTCCTAGAGATGGGGGAAGAAAAGTAGATAATCATGAGCAAGGTTCAAGGACTTCTGCTACTGCAGAGCTTAATCCAAGAAATAGCGTATACCCCAATGCACATGCACTGTGTTCACTCCAGTCCTGTTTCTATGAGCTGTGCCTTCAGGCAGGTGCCCTGCACCTCTTGGGAGAGACACAAGGACTGTTTTGGGTGGCAGCAAGTGGTTGGCCATGAGGAAACCACGGTGAGGCTTCCAAGTGAGGAAGTACAGAACATGGAGATTATATTTACACACAGACAAAAGGAATGATGGCCTTACTTGTGAGCATTTTTCATTATTTGTGTTTGGGAAATAACTCCGAGTTTTCTTTTTTAAGGCATCATGTGAGTGGTTTTGATGCAGATAGTAGAGGGCAACAGCACCTCCCTTTCCCTTGTTAGCCAGCTGTAAATGAAGTAGTTTATACAACTGTTTCATGGGACACAAATCCCAAATTCCATTTTCTGTCAGAGGAGAGAACAGCACAGTGGAGATGTACAGATCACATCTTGACTGACCAGATGAAGAGAGAGGAAGCCAAGATGTGATGGGGGAAGGAAAGAGACCGGTCAGATGAGGAACCAGAAGGATGGACTTAGAACCATAGGTGTAAAGTGTGTGTTTGACTGGCTTGTGGATGAGAGCAGGGATAGAAGAAGGAAGATGAGTGAAAGGATGGGCTGGATGAGGAGACTGGGTCTGGAAATCCTGAATGGTATGTTAGGACTGACTGAATAGTCAACGTTAATGAGTGTGGGAAGAAAATGCCACAAACAAGAAGAAGAGACAGGGATAAGCTGGTGAAGACAAACCAAAGCTTGAGGTGAGTGGAAAGAAGGTGCTTTCCACCACAGCCTGAACCTGAGCCTGGAACACTCCTGTCATCCTACTCTTGTGCTGTCAGCAAATACTGGTAGGGCCACTGGCAAGCCACTCTATATCACCTGCTGCTGCAGCCACTCCATGCAAAAGAAGGGATTACAATTGAAAACTCAGGAAAAGAACACTCTGAGCTCTTTTTCCTTTTGAAGGCCTACCTGCTCTCTTCATTTACATCCCAAACTAGCTTGTGCAGTGTTTTCTGAGAAAGTAACAAAATTAACCCCAGAAATCTAGCCTGTTTAACCAGTAATAATGTGAAGTTGACCATAATTAAATTTCTGTGGCCAGTTTTTAATAGTTGTGAGGAAATCTATAGGATTTGTTCTTTAGCACAGACCTGTCTGAAATGTTACCAAAGGCTACAGTTGAAAAACTCTGTTGAGCTGGTATAGCATGTATTAATCGTTAGGTAAGTTTTATTTATATCCTGACAATTTAGCCAGGACATGCTGTTTGAAAAGAACTAGAAATGTTCTTCATCATACTGTGACTGTGAGTATGCTGAGGCCAGGCTTTACTGGAGAACAGAACATGATTTTGACATATTTTTCACATCAGATTTATTGATTTCCTATCATGAAGACATTTCTGACATATAGAACATGGACCTCACTCCTGAGTGGCTGTTCTGTTATTGCAGTGCTCTCTGCTCTTTGAAACCTCTTCCTACAAGAAACCAATTTCCAGCCTAAATTCTCTGCTACATGATAGACAGTTCTGTCACCAAATGGCACTTGCAAAAGCAGCCTTCCAGCTGGGTCGATATCTGACTGGAAGTCCAGTGTCTTGGATGGTGGTCCCACGTTGCCCAGAGAGAGCTCCTACAGAGCTTTCATACAGAGATTAAAAATACTCTGCTTTTTGCATCAGCCCTACATGCATTTTTATGATGAATTAAGCACAACTACACTGAGAAATGGCCTGTGCTCTGTGTGTGTGTGTGGGTGGAGATTGGCCAGAAGATCTGTAGAATCATGATTCCAATCAATGTGTATCACCTCCAGAAATATGTGCACTGTGCAGTGTTTGTAGAGGAGCAGTACATATAAAGATCCATACATGCTATGCAGCTGTACTTCTTGCAAAGATGACAGATGATAATATTTCATGAGAATACTTTCAAGATCTGAATTTCGTTTACTCAAATAATATTAGCTGTATTTAGTGCATCCAGAAAGTATTGCAATTGCACTGAAGCACTCTGTTGCAAAAATTTCAGCAAAGCCAGTACAGTAATTAACAAGTAGACTTTTCTCCAGTTTTTCTTGTAAGTTTTGTACTTTATAGACTTTTTAATGAGATTAACCTTTTTAATGTACGTGCCTAGAAAACAGGTAGCGGCATCCGTCTGAAAAAGAGACATACACATGAAAAAATGTTTGTATTTCTGAAGATGAAAATGAAGGAAGCAAGTAAATCATGCTCATGTATGCTTAACACTGTAGTTATACTATTTGATTTAGAAAAAAAGTTATGCAAGGTTATGAAGTGATAACAAGGACAGCCTTCACCCAGCCCAAACTCTTAAGAAATAGCAGAGGTTCTGCAGCATTGCATTTGTCTCTCAGTGCCAGGCTCTATATTTAACAAGCTTTCCCCGGCTCCCACACCCAGATGAATTCATTGGAATGCAGTAGGAAAGCAAGAGCTCATCTGACTCATTAGGAGGCTCATATGCAATTACCATCAATTAAAAATTCCTTCTAGAGCCACCGTGCGAATTTGGGTGTGCTGAAATAAATGAAATCATCAGGATCTCTGTAAGCAGGACTTAGCTCAGCACTGAGCTCAGGACAAACACAGATTTGATTAATCTACAAAAATAATTAGCTGATGTGCCGACTAACGTGTGCAGGGATCCTTAGAGAAGCTGTGCCCGATGAAGTTTTACGTCTTCCACTTCACCATCTGCCCTGCAAGCAATACAGCCAAAGAAAAGCTGCTCTACATTGGGAATGTATTGAAAAAAATACCTTTTGTAACAACATGTTTTGTTGATATGAAATTATTTTCTCTTTCCTTTCACCAGCCACTAGTGAGGAAAAAAGTTTAGAGGTGGAAGTGTGATGACAAATGATTTACAGATGGATTCCATTTTTACTATATACTGATTGAGATGGGTTGTAAACACTTTCCTTTCTTATCCCAAGATCTTTCTCAGAATCTCTTCTGTTTAGGCTTAACTTGTAGGATTTAGGATAAGCTCTTAAAAAAACTGAGCAGCTTTTGAGCCAACCCAACAGAATTAAGGTGCCTGCGTCATACATTTGCATTGAAAAACCGTATCTTAACATGTACTTTTCCTGGTCATCCAATATTTTAACAGTTTTGAATGTTTAGGGATTGTTCATTAAGCTTTTTATTTAAACTTTTGGAAAAATACAATAGAGCAATTAAAAGTACACATATACATAATTTCACAAGCATTTTACAAGTATATGCAATAAAACAAGCATGTGCTTATGTTACACTCATTTGTATTCACTATTCATAAGAAGCAGCCAATCCTACCTTTGTCTGTAAACCAGTAATACCTAGTTATCTAGGATTGTTGAAAAATAATAATAACAATAACAATAAACTCCCCAAACTTTAACTGTGGGCACTTTAGATCAGGAACTGCCATTGCTGTTACTATTTGTAGTCCAGTGGTGTCAAGAGAATCCTTATGCTCAGGTCTTTAAAAGCTTATAATGACACAGAATTAGTCCCACAGGTGGAAAACATCCAGATATCCACCAAAGCCTCCAGCAGCTGGCACTGCACAAATAATAAACAGCCCTGGAGTGTAGACACCAATGTCAGTATAAAGTTTGACAGATCCTTTTAGTTCTTGCACAAGTGTATTGTAGGGCAAAAAAGAGAGTCCAAACAAATACTCTTGGTTTTGCATGGGGTTTTTTAACAAATACAAAAATTCAAAAACTCAGGTCTGAGTTTTCTTGCTGTGTTTACTTCTTGTTGGAACATTGTGTGGAAACGATAATGGAGAGAAAAATAATCTGAGTATTTATGCATTTTTACAAATATTGTCATGTAATTGCTTTCTTGCCTGCAGTAAGAAGCTATTCTGTGGGGGCAAGCATGACTGGGATCCACAAAAATCCCTAATGCTGATATTTTAACCATATATATATGTACTCAATATACTGAAACCAAACAATTAACTAAACACAGTGGAGGTGTCAAGGAAAACGTTTGAAGTCAGCACAATATAGAAGCAGATATATTCATATATGATTAAGGAAGAGGCACTTACAGTGGAAGAACAAACCAGATCCCATGTAACTCAATTTTACCTGTACATGTTAAGATTTTTCAATACATAGGTTTTTGTTCAATGAGTTATCTATAAATAAAACAATACTGATTTTGCTTTCACATAAAAATCCCTCCAGATAACAGGAGCAAATCTAACTGAAAAATAGAAGTCAAAAACCTTATTTCACTTACATAAACTAAATGTAGACTGATATTTTTTCCTACTGTTTCCCTTTTTTATTGTTTCTCAGTAAAAGGGATTCTATGCTAGGAAATGTGTCAGTAAAGTATAGAGGTGTTTTTATTAACAGTATGGATGCTGCTTTTTTGGAAATATATCTAGAAGATTTACTGCCTGATATCTCCTCTGAAATTGTGTGATTTGCAGAAGATGGTGGAGCTGAGGGGTGGGACAGGAACTATTTATCAAGAACATTTGGGAACAGCTACTACTGTGAAAGAAACAGAAGACAAAAGATCCATTTATTTAATCATCCTTGATCATTTGCAGGCTTTGTTTGGATGTGTTTAAATCTTGCAAAACCGGAGAGTGTGCAAACTTGATGCCAGTCACAAAGACACTCTCCTCCCAGATCAATTTGATCGAATTCACATGAGGGGGAAAATAAGTGTTTGAAGCTGAAACAGTGTGACACTGCTGATGCTCCAGTGGAAACTGAAGTCTGTTCTGCTACATCCGTGTACTAAACATGTCTTGGGTCACAAGGCCAACAAATCGGATATTTCAGCCGCAATAAAAAACACCTTGGGAGCATTATAAGAAAGGGTAATTTCCAAAAGGGAGTCCAGTGCCACCTGGAAGAACCAAATAGCAAATAATATCTTTGCCATCAGTGCTTGCAAGAGGGAGCTTCAGAAGGGAGAAACCTCTAGGAACTTGGTTATTTCCTAGCAGGCTTCTGAGTGGCTTTTGAACAAAGCTCTTGGTTTAAATTATGTTAATCTTCTTCACAGGGCAGTGATAAGCAACTTTCTGATTACAAGAACAAAATAAGAAAATATGGGAACAGAATCTCTGTGGACATAAATCACTGCGATACCCTTGAAGCCAACACTCAACAGACAATTTCATTTGCTATCCAGCCTGTTCTAAAACAGGGAAAGAATGTTAAAATTCTTCTTTTTGTGCTGAGATTAAATCCTGCAAATTTACCATGGAAACCATTTCTTTTTTTTTCTTCTTTTTTTTTTTTTTTCCCTTTTTTTTTTTTTTTTTTTCCCTTCCCCTCTTTTTCACCGTTCAATTATAGTGATTCTTTCAGAGATGGGAGGTTTGGGCACTGTGCTTTGGGGTGGAGGTTTCTGGGAGGTAGGTTGAAGGGAAAAATGGGAAGCTGCGGAGTGGAAGAGGCCGGAATACATTCATCCTCAAAAACGAGTTCACATCCCCAAGGTCCCAGTGTTGAGTGCTAGCAAAGGGCAGATGCTTCTAACAGTTGGAGGATCACAGTACGGAGGAGGCAGTCATTCCCCAGGAGCTGAAAAGCCACCCTGTGAAGCAGGGAGGCCCAGGATGACCCACTTTAGTGAGAGCCCACGTGGGTGCAGGTGGGAGGGAGAGTGGGGCTGGCAGGAGATGGAGCTCCCTGACTCACCAGCCCCGTTTGATCCCACTGCCACAGAGGGGAACACCACCACAGCAGCCCTGCCTGTAAACAGGGCCAGTGGAGCGTGGCAGGGAGGGAGGGCTGGAACCAGGGTCACCCCAGGCTGCCCAGTGCTCCTGCCACCCAGCCCTGTGCTACTGGCCCAGGGACATCACAGAGGAGCAGCCACCCACCAGGGTGCTCAGACAGCCTCTGGGTTCCTCACAGGAATAGGTGGGGTCTGTCTAGGTTTTCATTTTGGAGGAAAAACCTGACTTTTGCAGCACGCCTGGCTTTCTCTTTCAAAAGCATGGTTTGTTTGCCCCATGTTTAAATTTACTTACTGCGGAATATCTCAACATTAACCCAAAGATTATTTCAAATTTTTTAGTATAGAAAGGCTAAGAGAAGGGCACGGGGAGGAGGTAAAAGAAAAGGTAGCCAGGGTGGGCAGTGGTTCCCCATTGCACCACCCCATATGCAATTCTGCTTACAGAATCACAGAATCATTTAAGTTGGAAAAGACCCTTAAGATCATCAAATCCAACCATTAAAGCAGCACTGCCAAGACCACCACTATACTGTGTCCCTAAGCACCCCATGTACATATCTATTAAATACCTCCAGGGATGGAGGTATTTAAAACCTTGGAGGGGTGGCTGCACAACTTCCCTGGGCAGCCTGTTCCAGTGCTTGACAGACTTTTTGGTGAAGAAATTCCTAATATCAAATCTAAACCTTCACTGTGGCGGGTTGAGACTGTTTCCTCTTGTATTATCACTTGTTATCTGGGACAGAAGACCGACACTCACCTCACTACAAACTCCTTTCAGAAGCAAGCTGGAGGTCCATTTTTCACAGGGTGCCAAATTTTAATCAATTCTACCTTGTTTTAATTCAGTGAGGGCTTTATCTGGCTGACAGAATTGTCAGAGTCAAAGCAGATCTGTCCCTTACCAGCCCTCTAACACAAGTTTTGCGTCTGTCTCTGTTCCCACTTCTTGGTGTTTCAATTTCTTTCATCTATTTTTCCTCAGGTGGACTTTCCATGTCCTTTTCTACTGATAGAGCATTTCATCATACTTCTGTTGGCATAATGCCATGTCTCTTTGTTTATACTAAACATGAGGGATTTTTATGGTGCCTCATCAACCACACTGGATTTTCAGAATGATGTGTTCCTTCCTACTTCTTTTACTCACTCATACAGTAGACTTGTTCCTGACAGAAATGAGACATTTCAAGGATGATTACATGCTGTAGCAGCCTAGCACAAAATTACATCTTTCTGACCTGCTGTGTTTTAATGTGGTACCTCACTGACTTCCACAGTTCTCAGCAGTTCAACATTTTTCCTGAGGATATCCACAAAATAGAAAGTTAGAACAAATTTATTCTCAGACACAACCTCAACAAAACTTCAGCAACTGAATGGTCTCATCAGGGCTTACAAAATTCAGGTTTTGAATGTTACTAAGTCTGCATTTACTTTTCACATTATTTGTTTGTAAACCCTTGGTGTCCTGGAGTTTGAGTCATAGGTCTGGATCATACTGTGGACAGCTGCTGTACACAGACTTATTTATACCCTAGAAATCATCTAGTCTCAGAGCATAAAATTTCTGTGTAGGAATGGGCTTCTCTCTCCACTGAGTAATGTGGGTGCTTCTAAAGCACATGCTGGGCACCGCACAGTGCTTTGATGCAAAAGATGAGATGTTTAGAGTTTGTCAGTTTTCTTCATATATTTACTGTCTCAAAGCACTTACACTCTTACAGTGAGCTGCATTTAACTGGTTTTTGCTTACTGCTTTACATTTCTTCTTCCTGTACAAGTGACTGTAAAAATACATAAACCCAATGTGATATTTTTCTGTAGTGAAGTCCAAAACAAACAAAAGTCTCCACACAAACCTCCCAAAAAAATAATCTCTGAAGTTTCAAGCAGTTTTCCCACTTGCAAACGGACTATCAGTATTCTTCCAATGAAGCTTTTGGGTTCATCAAACTGTTTGTTCCAGCCCTCCATCACTCTGATTGCTCCTTGTGTGCTTTGCACTGGTGTTAAATTTTGTATATCTACTTCTGTGAGTTCTGCACAGCATTGAAATGACTGCTGATTCAGAAGGTAACGGGGATTTTTTTTTTCCAGGTCAGTAAATATAAGCTTAGGATTCAGCATGCAGACTGGTGATGTTGAAAGACCAGCTTTACAGTTTCAAACCTAAACAGGAAAGTCAGTCTATTATCTAAAAAAATAGAAAACAGGGGATTGGGAGGTAAAGCCATGGTCAGGCATTCCTTCAGTAAACTTTTGAAAGACTCACTTGCATTCAGAGTTTGGGAGACACAAGATTTCTGCTTTGTTAAGGTTTTTTTCTTATGAAGTTTGGAATCAAAATTATTAATATTTCCCATAAATGAATATGCATTTGAATAGTTTTCTCCTTCTGAAACTGTAAAACAAGACTTTTGCACGCAGGCAGCTGCTGTCAAGTCTTATAGGATGATGCAATATATTTTCATAATTTAGTTCATGAAGGTGTAT
>VXBX01006395.1:266820-351015 GCA_013400415.1 Scytalopus superciliaris
TATATATATATAGGTACATACATAGTTATATATGTATAAACATATATTTAAGTATATATTACAGGAATGCAAGCTTGCCTTCATGTCTACAAATAGTTTAGACTCTGGCTTCATGACCACAGATGACGAGTTTGGAATATCTATTATATTCATTCAGCCTTGGAGTTGGAGACCTAGGATTGTGAGATCCCTGCTGTCTCCCACAGGAAAGAAATAGTTTGGGGATGCAAAATGTGGCAGCCCACATTACAGAATTATTCAAAAGGTACATTTTTGTCAAAATTCTGCTTTCCAGGTTGCTTAAAGCTTGTCAATCACTAATGCTCATGTGCAACACTTGGAAACCAGTGTTAGCTTAACCCAGAAAGAATTAGACAGGTTTCCAGCAAGTCTCTGTCACAAGCTGGCAGTCCTGTCTCTCCACAGCACTCACTGTGCCCACAGAGCATCTCCCAGGTATTTTGCACTCCCAGAACCAGGGTGAAATACGAAAAGGCTCTGTACACATAGGGGTAGGGCAATGTGACACCACAACCCCCCAGGCACATGAGAAGCCTGGGCACATCTCTGAAGGCCTAGGCTACAGCCCTAACTGCGGGAGCATCCTTCTGCATAAATGAAGGAATCTTGTTGGAAAAAAGCTTCATGAGAAATGTAAATTTATGAGAAACTGCCTGATTTCTGTGCTGCTGAGGCTTTCTGTGCAGTAGCACCAGATGCAAAAAAATAAAAAGAGGGAAAAAAAAAGAGGAAAGTGTGAACTCAAACCTGCTTCTCAACAGCAAAGAAAGAAAGACCATTCCTGCCCATCTCATGTCCAGGGGAGCTTCAGTCCAGTAGCAAAGGAAAGGCTGCAGCAGCTGCATCTTCTGTCACACTCTAAAATCTTCACAGAAACTGTGAGAGCCCATTCACAATTAAAAAAACAGGAGGGAAAAAAAAAAGAGTATCCGAACCACTTTTGTTATTATGGAAAGTAGAAGTGCCTACGCCTCCCTCCTCACTTTCCTTTTGTGGTAAAGAATGCCAGGAAAGAGGCAAACTGAACAAGCTGGAGGTCTCCAGGCTGACATATTTTTTAGGCAGCTCTTGCTGCTGCTCTTCTGAGTGGCCATTTCTGAGCTATTAGTTCCTAATTTGGCCAGTCACTGTGATGGCAGCGTGTCTGCCAGTGTGCTTAGGCACGATGTATTGCAACCCATAAGGAGCAATGCTCAGAGTCATAAACAGGTGGATGAAACCCCGCAGAGTATGAACAGGGTAAGACACAGTGTATTCCCAGGTGAGAATCACCATGGCAGGTGGTTTGGAGGAGGAACAGCAAATGGTTTTACAGGCTTTGGCAGCTTTGCATTCCCTATTTGCAAGGATCAGCAGAGGAAAATGCACAAGAAGTCGGCTCAGGCACAGGAGTGGGAGGGGAGGTAGGAACCGACCCTGCTGCTGCAGTTCTGTCTGGGTAACGGGGTCAGAGCTGAACAGCAAAGCCTTGCTGAAATATTGAAGGAAGTTGATGTGGAGGAAAAGGTGAGCCAAGAACATGGGTGGGTGAAGGAAATCAATGCAATTATCTCAAAGGCTACCTTCTGAACCAGGGGAAGTGTGGCTTCCAAGCACTGATGTTGGAGAGGAGTATGAGGGGACCAGAAAATCCATAATATTCTGGCAGTGATACTGGAGAAAGGCATTTGGTTCTTGAACATTCCATGGAGTAAAACAATTATTTAATTTGTGTATAGAGACAAAAGGAAACTTTATTCTCTCCCCATTCTTATTATTGTCAATAATTGGCTGCAATTTAAAATTAAAAAGCAGAGGAGAGAGAAACGCTTATGTTAAAACAGTTTAATTAAAATCTTGTAAGAGTATCTCGAAATCAGGTGCCTTTTTATGTTTGTTTGGTTGGTTTGGGGTTTTTTGGTTTTTGTTTTTGTATTTTAACTGGAAATTCTAACAAAATCTATGTGGAAAGCGTTGGTGCATGATATAGTATTTCCCATACAGGATTAGTGGGATTTTAAATCAATACCTTCAGGGCTGAGAGATGAGCCCCTTTCACTTGAAACAAAGGAATAGCTCCTGGTATTATCTGCTACAGTGAATTTTTCATGCTGGCCACTTCCTTAAGTATAATAAAGATCTATATCCTGGTAAGAAGGTAAGACCAGGGTAGCAGGTATTTCCCTGCTTGGTGTGTGTTGTCCAGTACCTGGCACAAGGTTTTCAACCATGCACAATAAAACACTTACCATAATGATTAATTAATTATTAGTCATTTTTTATTATAGTCATTCTATAATAGTCATTAAGATGAATTAATACTGCCTCAGGGAGCATATGTGCTATGAGGAACTTCTCTCTGCTTCTCATCTAATAGAAACAGACTTTCCTGCAATAGAGGGCCTGAACTGCAGACTTTCCCCTCTGTTATGGCACAGACATGGGACCCAAAATTAATATGAGAACTGATATGAAGACATGAAACCTGCTAATTCCCTATCCCTGGTGGAAATTTTCTCTTTAAGTGTACTCCAAAATCAGATTGCTAGCTGGAGACTTCTTTTGTGCTTCATATATGTAAAGGAAATCCTTTCCATCAATCTCCTTCCTGTATGCCAACACCAGGCTAACACAGCACCATGTCCCCAGCTTTCAGACACTAATATCATGCACGTACCCAGGTAATGTTTTGCTTAGCCTGGTGTGCTGATAGTATGTGGCTTCCTGTAGTTTTTGAAACATCCTTAACTTCTCATCAAGTTCACTTCATGCAATATTTGTTTAGCACAGGGAATGCGGAATTGCCCCAACTTGCATGAGAGGCTGGGAACTGCTCCCAAATAGCTGAGACAGGGGGAGGACCTGGGACAAGCAGCTTTCCACAGATGACCTGTTTTGATTTGAACATATTTCAGATTGCATTTGGACTTTTTTTTTTTCCTTCTATTTAAAGTATAAAGGAAAAAGCAGATCAAAGAACATGAGGCACAGATCTGAAAATGGACAACCATTCACTCAGGGAAAAATAGTCTTACATTTCCCTTACATGCTTTGTCTTTACAGCCTATGTGGAACAATTCCCAAACCAGTAATTTATGGGTTTTAAGAGTGTTCATAATTCAGGATTTTTAATGCTGAAAACCACCTAATATTGTTGGCAATTTGCCTGCCTATATATTAGCTGATTTTTATCTGAAGGTTAGAGTGGGGATCTGAACAAGCTGGAGAAGTGGGCCCATGGGAACACAGTGAGTTTCAACAAGGCCAAGTGCAAGCTGGTGCTGTGCCTGGATCAGGGCAATCCCCAATTTCAATGCAGTCTGGTGGATGAGGGGATTGAGGGCAACACCGCTGAGAAGGACTTGGGGGTGCTGGTGGATGAGAGGCTGGGCTTGACCCAGCCATGTGCACTGGCAGCCCATAAGGCCACTTTTATCCTGGGATGCATCCAAGGCAGAGTGGGCAGCAGGTGAGGGGGGGATTCTGCTCCTCCACTCTGCTCTGGTGAGACCCACCTTGCAGTGCTGCCTCCAGCTCTGGGGTCCCCAGCACAGGAAAGAGATGCCCTGTTGCAGGTGGTCCAGAGGAGGCCACCAAGATGATCAGAGGGATGGAGCAACTCTCCCATGAGGTAAAGCTGAGAGGATTGGATTTGCTCAGCCTGGAGAAGGGATGGCTCTGGGGAGATCTTATTGAGTCCTTAAAGGGGCACTACAAGAAAGATGGGGACAGACTTTTAAACTGGACCCGTTGCAATAGGACAAGGTTTTAAACTTAAAGAGAGTAGATTTAGATAGATAGAAAGAAGTTTTTTGCAACTTGAAGAGGTTGCCCAGAAAAGTTGTGAATGGCCCATCCCCAGGAGTGTTCAAGGCCAGGTTGGGCAGGGCTTTGAGTAACCTGATCTATAGTTGAAGCTGTCCCTGCTCGTGGCAGGGATTTGGACTAGATGACCTTCTAAGGTCCCTTCCAACCCAATCTAGTCTGTAATTTTATGAATTAAAAAAGGGGATGCCATAGAGCATGGAGGGGATGAATAAGAAAACAAACCAAAACAAATACAGTGTTAATTTTGGAAAGAAAAAGTACGAAAAAATCTACACTTATTGTTACATAATTTGATTGTTTTTTCCCAAAAGGTAGAATTTTAGATTTCACTCTGAGTTGCTGAATTGTTTCAAATTTGAATATGAAATACATGTTGAGATAATTATTCCATAATAAAATGTTATGCTAGATTACGATAAAGTGCATTTACTAAGCATCTGAAATTTTACTTCATTCTAGAATGATTGTGTTTCTGCTTTCTCAGTTGTACAGAGATAAAAACATACTAATTGAACACTTCTTTTTCAAAGAGCTACACAAATGTTTTTTACTTGTCATACTGAATAGTCTCCATGATGTTACTGTGATTTTTATCACAAGGAAAGCTGACCCTTAGCAGTGTTGGCATCTCATGTAATATGTTGAATTGTATCAAAAATTGTTTAGACTAGAATAAAGCCTCTTAAAATATCATATATATCTTGGAGGAGATAAGTGATTTAGCCAAACCATAGAATTACATAAATTATCTTTCCATCTTATTATGCATTTATGTTAAGAGCAAAGTTTTCCTATGAATGTAGGGAACACTTATTTCTCCCTATCACTCATACCCTACTGCCTTGAAGGAGATAGAAGCAAAGCTGTAACTCTGACAAGTTATTGAGGAATTTGCAAGGCTTTAAAAAAATGGGAGAATAATTATATATTTTTATTGGTAGGCTAAAGTGTATTTTACATCTCAAAGTTTTCTCAAGTCAGTATTTAATTTTTGAACGGGCTTTACACAGTTTTACAAGCTACTAAGGAATCAAGGGATATGTCTGAAGTTACAATTTCTTGAGTTTCCATTCTAAAATATTTAAAATCATGAACTTCTGCTTTATCAAGGTTCTGACAAAATACCAAAATTTTCCAGTAAAATTCTAAAAAATACTTTAGCACTTTCTGGATTTTCTCTTGTTGACCAGAAGAAAGTGTTGCATGTTACAAAGAACAACATGCTTGAAAAAAAGTAGTTGTAGCTGGAATACCTTTCCCTTACAGATTACCAATTAATCCTTTTTCAGAAGTACATTATACTCCAATTCTGCAAACACTTAAACCAGTACTGCGAATAATTTCAGACCTAGGGCTTTAAATACTTCTGGGAAAAATTTAATGGTTGTGTCTGACCTGCAAGTATAAATTGAGGTTGCCAAACCCAGGATCAAATATTTCTGTGATTGCAAATTGAATTCAGGTTCTATACAGTTCACTAAAATTAGGGATTTGGGTTGTTATTTGGTTCAATTAGTGTTATTTAAAAAAAANAAAAATACTGCTAAGGAGCAGCAAAATCAGTCCTTAAAAATCCATCCCCTAATAGAAATTCTTCTTGAAATTCTATTTAGGCATCTGTTTTCCATAGGGCTTGTTGTATGGTCTTTCTCTGTGGTTTTGATTTTTTTTTCAAAATACAATTTGTTACGCATCTTTTGTGGAAGGAGATTCTTTTATTCCCCAGATCTCCTTCAGATTTTGGAGTTGAGGATTTAATTGCTGACTTTTTTAAAAAAAAAGCTTCTGCCAGTTCTGAGGCTTTGAGTCTTACGAACATTTTTCACAGAGTATGAGCAGATCTGGAGTGTCTCATAACTCATTGTCGAGCACTCAGCAAAGCTCTTCTGCTTTCAACAGCAGCACTAAAAATCCCCTGCTCTTCACAGCGCTTTCTGTCCAGGTCACAGACCTCTGGCTCAAGGCAGTGGCACTCCCTCTTTCCCAGCTGCAGGGCCTGGAATAGAGCGGCTTGGCCAGGGCTGTGGAGCCAGCCAGGGTGTCAGTGCTCTGCAGATATTCAGTGGTCATGCTATTTGTATTCACAGCCTGGTACAGATTCAGTATTAGTCTAATCTGACTTCTGCTTCACCTCAGAATATGTCTAGAATGATTTTCCTCCTTTTTTTTTTTTCCCCTTTTTAATTGGAAAATGGCTAAAAGTTCTTGCTGACCTTTTTATCTTGCCGGCAATGCCCCTGCCTTTTTATTAATAACAGGCTTTGGGGAGTGTTTTGTCTGCACTGGCAGCAGAACTGCTATTTCTTACTCAGTTTGGTATCTGCAATCACAGTACTCTTCTGAAGTGCAAAAGACGTCTATAAAAATCAAACACATTTCCTCACTTAGCATCAGGCAAGTGCAGCAGCTCACTGCTGCTTCCAGCTTACATTAGGTTTTCCATCTTTTTTTTTTTTTTGAACTCTGTGGTGATCATTGGCCAACACTTTCTATCAGGTGGAGGACCCTCAGTGAAGTGCCAGGAATAATGCACTTCCTCAAAGAGCTCATTAAGTTGTGTTTGGCTTGGGTGTTTACTGATGTCCTGCATTGCCAAGACATCTGTACAAAGAGGGATTGCCCTTGAAGGCAGTGCTAGTGGGAAGCTGGAGAAGGGAAGAGTTATTCTTCATCTCCTAGGCCTTAATTCCTTCCATTTGGATGGACAGTGATGGTGAGGCTGCTTTCATGCTCTCCATATGGTCTGCAAGGCTTCTGAGAAGCCAGCTGATATCCTTGATTCTCCCAAAGGGAAGTAAGTTCTAAAATGCCAGAAGCTGGTGCTGGTGCATCAGGCAGGACAAGGCCATCTGCAGTTTCAGACGACTCTTGGGGACTGTCTTCTCTTGATTCAGGTTTGGGGAAGCTGTTGCTGGTTACAGCTGGATAAATTTCTCAGCAGGCCCAGCAGTTTCTTTCACCTTCTTGCATGCAGTTTCAGGCTGTCCATCAATTACAAGCCCATTTTGCTCTTTCATCCGGTCTGTCTTTCCAAAGGGCTTCTCATTGCCATGCCAAGCCATCTGTGGGGGACTTATCCATTCCTGTTCAAAACTTAGATCATGCCATGCCATTACAGGGTTATTCGGTACCTGTGGGTCCACAGTGGTTTTTCACAGGAGCACAGGGTTCCTGACCAGCCCTTTCGGGGCAGCCCCATGTGCTTTGTCCTCATCGCACACCTGGGCAGTCCCCTGGGAAGGAGCAAAGCACACTAGCAGGTTCCCAAGCATTCTTGGTCCTTCCCAGCCCAGCACTTTACTCAGGGGACACTGTCCACCCCAGGGTCCCCCACCAGCCTCACAGTAATCCCCTTTCCCCAAACCACACAGCCAGTGTGGATCTTTACTCCCACCACAGAGCTAGTCCTGCCTCCAGCACCTCTGCAGCATCCCTTGCTTTCATCCCATCTGGAAGAAGCTGGTGTTCACTGAGGGAACTGGGCAGCAAGAGTCTGAGCAGCCACCTTGCCTGCCTGGTGCCAGCAGACAGGCCAGATCCCACGAGGGAAGAGTTACAGATGCAGTTGCTGCCATCAGCTGTGAACCAGCCCTGAGTCTGCAGTGGTAGCTCCACGGCTGTTTTCCTCAAAACAGCCTGCCTGGTGATAATCTGCGCAGATTGTTTGTTTTGTTTGGGTTTGTGTTTTCCACCGGCCTCTTGTTTTCTTCCACGAATTCTACATCACCTCTTGTGTCTTACCTTTCCTGGCAAAACTGTTTCTCCTCATGACACACAGCTCTCCCCCAGGGCCAGTTATGTAAGGTATTGGTTGCTTGGTGTTTGTACAGCCCTACATCTTGATCCCCTGTAGAGAGCACATTGTGTATCCTACTGGCAGCAAACAAAAGCAGCTTCCTATATAAAACACACAAGTCTTGCTTCTGTGCTTGCATGTTTAGGCAAACACCCTCCTGTGCTTTGGGGAAGAACACTATCAGTACCTACTTTCCTGGTGACACGTGGCTCCAAATGGGGAAAAAAAAAAAAAAAAAAGAAAAAAAAAAAGAAGAAAAATCCTCCTAATAAGGAGAAAAGACTGCTTCTCTAGTCTGTGTTGTATATATAACTTTCACACTTCACACAGTCATACTGTTTTAAATGCAAACAGCTCTTCCAGCTAGCAGCGTCATAGTTGTTTCAAGGACAAACGCATTTGTTTTGTCTTTAAATGAATGTATTCATCCTGGGTGGCAGTGGAGGGGCTACCTCTTTCTCAGGAGGCTCCTTAGGTTTCATCTAGTGAGATGGAGTAACACTTTATTTAAAAGGGAAGGAGCCAGACAAAAATTCCACCTCCCAAACCCCAAGTTCTAGCTGATCTGAGTTTTTGACACTCCTGTTGTGGGTAAGGTGTGGGTGCTCTTGCAGGAAGAAAAAATTATAAATACCTCCTTTTCTCATTATCTCTTCCACTCTGTGCCTGGGTGATTTGTGTCTTCCCCTCTTCTGCCTTCTGCTTTCCCCTACACATATGCTGTATTTTATGGAGCTGCATTGCAGTTTGTTCATACAGGTGATGGACTAAACCCCAGCAATTAAGGCAGAACTGCAGCTACTCAAACTCTGGCTTTTGGGCTGGGGGTGTTATCCTGTGATTCACAGTGTGGTCAGTGCTGGGGACTACCTGCATGGCAGCCATGGTGGCCACCCTGTTTTGGGGCAGTTCAGCTGCATCCCCAATGGTAAGGGCATCCCGCAGGTAAGGAATTCCCCCCAGGTAAGGGTATCCCTGTGAGCCCTGGGGATAAAGCTGATAAAGGCCGTTCATAGGATTTCATGATGCTTTCTTCAGTTTTGCAGGGTCAGAACAAGAAATAAAGGGGTTTCTGAGCCCAGGTGGGACAGGTGGTGGGGATGTGATGCTTTCTGGGTGATGTGGCAGGACATGATCATTGTAAATGCCAAGGGAAGTCTTGGCTCTGAGGTTGGGATAGTGGTTTAACCTGGGTGAGGGAAAGAAAGAATGGTTCCAGTTAGTTGGATAGAGGTTTGTTTGCTCTCAAACAGGGGGTTTCTAAGTGAGCAGAAGCTGGGTTGTGCAGAGATGAAGGAGCTTGGGAAAGCTCTGAACATGTGGTGAAGGCCAGGGCTGGCAAGGATGAGTGTAAAGGAAACAATTAATCCTTAATGAACGTGTGAGTGGGAGGCTTGAGGGGATGGCTGAGGAGGGATGGAGCAATACTGGAGAGGGAGAGGTTGGGAATTGAAGGAAACAGCAAAAGAGTTGCACGGAGTAAAAAGCATAACAAACAAAACAAAACTTTCCCTTGCCATTACTGCAGATTGCTCCATTTTTCCCTCCCGTGTCAAACTAAAACACTCCCTGTAACAGCCTCCAGCTGCTCGCCTACCTTCCAGTTTCTATCCTACAGCAATGTTTTCCAAAATGCAAGGTACACCCCCTCCAGAGGAGAAAGGAGGAGCAGAGCCCACAGACAGAATGAGAGACACAAGAAGCATGTGAGTGCTTGACTGACTTCTGCAGCCTCATTCAGTCTCCCTGAACGAGGTCAAGTCCCTCACAGAAAAAATTCCCAACAATGGAATTCTCATTTTTTTTATTCTTTATCTAAATCCAAACACATAACAAACCATATATTTGGTTTTGATATGGGCAGTGAGAGACCCTTATGAGCAGCCCAGTCACTACACCTGCTAGCAGCCTCGCACTGAGCTGTGAGTGCCTTTGAGCCACACAGCTGTGCTGGTGCTGTGGCTCCTTGAGCAGGGGTCTGTCAACAGGACACTGTCGTCTCCCATCTGCAGTTCTCTCTCCTGAAGCTGATGTTGGCTCTCATGGCCATCCCCAAAGTTGTTGGGTTTTTTTCCCCCCACATGTTTAAATCACAACCCCTCTCATTAGATCCAGTAACCTCTTCTTCATTTTTCCAAGCCTGTTGCAAATGTCTTACATGTTTCATTGTGTTGGGAATATGGGATTGCTGAATTTCTACTATCCTGCTCTGCTTGAGAAGCTGGAAACTGTTCAACACATCAAAGGTATCAGACCCAGTTAATGTCAGGAGCAAGATCTGTATCCTTTTTCACTAGCTCTCATTGCTTACAGACATGCAGTGAAGTGTGGTTTGTATCTCCCCTGCTTGTCTCCCAGAGAGTGTCAGATCTGACAGACCTCTTACTTGCTCTATTTTTCCACTTATTTTCCTCTTCTTTAAATTCTGTATAATCCTGGTACAGAGACACACAGAGGTTTTGTAGAACCTCAGCATTTCAGAAACACCCTCTCCATTCAGTGCTGACTTCCCTCTGCCCCTGCTTGAAAAAAAAAGATGGTCCCCCACATGTTCTCCACCTCCAGCAATAAAGCCACATAAAGGGGTGGCACATCTCCCTCTGAATGCTGCTCACTCTTGCCCTCACTGTGGCGATGCTCAGCAGTGCAGGCGGCCACTGCTTTTCTGCAGTGTGCTCCAGGGGAAGTTGTGCTGCTTTACACAACCAAAATCTGCCTGAAGGAGGAAAAAAACCCACAACTTTGCATAAGTGCTGCTGGGAACAAACCCAGCATGGGAAATCAACTAGCTCGGTTCCATTGCTGGTTTATTTTTTTAAAATATATATATATAAATTTTCCACAGAACTGTGTGTGATCTCCCACCTGCTAATCACAGATTTCTTCCGTGGGTGGAAGGCAGATTTCAGTTTTATCAGCATTAATCTGGAGCATTGATGATCTTACAGTGAAGGTTGATTTGGGTTTGGGGTGGTTTTTTTGCCATGAATCTCAAATGTCATCTTAAATGGAAATTTCATTGTAGATTTAGGATACTTTTTCAATAATTTTAAGAGAATGCTGGAGGTGTTTTATCTTCTATTCCACTCAAATTCTATTGGCTTCGCTAGTACTAATCTGTAAATTACTTCCCTAAAAGATGATTTCTTTTCTTTTTACTTTTTCTTTTTTTAATCAAGATGTGAGATAAAGTTTTTGTCTAGAACAGCACTTGTTACTGGTCCAGTGGCTACCCACATTCAAACACCATGATCAAATGGCAGATGAGGTTCCTCCATGGTCATGGAAAGCTTGGATGTTGATCAGGCTTCTAGATCCATCTATAATAAGGATTATTTGTTGCATTGGCCTGCAACACTGCCCCTCACAAGTGATACAGAAGTAGAACTTAACAGCACAGGTACCCTCACCTGGTCACTGCCAGCTGGACACCTCCCAGCTACATTCAGGTGTCTGAGACACCCTCCTTCCACCCACCTTGCTTTTGGCCCACTTCTGTGTGTCTCTCAGTACGGGCAAAAGCACTCCAGAGAGTTGATGTAACAGCAGTGGATATGTGCAAGTTGAGTATCAGTTTTCCTTTCCCAGGACAGAGATCACAGTGGATCAAAAGGGAAAAACCTTTCCCTCCTGTCACCATCCAACACACACTGTTTTCTCACCTCCGGTATTGCACAGTTTCTAGTGGTTTCTAATGGTTTCTAATAGTTAGTGGTTTCCTCTACCAGTAGTGGGGGATGGGAAGCTGCGGATGGACCCACTGATGGACTGTGGGAGAATTTCATTGACACTGAGAGAGAATAACTGCTTTCCCTAAGTTATGGAGTTGTTTTTGTCCTTTTCCTCTTTTTTCCTCTCTCTTTTTTCTTTCTGATGTGAACTAAAGAACAGCCAGTGGAAGGAAAGGCAAAACTGAAGGCATATTCCATATTCCTGCAGTTTCAAGTGTATCTCAGACAATTTTTATGTGACTGTAGGAAGCCCCATGGGCACAGGTTGCCTGTCTTTAAAATGGGCATTATAATACTTAACAAGGTCAAAACACTGTGAGGAGATTGGGTGGGAAGTGCTTTAAGGCTGCACAATGGACAGCTGTAACATTTGGCTCAGAAAAAGGCCATATGTTGTCCTCTCTGCTCTGCATTGTGAAGCTCTGGCCATGGAAAAAAATTACAAGTAAAGACCTTGCTTCTGATATTCATTGACTCAGCATCAGTCCTGGTATTTTGAATGACCTTATGTGACATCCCAGCTTGCCTGACTATAAGCAAGGGATACTCTGTGATTGGGACTTCTGAAGCATCAGCAATGGAAAAATGAAGTGAAATAAAAGAAACACAAAATAAAATGCCGGGGGAAATCCCTCCCTTCTCCCCTGCCTGCACAGATGTTATTGTTACCACTGCCACGTGTGCATGAGGAATGAGGGCTGAGGATGCTCAGCATGAGGGCCTGGTGTGGGTGGGCTGCCTAAATCTGGAGGAGCAGAAGTGATCAGGGCTGGCTGGGACACTGCTCTGGGTGACTTGTCCAGCCTCCCATGGGGAAGGGAGGGAGAGAAATGTTAAACTCCCATCCCACTACCCTGGATATTTGTGCCGGCTAAACAATATGGTTTTCTTACAGGCTGTCCAGTAAAACATATGGAAAGTCTGTTTCACTTATTAGCTGCATAAATTCAAATTTCTGGGCTAAATTGGGGCACTACTGCTAACCTCAGGCATCTCAGTATCCAGTAATAAACTTAAAATCACAAACCCCTCTGCATTAATTCTATCCATTTCTGATTTTTAAAGTGTAACTAGACTATATTTTCTTGGTTTTCTATGTGTGAAAGTCAAATACTCAAAAGTTTCAAAAGGGAGGTGTGGGGAAAGATGTTCTCCAGTGTCTAGGGCTGGGGCTGTGAGACCTCCCCAGAAGTTGTAAGGCTTGTATTAAAAACCTGAGAGGTGGCAGGAGCGTCTCTTTGATGTGACATCTAGAGGGAGGGGAAAGTGGTTGCCACGGTGACATTGAAACTAGAGCTTGTCCTGCTCCATTCCCATTGCAGGAGCACTCCTTTGGGATGGCTTCAATGGGAGAGGAATGGTGCATGCACTGGGAATTCATATGCTGCTGTTGCACACTTGTGCATGGGTGGCATCACATCGAAGGGCTTTTTGGGCTTTGATCCTAAATGCAGAAGGCTGTGTTTTGGATTCAGAAACTAAATGAAAGAGAAGCTTTAGTCTTCACCCAGCACTCACTTTGAACCCATGCACCTATGTAGTTTTTGAGCAAATGAAATATTTGGATTCAAATGTAAAAATGGATTTCAAACTTCCAAACTACAGAAATATTTGGTTAATCTTGTGCAGTCACATGAAATTTAGTTACCTTAATAACAACCCATAATGATTTTCCACAGAATCATTTTCTTGGGCAGCCACATTACCAAGCCTTTTAACATGTCTGGGCTCTAAAAAAAGTACTTTTTACTTAAAAAGTAAAGTATGAATTTTAGTAATTATAATTTAAGCAAAATGAAGGATTTTGTCTTGGAGTTTTTGGGGGGTTTTAAAAGTGAAAAATCTCGAGGAATATTTTCCTTTTAAAAGTTATTTCTCTGCTCTTTGGCTTTTAACTCAGCATTTGTTGAAATTCCTTAGAAAGGGGACTGCCCTGCCTCGGAGGTGATTTACACTGAGAAGAATGTTAAAGAATTACAGATGACTGTCGGTAACATACCTGCATAACATTAAAATCAGGTTAATTGCTCACATTTCACTGGAAGTTATGGATTGCTGCAGAGCTCAGTGCTTCAGCAGATACTGGTACAGCAGTGGGGGGTTATTGATAGTTAAACAGCAGTAGAAGTTTGTTCAGAAGGGACCTCTTTGAGGGAGGACAGAACATTTCTCAAAGCTTCATATTTTCCCAAAGGGATTTTTTTCTAGCAGAACATGCCTGCTGTTCAAAGGAAATATTCCCTGTATGAGCAAATGAATGAAGAAGCTAGCTTTACGATAGACACCCTATTAAACCTTAAGGGGGCTGAAGTGAAGGAGTCCAGCTACATGTGTTTTTGGAAAGCTAATAAAAACCAGAAAATTATCTGTGGTGCTCTGTAAGGCAGCATGTGTACTAGAGGCTGTTGCAAAACCTGCAGAAAGAAGCAGGACAGAGGCATTGAAAGAGCATAACTAGGCAGTGATACAGCAAAAATCCAAGGTAGTGAATCTTTGCAGATTTAATTGACAAATTTAAATGCCAACTTGTATTACTGTCTCTCTGTCTCTCTCCCACTCATCTTTTCAAGTTTCAAGTGAGATCTCAAGTGGCAAATAGGGAGTCTGCCCCCTCCCATGAGCAAGCCAGGGATGTGAATACTATGTACATGCGTGGAGAGGATGTTGTTGCTACCCACAGCCCTTTGTGCAAGTGCTGAAGCAGCACAGGGAGAGCTCAACCAGCCCTCTGCTCACAGCACAGGGCTGGTGCAGCCGTTCATTCTCTGACCCTGGATGAGGCAGGCAGAGGGTGGCGAAAAGAACCTATTTCTTGGGTCCCCTTTCCACTTATCCCGCAAAACCAGCCATCTCCAGCCTTGTGGTTGGTGCTTAGTGAAAGAAAAGTAGCTCGATTTCAGCCGGAGCTGGGTGGTCCTATTTTGGTGCATCCTCTTAGCCCTCCTGTCTGCTCACGTGTGCTTGTGTGTGTGTGTGGAGAAGGGTGGCTTTCCTGGCCTGGTCTGTCAGCACCGTTCGTATTGCTCTAATAAAGACTCATGCTAGTTGCACAAGACGTGTTGACTGGTTTATTGTACAGTAATTGCTGCTGTTGCAGGACATCCACCCACTCGACTGTGAGCAGAGGCTCCAGGCTTTTCCCAAAACATCTGATTTTATAAGGAGTTTTAGAATTTACAATATTTGTTAGTGCAGTCTAAAAGAGAGAATTTCAGATTTCCCTTTCCTGCCCCACATTCAGCCAGACTTTTTTAGGAACTGCAGAAAACAGTAAAGGAACCCATGAATACAAAATTGAACATTGCAATCAGAAAGAGGAGCCAGCTCTCCTAATAAGGCTTTATTTAACCAATGACAATGCGCTGAGGAAACTAGAGGAAATAGGTCAGCTAAAAACCCTGATACTACAAAAGCCTGCTGTAATGTCTCCCCACTAAAATGCATGTCCCTCTGAAAGGGCTGGTTAAGGAATCATCCCCTGAAGTCCTGCAGCTAATTTGCAAGACATGGATGAAAAGGCTGGAGCACTGACACTCAGACAGGTAATGTGACAGATCCAGAATAAGACGGAGTCACATAACAGAGTTTAATGAGGAAACACTTGACCTGGCTCAGCAATTAGTGGGATCAGAACCATACCTGTTTCAGCAATCAAAAGCTAGTTAACCCTTCCTTAATGGCACTATTTCACAATTCCCGTTAAGCCAGAAATTAGTCAGAGCTCCTGTCAGGAAAAGTGATGCTGTTCAAGCCCAGCTGTGAGTTTTTGCCTAATGCCATCTCCTTGAGCACATGTTGTGCCATGAACTGGAGCAGGGCACTGGAGAGGTTTAAAATGCAGTGTCTGCATGAGATTATTTGGATGTTGTCACTTCTTCAAACCACTCTGGTGCAAAGGTTTGTGCCAGATAAAGCAAGAGGAGAAGGAAGAGGCACTGGGGGGATGGTGGGACTGCCTCATTAGTGCCAGTGCAGGTCTGTGTAGTCTGAAAGGATCTTTGAATTTGTAACCAGAAGAAAGGCTTCTTACCTCTTGGTTAGATGGGGGTATGAGCAACCTGATTTAGTTGAAGATGTCTGGGCTCACTGCAGGAACTTGGACTAGATGACCTTTAAAGGTCCTTTCCAATCCAAATCATTCTATGATTAAGGAGAGTGAATGCAGACATGGCTGTTCATCTTCCAAGACCTGATCCTGGCATCTTCACGCAGAGGTGTATTAAATCTCTCAGAGGAAAATTTGTGGACCGGGTTACTTCAGGCCCTATTAATGCCTCAAAATGATTAGTTACTCTTGTACTTGATCTCAGGCACAGCTGAGTTAAAAGCTTACAGACATGGTTCTCTTTCTACCACTGCATAAAGTTGGGTTGTCAATGTACATATTCTTATATAACTTACGGATTGCATTAAAGGAAGATTTTGCTCTGAGTTCAGATGCGGCTTTCCAAGTATAGAGAGCATCTGCATCATCCAAAAGTATAGCCAAGGATGAGCTAGCATAGAAATTATTTAATATCTGAGCCAATAAAAACTGCATTAGACCGTCCCCAAAAAATATTTGCATTGTTAAAATGGAGAGAACAATCAATGGTCTGGTAAAAGGAAGATGTAAACCTCCCTGATCAAAGATAAAGGAAATCTCCTGGAGAAAAGAAAAATCTGAATAAATCTTCAAAGAGAGATCTCAACTGCATTGGGGAAGTCTAGATCCCAAGACCTACACTTCCTGTAATGTAGTCAGGATGAAAGCCTGACAAAAGCATAAAAGGCCTTCAGGTATAAAGACCAGAGAAGAAAACCTCTAAAAGTGATGCTGGATGCAAAATTCTATGTGTGCTTTTCCAGTGACTTTGCAAGGTGAGTCTCTCTGAGCCTTGATACTCTCCTTTATCACTTTATAAGTATTTCCTTGGCATTGCATTGCTCTGACATGTTCAAAGATAGTGAGGATTTCCTCCCTTTAAGCAGAATGATCGCGCTCTCAAAGGACGATCATTCTCATCTCAAAGGAGTGTCTTCTTGTGCCTGCACTCAGCCAAAAAATGTGTCTGACAAGCAAAGGAAGTGTGGAGTTCAACAAGGCGAAGTGCCAGGTCCTGCACTTGGGTCACAACAACCCCCTGCAGTGCTGCAGGCTTGGGACAGAGTATTTGGAAAGCTGCCTGGTGGAAAAGGACCTGGGAGTGCTGGTTGACAGCGACTGAACATAAGTCAACCTGTGCCACATCAATGGCATCTTGGCTTGTGTCAGAAACACTGTGTCCAGCAGGACCAGGGCAATGATTGCCCTCCTGTACTCAGCACTGGTGAGGCTGCACCTCGAATCCTGCTTTCAGTTTTGGGCCCCTCATGACCAGAAAGACATTGAGGTGCTGGAGTGTGTCCAGAGAGGGGCAACAGAGCAGGGAAGGGTCTGAAGCACAAGTCTTAGGAGGAGCAGCTGAGGGAGCAGAGGGTGTTTAGCCTGGAAAAAAATGAACCTGAGAGGACACCTTATCATCCTCTACAACTACCTGACAGGAGGTTGTAGCCAGGTGGGGTCTGTCTCTTCTCCCAGGTAACAAGCAATTAAACCAGAAGAAACAGCCTGAAGTTGCACCACAGGAGGTGTAGATTGGATATTAGAAAAAATTTCTTCCCTGAGGAACAGGCTGCCCCAGTTTAATGGTGGAGTGATCATTCCTAGAGGTGTCTAAAAGACGTGTAGATGTGGCACTTGGGGACATGGGTTAGTGGTGCACTTGGCAGTGCTGGGTTAACAGTTGGACTCGATGATCTTAAAGGCATTTTGCAGCCTAGATGATTTATATGATTCAATGATTCTAAGTGGGAAGGATCTTGGAATCCACAGGTCCTAAGGGAGCTAGTGAGACTGAATGGAGCAGCCTGTCTGACTTGGTTCATAGCTGAGGATCTTGGTTGTGGTCTCCATCGTGGCCAGTGGTCATGTCCTGAAGAGCTGTGTCACTGGGACTGTGGGAGAGGCACCATCTGAGACACAGAGATCCCTGTATGGTACCACCAAAACAAGAAACTCAGCAATTGGACAGTTGTAAAAAGACAGACTAACAAACAATCTGTTCCAAAAGTGAACTTGGCCCAAGTCACTCCACACTACGGGTCACCAGGCTCAAGGACCTTCTATTCATTTATTTCAGTTAATTCTCATCAGTACACCATGGACTAAAGTGTGCAGCAGCAGCAACAGATGCTTAGATACCATGGTGATGGGTGCTATAGAAAACCTTGCATAGCTATGGAAACCACAGTTGCATTTATCCATCAGAAATGAGTATCTGGCAGCCTATGTCTATCCTTCATGTTCTGGAAGATCATGAAAAAAATACTTGTACATGGCATTATATTTCACAGCTTTCTTTTTACTTGGCAACGCACACTTATCTCTATTTGATAATAATAATGGTACATGTATTTTTAGACTAACATTATGTGATGGTAATTCTACTGTTATCTAATGTAATGCAAGCTGAGAAAAAAAGCCTTTAGAGAGAGGAATTGAGGAAATAAAATCAGATTTAACCTGGTAGCAGATAGACAGGATTTATCTCAGAGTTTAAATAAACAGTTTTTACATTAAAAAAGTAAAGAAAACAGCAGAAAATACATATCTGGATCATTCAGTCTTCAGTTTTCATGTTCAATGAGTCTTCCTAATCATCTGATTTTGCTAAGCAGAGTGTAAGAGTAGAACATGTACTGTATCTGTCACGTCTTTATAACCCAGAGGAATGAGAACACGACTAAGAGGAGGCATTTCAGAGCCTCCCTCATGGGTCTGACAATGGCTGTATCATCAGGGACAAGTGTCATTCCTTCTCTGTTCTCCTTTCTCATCTCCAAAATTAAGGCAATAACACAAAGCTGTAGATATCTGCATTAGAAGGGGGGGGAAAAAAAAAGTCATATGGAGGTGATAGAGTTGCTTTTCCCCAGCAGTAATAGGCTGCATTCAAAGCTATGGGTAAAAGTGGAATAAGCTGTGATAGCGTCATAGTACCTTTTGCTTTTCCCTATCCTATTTTTACCCAACAAGGAGCTCAGCCTGCAATCCCAGGCAGCCACCATGGCTGAGCTGGCAGAAGTGTACTTCTCACTTGGTCATTCATGCTGGGCAAATGTGCTCCAAAAGCACTCAAGTCCACAAACCAGACAAGAGCCTGACAGATCATGAGTAAGATCCTGGCTCTGAGTGAAATCTGTGGCAAACTTTCTGTAGATATAGGGGTGTTCCTTACTGCCCTTCAGTCTTTCTGGGTTAGCATGGGGTCAGCAGGAAATGCTTCTCCTCTTGGCCCTGCACTATCAGCTCTCAAGCTCTCCTAGGGAGCAGAGGCATAGAAAGTGAGGACCTTGGACCCTCCAGAGAAACTTGCAGAGGAGTTGGCTCTTTGTACAGATGCTCCAGACACACGCTAACTTTTATTTACACCATGTTCCTCTGGTGCCTCCTACAGTTGTTTTGTTTTCAAATTCAAATCTTCTTGCCCCCTCCCCAGAGATTGTTGATCTCTTACTTTATTTAAAAAGTTTCAACACTCCTTTCCGCAAATTACTGACAGACCTCTTCTCAAAATGGCAATGCCTCTTCAGTTAACCTGGTGCACTCTGATGGACTGGGCTGGACAATTAGCAAGGAGTAAAGCTTATCTTTTCCTCATCTCATCTAGTTTTGAGGAATCAGCAAATCTCAGCATGAAGTTTTTTGAGTATTTAAACTTCATTACCTATCAACATAAAAATGGACAGCAGCTCCTGCTACAGACATACAAGAGAGATTTATAGGTACAGCTTGTTACTGGCCCCTGACTGAGACCAAATACGGCAGTTAGGGGTATGAGGCCACTAGATCTCAACCCACAGTTTCAAGGGGTGCTGTGAACAACGTGAATGGCAGAAAAGGAGCCAGAATTTGAATTAGCTGTATTTTCTTCTAAAAGTGATCATAGGCCAGATCAGTTCCTGAGGGTAAGGAATAATGTATTCTTTTGATAAATGCCATCTGAGGTTACTGCTTCCAAATGCTGGCCCTAATAATGATTTAACTCAGATGTAGAAAAAAAATTAAAATAAAATTGTACAGCTACCTATCCATCTCTGCTGGGAAAAAACCCCTCAGTTATAGTCTCAAGCAGTGGAGATCATGTGTCTTTCACAGCTTGAAATCCTGGCAAAAAGGAACTTGAGGAATTTCAGCTATTCCACATGACACCAGGCTTGCCTTGCTACTTCCTTCTGAGTAATCTGCCCCTCCAAAGGAAAATCTGAAGCAGCGTGGCAATTGTGCAGAGGTGACTTCTTGCACTGGAGAGCTGCTTCCTATTTAGGGGGCAGTGCCAGTTTTTCCAGCCATTGTTCCCACCAAGCTGGACAGTGTGCAGCCTGCAGCAAGAAGATCATTACCTTGCATTATTGTTTTCCCTGGGAGAAGAGCACGACCAGGATAGGAGCTACTCTTTCCTACTCTCCACAGATATATCTGCCTCCACAAAAGTGGCCGTCCTGGTCCAAATCCAAGAGGTTTGGCCTGCAACGTAAACAGAAAATGTCTCACAGCTTGAAGCACTTCACTTGGCTGCTCCCCCCTCCCCCCCTTCACAGCCCCACCAGAGACTTGACAGGGATTGAGTGCAGCCAGAGGTGAGGGAGGTCCCTGGTGTGGTGCCAGTGGCCAATTTCTCCTGAAAAGTTCAAAAATTCACCTGCCTTGATTTGATGGTACAAAGTCGCAGGAGAGGAAGGAATTGGCAGGGAGAGGCAAGGAAAAGCAAGGTAGACATGGGACCAATGACCAGATGGCAGGGAAGAGTCAGGGTAAAGACACAGGGAAGAAACCTGTTAGAAACTAGGGAGGAGGGATGCACAGCATCACCCTCTGCCTATGGGACAGGCATCCTCCACAAAAGGACTGGAGACAACCCTCTCTGGAATATTTCACCCAGCAAATGTATCTCTAAGCAATTTAAACCAGAAGTGTTTACAGCCAAGTTCCCCTTATGCCAGAAATGTCCATTCAGGAAACTACCCACTGGCTGGACCCTCTGCCCGGCAGGACTCGGTGCTTGCCGTGGGCCAGAGCCAAGATTTTTTGAAGGCTTGTGTCTGCCTGCACACTATGTTGCCAGGTGCTGTCTCAAAGCCACTGAACCCACACAAATCCACACTTGTTCCTTGCTCCTCAACTTTTCCTCCACGGGGCTGGTGGAGGTGGAGGCAAAAGGGATCTGCTGCAGCAGCCCCACGTGGAGCCCCTGTTTCAGAGCAGGGTCACACAAACAGTCCCACTCCCCTTGAACCTGTTGCTGGCAAACTGGTCCCAGAGACAAAGAAACGGCTCAACTATTTGAAAAACATGAGCTGAATCTGCAAAAGACATTATTTCTAGACCTCTGACAACAACGTGTGGACATCAGGTATAGCTAACCCCTTGGACCTGTCCTCCTTGGGGAATTTGGTGGCCCTCTGAGGGAGGATACCTTGGCACAGCCTGCACCCACTGGCTGGTGCCTGGCAAGCAGGGCCAGTTCTGCTGACATGGGGTCACTTGATCTCCAGAGAGCTTCACCTTTCCCCTCAGCACTGAGCATCTGTGCTGTCTCCCTTCTTATTGGTTTCCAAAAGAGAGAAGTGGAATACTTCGGCTGAAAAACAGCTTTCCCCCTTTTTCTGAAGGTTTTCTTCATCTTTATGGAAAGATTTTCTATTGCCAGTCCCACCTTCAGGGTGAATGCATATATATATTTTGCCAAGCTGCAAACTAGAGTACCAAGAGCTGTTGGGGTTTTATGGAGCTCTTCACTCACTGAACGATTTGTCTTACATGTGTCTGTTTCCAGGTCTGAGCAGCTCCCCCTGTGCAGGAAGGGGCCTGGGTAAATATAATGCAGCATAAAAGTGAGCTCTTGAGAAAGAATGAGATACTTGACCCCACTGGAGGACTGGTTCAAGGACCCTGATGCTGGAAAAGCTGCATCTTCTGCCCTTTCCCTCCCCCTCCCCCCTCCAAAGACCCAGAAGCATTTTTCAGCCTTCTGTTTTTCAAATGGAAGACAGATGTCCAAAAACATGTGTTCAGGTGTAATGTGAGTGAAGTTTCATATGGAGATGCTTTCAGTGGACATTTAAGGACTTTTGGTGTCCCTTCATGGCCAGAGGAGGGTCCTTTGGAAGGTGAAGGGAAACATGACCCATCCTGGCTGCTCTGGGGCTCAGACACACTTTTCCCAGATCACCAAGGACACACGGGACTGAATGTGGAGCTATTCAATTATTCTCATCAGCACAGGGCAGAAAACCTTTTTACCTCTTTCTTCCCACTAGTTCCTCTGTTATACTTAAGCCAAATAAATTCCTGTATGATCCAATAGCTCGAACTAATTTTGAAAACACCTTTCTTACTACTTTTAATGATGCTCCTTCACTCACAGGGGGTTCTTTGTGTTTCCAGAAATGTCATCTGCCTTCGCTCTGCTACATTCACCTGTGGTTACATGGAATACTGAATTAAGGGATTTTGTTCCTTTTATTCAGTAATAGGAATAAAAAGCTCATGATTAGGACTAGACTGTAGCAGTAACTAGGCCTTGCTTTTCTCTGTACTTCAGAGACTCTGTGTTGCCTAAGCACCTTTTCCAAAAGCGGTATCAACCTGCAGGAGCAATCTCAAGGAAAATTGCTTAATTCATCAAGACATGTGGTTACATATTTATCTCCAAAGGTGCACACAGTCCTGCCAAGGTCAGTGGCATTCCTCAGGTGCATGAAATGAAGAGCCAACTTCAGTCCTTTACTGAACCACTATCAGGGCAGAAATGCCACTATCGTCCTACCTGTCAGAGTGAACATTGCCTGATCATCTCAAGTAATGATCATCTGAAACAAGCTTTCAGTCTGAAAGAAAGAGAAAAATACAGCAGTAAAAATCTTCCCTCTTTCAGAAACGTCAAATGCACAAAAAAAGACATTTCTGAAGGAATGTCAGATGACCCCCAGAGCCTCTCACAGGCGATTTTTCTGCCCCTGCACTGTTTGGAGTTTTAATTGCCTCTTTAGGGAGGTGCTAGAAGCTGCCCCAGAGTGCAGTCACAATCAGCCATTTGGCACATGTGACTCCTTCGAATATGGGAGCAATTAGCAAAAAAGTGATATGGTGAATGGTAGCGTAAGCACTGGATTCTGGACAGCATTCAGACGAGAAATCTAAACCAGAAGAGAGTGGAGCAGACGGAAATCCAAACAAGCTTTCACAGAAAGAAAATGTATCGGCTACACTTAGATAATGAGAGGCTGACATCAGGAATTGAATTCAAAGTCACCATCGCATTCCTCAAACTCACTGACTGAATGGGTTGCAGCAGAGAATGCAAGTTCCTAAATGCAATTTGTGAGAAAAGAACAACAACAACAACAAAATGTTTACTAGAAATAGCTTTAAAGACTTCTGGGAGAATTAAGTGAGCCCAGACTGGACAACGAGCACACTGTGAAAAAATTCCATATTCAAGGCATTAGTTATTTGTATGCATTTACCTATAGGATCTAATTTCCTAGTTCCCAAATCTTCGTTCACAAAGCCTAGCCATGATGAATTTCCTAGATAATGTTTTGTTATATTGTGGATACAGCTTAAGACATCAGCCAGTGAGCAGTTTCTGTCTTAGGGACAGCAAGTCCCTAAATCATTAAATCCTTCCCATGTCAAACAACTGCAAGCAGCATTTGTCCTAAATCACGTCTCCCCAGTCCAGCTATGTTTGCTTTAATAACTGGAAATGAATTAATTGCAACCAGGATGGCACTGTCTCCTGGGATTGTCACACTTCAAATAGTTTTTGCTCTGTCAGTGAAGTCCCCACTCTCTCCAACACCTGAATGTGGTGCCCAGCCAGACCCACTCTATCTGGGAGCAGATGTGTCCCAGTGAGGGCTGGGCTGACACTGCTGGGGCAGGAGAGGGTACAACAGGTGAGAAAGGAAAGAAAAAGGAATGGAAATTGGGAAAACACAGAGATGGGAGGAGGGTTCATATAACAAAGTAGAAGGTAAAGATGGTAGCAAAAAGAAGGAGATGCACAAGTAGCTGATCGATGAATTAGCAAGAAATAATTAATCAGTGAGCAAACCCAGACGGCAATGAAATTAAATAGTTAATTGTGCAATGGAGCAAACAGCAAATTAATTAAATGTATGTGGATCTACCAGGTGCTCTGATTATTTAATGCAAAACATGGTTAGTGAAACTAATCATTCTCTGGTATTTCAATTATTCATGGTATCTCTGGCCATGGGGATTACAGCCTGTTTAAATGCAAGGTCCAACCATGTACATCTAAAAATCATTTATCTTGATAGTGCAAGTGAGATGAACAGGACAGTGATGGAAAGTAGTAGGGACACAGCTGTTCTGAATAAAATGCCTTAAAAGAAGATGCTATAACAAGATAATATATAATATGTTGCTTTATTTTTATTTTCTTTTTAAATTTTGCTTGAATAGCCAGTTTAACTTGTTACAGGTGAGAATAGAAGTTGGAACTGTTTGGTTCTTGCTGCCCTGACAATGGAAGCTCTACTGTGTCTGAAGCAGGTAATTTGAATAGATAAAATTGCTTATTCTTTGGTTAACTTTAAACTGCTGGAGGAAGCTAGGATTTCTGAAAATGAATGATTAATAAATTCCAGTAATGTCTAACAATTAAAAAAAAATTATCTCCTACCTTCCTGTAGATTAAAATCTTGATTAACTCACTGTACTGTCTCTCCTGTCTGAAATGATTTTGGGTTACTTTGTAATGCTGCTTCTCAAGTATGGCTACGTCCTCCTACAGTCTGATCTGCTGCTATTGCCTGCCTTTTACTTTTTTTTTTATTTTTTTTTTGTTCCAGTAGGGGTTCCCTATTTATTTTTGGAATTTTTGTTCTGTAAATATTTTTCAGTTTTCTCTTTCTTAAGTGTATTTTTTCTCAGGTGTGATTGCATCAAACTGAAGTCATTCCTTTCCTCTTACTAAATGTTCTTGATGAACACAATCGGCCCATGTGATCATTCTTGGGAATATTTATATATGTTATGAAAATTCTACTTGTGTGAATAGCCAGAACACACACTGTGAATACTTTGAGGACCCAGCCAGGAGCTCCTCACTGCATTTAACAGGTTTTCTGAGCTGGGAAGTCATGGGTAGCAGTTGTCTGTATTTGGAAAGTAATAGAAAATGTAGCATTGCATGTATCATTCATTTATTCTCATCACCTGCACATAAATGTTTCCCTCACCTAATACTTCACAGCTCTACAGGACACATTTATTGTCTTAAATGTGAGAGCTACAGCAGAATAAGGACTTAAATAAACCACAGGTGTGAAAAATTCCAACTGGCAACTTCAAACTAAACACCATGAAGCATAAAAAGACACTTGTCAGAGCTGGAAGGAGCAGTTTGACTAAATCATTGCTTCAGCCCAGACATGTTGGGCCTAATTCTCCTCTCCCACCAGATGAGTCACATAAAGCGTGGGCAATTGCACTGCTCTAAGACTAGTGTGGTGACACTTGGACTCTGGAGCTCTAATTATGCCTGTCTGACACCACAGAGCTAAAATGTGCAGCTGAACAGATTTACGATGCTAAGCTCGGCAGAGGTGAGTGACTGCTCCTACTCATGGTCTGGGATCACCAAATGAAGGTGGAGAGCATTTTAGAAGCCAACATTGCCCCACTGTTGAAAGCAACAAAACCCACCTGAACTGCTGCTGAGGCAGCCAAGAGATGGATCTCTTTTTAACAGTGTTTTTCTTCTGCCAGTTGCCAGGGAGGAGCCAGCGTGACATGTATGTGAAGCACTGCAGTTGACAGCTCTGATGCCATCAAACTTTATGGCCCCAGCCTCTGCTCTCTGCCACTCTGGCATGTGTCCCCACCTAGAATCCCCTTCTGGCAATAGTTTCTCATCACTTGCAGCAGGGCAGGACAAGGTAACCTGCAGAGCAAGCACCTCCTGCCTGCATCTCCCTCTCCTATTTTGGCTCTTAGGGAAGAGAAGGTATGGCAGCTGAATCAGGCATGCTGAATATGGTGCCTGCAGTGAGTAGGCTGGAGAGCTGAATCCTCCTTAGAGAGAACTTTTAAAGACCATGGCTAAGGAGGGCGACCAGTGCTCCAGCCCTTTCCAGCTGCAGCACAGCACTGGCCAGCTGCTGCTGCCATGGATGCTGCATTGCTGCCTACAGGAATAGCCTGCCCAGGAAATGTAGTAAAGGAGAGAACTTTTAAAGCAGGAAAGGCACCAGTGCAATACTGTTAGCTTCCTTGAAAAACATCAGCATGAATAGTCAGCATTGCATTACTTTGAGTACTGGTGAGAAAAGTATTTGCCATTTTTCTATGTTAGTGAAAGCCACACGATCCACTTTATTCTTATGTTCATATTATTGCAGTTACAGGAGACAATTTGCAAATGCCTGGCTGTTTCATAAAAGCCAAAGTACTTGGATTCACAGCAGGTACTAATTTTGTGTGCATCTGCTGAGCTGTGCATGGCATCAACCTGTTTTTAATTACACCTGCATGTCAGGCTCAAAATGCGTCTGTGAACAGGAAAGATGAAAGGTAGGCAGAACAGGATGTCATGTATTTCCCATCACCTTTCACTGGCTGGCTGCCCACAGAAGTAAGAGGAAATTCCCTTCCTCCATAGTAAAAATGTAAAGATTTACTAAGCTTTGCACTGCCAACAAGGTGTAATCACCACTTCTTAAGGGAAAATACATGTGTTAACAGGGGTGAGCAGAGGAGCTCCAAACAGCTTTCCACACCTTCCCTACCACTGATCTGTAAAGGGTCACAAGTAGGCCTTGCTTTGTCATATTTTATTTGCATTGAAATGTGTAAGTTGGTTGACTTAACATCCCAACTTCATTATAAAATAAAATATGTGAAAGAAGGAGTGACCAGGGCTTTTCAATGGCTGGAATAACAAAGAAGAAGTTAAACACTACTCTCTTCTATTATTTCACCCAAGTATAGAAAGAAATGTTTATATACATTTTGATAAATTAAGTAATTCAAACTACTGTCAGGGATGGCCATGACACTCGAAACACTGGACAGTGATTCAAAAGCTGCTAGACAATCAGAAGAGATGTTTTTCCTGAAGCAATTACCTCTGAATGAAAAGTACTAAGGCATTTGTGATTGCACCTTCAAGCCATTCCTTTAATTTATTCCTGACATTTGAAATTGTTTCTTTTTCTAATTACATTAAAAATTGTGCACTGTAAAGACTGTGGTGTGTGCCAAGGATGTGTATGTGTAGTCTGTATACAAACCACGGCAAAAGAAGAACAATTGCTTTTGTTATTCTGGAATCCAGTCAGACTTTGAAAGCTACCTCAACCACTTTGCTTCAAAAAACCAGCACTTAAAATCAGTAATGGTAACACAAATTTAAAAGATAAAGAAATCATTCAGTGGCCCCTTCTATTTTAGTAGAAGTGCACGCTGTTGACGCATTTTGATCCTATTGCTTATTCCTATGATATTTCTTGGCTCTTCAGGGTCTCTCAGTAGAACCTACATCAGTTAAACCAGGGATAAAAACCACCTGTAGGTTCAGTCTATCCAGCAGCCCAAGGCTAGATGTTGTGTGCAGGCAACCTCCACCCTCTGGCTTTGGTAACCTGGTCTGTGCTCCGTGTGGTCCAGGTTGATGAGGAGAGCATCCCTGACATGTTCCCAGGGTGTTCACCCCTCTGGCAGGGGCAGGGCCAGGGGGAAACTCCCTGGTATCTGTTGGAGTCAGGGGAGGAGAAAGGACCAGGGCCAATGCATCTCACTGCTTAGTATTTGTGTTCAAGTTTTAATGAGTTTAGTCAGAGGCCTTGGAGACCGTAGACCTGCATTCCTGCTTTCCTCAGTCAGGCACTGATCCAGTAGAAGCTGTGGCTGTGACTGCCCTGGCACCATCTTTGCTTTCCTGGAGTGTGATACAAAAAAAAAAGCAAAACAAAACAAACCAAAACTCTTTTTCAGTAGAGGGAAGGGCCTTTCACTGTATTTCAGCCTTGATGTGAGAGAAAGCAAAATAAACCTGAAATGAGACTAAGATTCAAAGACTCCTGAATGCCTCTGCCCCAGAGGTTTCCCTCCTTTGTAGCCCCATGATCCAAATATTCCCTGGATTTTTTGCATACCTTTTCAATTTATGCCACCAGCTGTAATTTCAGTTTCATGGCAACAAGGCAAAATTTCACCCCTTTCAGCAGTGCCCTGCCAGGTTCTACTCTTTATGAGCCCTAAAGTTTACCTTTACCTCTCTCCATTGTTACTGTGCAGACGCATTTGCTTCGGAAGGCTAAAAGCTCACTGCTGTTTGTAAGTTGTATCCTATTTACTTATGTCATCTGCCAGTGGATGTAAGTCTTACATAATATAACACCTTTTTTTTTTTTCCTTTTAGTGAAACCACAGTTTTAAATACAGCACTTTCTTTGTTACCTGAATACACTTTTTGTGCACTTTTGTTCAGGCTGCAAGAATCCAGACAAACAAGTGTTAATTCCCCATGATGTTTTCCAGCTGACAGGCCTAATTGATTTGATTTCCACTGTTTTCACAAGTGACCCCCTTCAACCCGTCATCACCACTTCTTTTGATACCTGAGCTTTACTTTCTACTCTCACATTCCACTTCAACAACTAATAAAGAGCTTATTAGGAAAGAAGAAACTCATTATTTGTTTTCTAAACTACACTCCATGTGCAGCAGATTCAGCAGGTTATAGTTCTGTATTATTAATCAATACAAAACATTTGCTTCTATTAGGTTACCAGCATCTTTTATCATCAGGCTGAGCTTAGGAACCTGTTTCTTTGTGTTCTGCTACCCACGCTCCAGCTAGACTAGACAGAGATAAAAGACAGCTGAGTAATATTTTCCTGAGATCCCTGATGATGCACACAGATGGCCTGTAACAAATGAACTATGCAAGGTGACGGCTGGAGTTCTCCTCACTCCAAGTTCAACTTTTATGGCTTAGAGAGTATTTCAGTCCTTACACCGCAGCTTCATGGTGGAGAGAGAGATTTATTTTCTTATCTGTAACAGGGTTTGTGAATCTCTGCCTCCCATGGCCATTAATGGTTGCAATTGAAGTAGCCTAGTGCTCTGTACTTCTTCCCTCAGTAAAAGCAGCTGGGGAAAAAATGTATTAAAAAGAGCAAGTCGGCCATGTGGAGCTTGAGAAATCTGAAGGGAAGCACTGGAGAGGTTTGTTATCTGCATGAAATGAAATACGAGGCTGAAGAATCCCATTAAGGGATGTAGCATATGTAAAAACAAGCAAACAAACAATATCAAGCACATATTAAGTCAAGTGAAAGATTACATGTTGGTACCACAGAAAAAAAAAAAAAAAAAAAAGCCCTTTGGAATAAAGTAAACACAGATCTGTTTACAGTGCCTGAAAGAAACAAATACATTTGTTCTGGCCTATTACTATGTCTTCTCTGAGACAGCCTTATCAGATCACAGTCCAGCTGGTGACTGTGTCCATCAAATTCACTTTTGCTAATGTACTAAATAATCTGAACCATAATGCCTGACTGTGGATCATAGTCTGGTGAGCAGGAATTCATCCAGTTTGAAATGAACATAGTTTTAAACACGTAGCTCCTGGCCTTCCTAACCCTTGGTGGGGTTTGCTTTGTGGCAAATCATCTTAAAACAATCCAAATATCTTCTGCAAGAATGTAGAGTCAAAAAGCGACTTAGTTCTGTTGAACTGCAGAACACTACTAGTAAATCAGGGAACAGCTCGCCACTGTCCCAGTGTTCACGTCCTCAGGTGCAAAACCAGAAATATATGGCAAAAAACCCTAAAAAAACCAAACCTCAAACCCAGCTGCTGCCTGGGAACTGTGACCCCCACCCCCCACCCTGGAGGGTGTTTTATGTGTTGGTCTCCTGGGGTGGCCACACACAGCATGTGGCCATGCAGAAAAGTGCTCTGCTATGGACATGCCCCACTCCTGAGAAACACAGAACACCTTCTCCAGATCCAGGGATAGAGGAAGGCAGTGGACAGCTCCAGCCAAAAGAGGTGTAAGGTAGACAGGGAATATGGGACAGAGGACCCCCAGAGCCCTGAGCCAACATCAGTGCTGTACCGAGCCCTGCTGGTTATAGTGCCAATAAGAACAAAGAACTGCTATCCCATTAGGAGTGGTGGGATGAAGGAGTGGTGGGATGAAGGAGTGGTGGGAATACAGACCTTTGAGAAGATACTGTGGTAACATAGATGTTGAACAAAGTGGACTTGGTGGCTCTGAGTGGCTGCTGAACGGCACATGACCCACCATGCATGTCACGCTTTCAGATGGGAAGGAATCCCACTTTAAGTTTCCAGATTTGTCTTTTCTGGTGTGTACTAAATATTTACATAGGTGTGTATCAATTTTTCAGCTTCAACCTATTACAGCATGACAGTTTTTAAATAAATCAATACATTATGTATGCATGTAAAATGTGCTGTATTTCTATATATAAACCTAAGCCATTTCCTGTCTATATGGAAAGTATGGGTATTGTCTGCTGTGTGAAAAAAAAAAAAAAAAAAAAAAAAAAAGGATATGCTCCACTTTTTCCATTTATCGTCCAGAACATACCCTCATATCAAACGGTTTCTGATTGAAAACAGCCTCTTAATGCATTACAAGTAAAAATAACCCATTATTGTGTAATATATGATATACCCTTTCCTCTTTAAGGCAAAGTAGGGCTTGCAAATATGTCTAGACAGAGTGATGGAAAAGCACAAATTGGCCTCTAACTGTTGCCACTCACTTATCAGACAAACCTGGAAAAAAATTTAAGATATTACAGTCTCACTCTTTGCACGGCACCCATAAGGCAGAGTGTCTCTCTGAGGTGCAAAGGCTTCATCGCTCACTGCAGAGCAGAACTATCAGAAACTTTGTTAACAAGAGCATGACTAACATGCCTGCATGGCCTGATGAGAATTGCCAAGTGACTGAAGTAGGCCAGTGTTTCCTGTAAGCGTTGGTATGTCCTATGTGTGGACAGCATTAAAAAGTCTTCTTTCCATGCTGCAGATGAATTAGTCACCTGCCGGCGCTGCAGACATGATGAGAATTCAAAATCTATCTGCCACATTTTGGAGGAATGCTTTTAAGTCCTGACTTCATCTTCCTACCCTGAACCTGACCACTTTTTAAAATAAAGGTTTTTAACTTTCTGAGGTTGTGTCTGGTAATAAAGTTGTCTTTGACAAGGTTTTCTTTGTAAAAAGATCACTTTCCTCCTCTGGCACACCTCCCTGCTACCTTGTCATGGCAGGAAATCAACATCATTTGTACTTGTACTGAGGAGTCTCAGGATGCAATACACATCTGGGGTAACAGCATTTGGGTTTTGCTATACTTCTGTTCTCCTCACCTTTAGACAACAGTAAAGGCAGGGTAAAAATGGTAATGGAAAGAAAGAACTGCAGAAGAACATGAGAAATCAGCTGTTCAAGAGTTTTCATCCCATGCCATTTGTTTCCCACTTGCAAAATACTTCATAGCTATTACTCAAAAAGTTAGTCTTCCCCCCCAAGGTAAAAAAAGCAATTTTGAATCAACAAAGAAGCAGGTCATTTTTGTATAAAGGGTGTGATGGATGGTGTTTATACAGTTTGCAAGCACTTGCATGTTTTCATCTGTTGTGTGTATAGGGTGTTGGTGTGCAGAAAAAGTGATTGACTCTCATCCCAGAGAAGTTACAGAAGCCTTGTCACATTTTCATGTCTGAAAACACAGTGGTGGTGAAAGCCAGGCATGGGTTGGGATGCACAAGACCTGTGCAGGAGTGGAGTACTGGAATAACACCTGCTTTAGACTCTTTGCTTTACTGTTTTGGTTTCTTCGTCTACGCAGCTGTAGAATCCCAGAAGGTAAGGGGATGATGTGTAAGTCTCAAAGACTGATGGAGAAGCCAAGACTAGTAGGTGGTTTGTTTGGGTGAAAGAACTGAGTAACTTTGCAGTCACCTGTAGTCTGTGAGTCAGCACTGATGGAAAGTCTCTCCTATACACACATATGTGCACACTCCCCCCACACATACATGCGTATATATGCACAGTTGAGGTGTAACCTAGACAGCACCTTTTTTCCTTTTGTTTTGGAAAGCCAGTATAAGGTTTCTTCTAATAGAGGAAACAAGGTAAATGGCACATACAGAACTATCTATCATCTTCCCCCATGCAAGCAAAATGATGATGGACTTTGCAAACATCACAGCAGTTTTGACACAGATGCCCACGTAAATTGAGCCAAACTCCTCACTATGCACCAGAAACAGCCTCGTGATTGAGCTCTGAATTCACCTATTTGTGTAAATGACATTGCAGCTGCTGCTCTGCTGCTGGGAGAAGCAGAAAGTCAACCCAGGCAGTAATCTGCAAGACAAACATGAGGAGGAGGCACTTTCCAGTTGAGTTTTGAAGTTACACGCTTTCTGCCAATGTGCTTTGGATTTGCTCTGCTATTTTTAAAACTGCAAGAAATGTCCAAGCCTCTGCCCAGCCCTCCCCTTCTGTTTGGTGCACTTATCGTGGTTGGCATCCTGTCTGAGGCAGGAGATCAGTCAGGAAGTTAACCAGGGGTCCAGATGCTGCTCTTGGAAATGCTTTTGCCTGAGCCAGGCTTCCACACGCTTCAGCTGCCAAATTCCCTCCACACAAATGTCCACGGTTTCTGGCTCTCACACTGGGGTAGTTAGAGGAAAAAGCCTAAGAAGAATGTTTTCTACTCTACAATTAACGGGGAGGAGCAGTGCCAGGGAAGTAATATTGCTGACATACGTTGGCATGCTTTGCATTACAAGTTACTGTTTTCCAGCCAGAGAAAATTCTTGTTTGTCGATGAAGGTTTGCACACGTGGTGGGCCAGGCAGCACACTCAGCAAGCTCTGCCCCGAGGAAGGGAATTTGGTTAGGCTGCTTTCCAATTACAGGTTGCACTGAGAAATAGATGCCTACACACATTTATATGCTAGATAAATATTGCAATCCCTATACCCCCAAACCTTCCTAGGAAAGACACTAATCTTTCAATAACTGCTTACACTGTAGACCATGGTTTCTACAAAGCTATCAATGTAATTTCCTTCAGGCTCCTGAAATCCCAATCCCATAGAAAGCTAGGACTATATTTCAGGCTCTCTATGACAGAACACTTTACATGCTAGGAATGCTTTTTTTCCTAAACAAGGCTTTGGTTAAGTGATGCTCTCACTGATATCTCTCCTGTGGGGGGACACCTGAATTTTGCTGAATGTCTGGCTCGGCAGGTACTGAAACAGCTTTTCTTTAGTCTCTTGAAGGCTGGGACTGCTTTTAGTGAGCATACACTATATGACCTACTCATAGTAAGGAAAAAAAGACCAACAATGAAGAGCCAAACCTGAACAGGTGCACATAGTGATTATCATATATAATGTATAATCATCATGCTTCAGATAATTTCTCCCCTTATTTGATCCCCCTGACATGAAGGTATCTGACACTGCAGGATCTATGAATGCCATTAGGAAGGGGCATCACTTTTTTTGACCATACTTAAGGGTCAGCAGAGTGCACATATACATGTCTCTCTTAGGACAAGAAAGTGTTAGTTTTCAAATCCACAGTCACATTAGCACTTTGCAAGACATTAATGCTTTCAACGTTCTTTCTGAACCCTGGAGGTTTTTTCCTTCCAATTTTAGATTATTCAATGAAATCTCTATTGCAACATTGGACAATGAGCCCATAAAAGGTGATGTGGGTAGTGGACCCTTACAGACCCATTTGTTGCCTGAGGCCTGATTTTGTTTCACAGGTCTCTCTCAGATCCCTCTGGAATGTCTAGTTTGTTAGTTCTGATCTAGGCTGGGGCTGCATTTCAGGGATATCCAAATAAGTAAAAAAAGAAAAAGGCTATTCAATCTAACATGGAATCTTCTCCAATGGAAGAGATAATAGCAAATGTGGCAATTGTAATCACAAAAGGAATTGCTTCCAAAAGTTTTGAGTAGCTAAAAATGTAGCAGAGAGGAGGTAGGATTTAGGATGAAAGCTGGAATTCAACCTTAAGTATAACAATAAGTATCTACACTTACTCTCATAAAGATCTTCTCATCAAAAGTATGTGCTAAAAGTCTTAGTGCACACAGCAAATGCTGCACTATTTTAACTGGCCTACTTAGAGCCCATTTCATATAGACGCATTGGTGAGAGATGGTGGCAGGACTCACTTTTTGCTCATATCTCTGTATGAAGAGGCAGCACTTCTTAAAAATGACAGTAAAGGCCAAGGTATTTTATCCAAGATTTTATCTTTTGTTTAGTGGCATTTTGGCTTCAGTTTCACTACCCTGTTGAAAAAGACATTTAAGCATTTTTATTGATTCAGAAAACTGGGCATTAGGGCTCATCTTTATAGTTCACTTAAAAGTAAATGTTTTAAAATGTGAAACTCCTCATACAGCTTTTAAACTTTATAGGCTGAACACTGAGTGCTGTAAAATGAATTTTTTTTCAGTAATGGAAGTTCTATTTTATAGAAAACGGTAACCATTAATTCTGCTTGCTAAGAGCAAATCAACAAAATCAGTCCCACTCTATGAGAAAGGAGGGTTTGGTCACCATAAGAAAAGTACAAATTTTTCATATCCTCTGTTTTCACAAGACCTACGCATTCCTAACTCGTGGGTTTTATTACATGGTCATATGTTAACAGAGGAATCACTTTGCTCATTTTAAATGCAGCTGGAATGAAAAGTGATGGAGGCGGAAACAGGAATAAATAAGGGACAACTTGGAAAATAGTTTTTTCCGCTTCTTCACTGTAGTGCTTGCGTACTACCTGGAAGGAACTCAGGAGGTTATCCATGGTAGCATCAGCTACATCCTTGTCCTTCCTGGCTGTTGTTTTTTCACTCTCAGAGACATCCAGTCTGAAGACCTAGAATTTCCTCAGTCAATTCACTGCAAGGTTTCATAATCCTACTATCACAAAGGTTGTTTTTTTTTCCCTTGGTGTCTAATAAGAATCTTCCCTATGCCAGTTGAAGCCTCTCTCTACCTCTCCAGCTCACCACAAGCTAACACAGATGTGTCCTGCTGTTTGCAGTAACCCTTTAGATATTTAAAAACATCTTCAGCATCCACTCCTATCTCCTTTTCTTTACAGTTGGTCCAGCCTTTCCCCCACAGGTGATGTCTGTTGCATCTGTGGTGATTGCTACAATGGTCTGGACCCTCCTCAGATGTCCTGCTTCCTCTTATTTGCTATGAAAATACTGAACTAAATGGGGCTGGGTTCATAGATATGCAGAATCTCAACAGCAACTAGAGTCTTCTGGCTCTTGAATGTCTTTTCCAGCACTCGTACTGGGCACACCACAACCCCCAAACTGTATGACCTGCATATAGCACCTGCATGACCCCAGACATGCTCCAGCAGCTTCTACCACATACCTGGCATCCCTTCAAAGAGAGCTCTAGGCCTCTTGCCTCCGCTTTTTATAATGATGGTGTTTCAGTGAGAACCTAGCCTCTAACTAATCTTTGTTACCCTTTTTGCTCTCAGACCTCAAAGCCACACACTGTCAACTCATTGAGCTCTCCTTGTCTGCCAAACACAAAATTCTTCACATGAGCGAAGGTTTGAGAATTCAGCAACTTCTCCACACATAAATCATCTAACATCTCTCACACTGTCCTTCAACTGCTTCAGAAGTCATTACCCCCATCCTGCTTTACTGCATGCTATTTCTGCAGCTTTCTTGAGAAACTTATCTATATTGAACACCTACGGAGCAGCTACTTGGTCATCTGCTCCCTTCTTTGCAAAGCACTGCTTCCTTACCACTGTCTCTAGACTTGTTGGAGGTTGTGGGAAACTGGTTTTTAACAGTGGCTTTTTTTGACAGACTTGAGCCCTGTCAATAAAGAAAACAGCTTGAAAATTGCATGAGACCTATCACACATGTGCAGTCACTGGAGGAAGGGAAAACAGTTGTGCACTGTCCCCTAATGACTGTTTTTCACATGTATCTGTTCTCTCTCGCTGGCTATAAAGCCTGGTTGCAAGAGTTGGATATGAAGGGCTGGGAGGGGGTTGGTTGTGGCTGATGGAAATGTTTGTGAGGGCAAGAAAATTGTGCTGTTCTGGGTGGATGCAGCTACAGAAAGCTCAGGGCCCAGGACTGCAGGTTTAGAGTAGGCTGGACACACATACAACTTCTCAGAGGACAAGGTATAGGAAAAGATAAATAACTGTCTTTGGAACATCTAGTAATAGCCGAACTTGTGTGGAGGTGGAGGTGGGGCAGACAGGGTCTGAGGCTGCCCAGGCACAGGGTGCTCCAGAATGGCTCTAAATACACACAGGGGTGGCACTTTTTTTTGGCTCTACCTGTTACCGACTGTCAAATGGCCTGAATTCAGCCCCTGTCTGACATTCAGGCTGTTCCTCAGCATGGACACAGCCTAAAAGCATCTCTCATTGGTTCAGACATCCTTTCATTTTGCTCAGTCCTGAAGGTTAAATGACCAAGATGGTCAGAGACGAGCTCACAGTGTGCTGACCACACAAGCAGACATATGCAAGTGGACTTGAGAGCCACAAGAGCACAGAGCTGACACGGGATGGATTGCCAAAGTACTTACCCAACATGCTGGAAGGATTTTTCAGCCCTTGCTGGTGTTACTGATGCTCACGCAGATGAATTTACTGTTAGCTTAGAAATTTCTTCCAGAGCAGTACTCACACCCATGAAATATAGACGTATTTTGGGAGGGAGTAAGATACTTGAGAGGTACCTCCCTCTTTTCCCCTTGGGCTACGCTAGCAGCCTTCCAGCTCACCCCAGCCCTCCCCCAGACGGCAGTCCTTGCTCCTGCTGTGCAAACCTGCCGGCACTCCCCCTTCAAACCCCAGCGCTGCCATAGGAAGAGATGCCGAAGCCACTATTTTCCTCCCAGGATAACAGGAAAAGGAATAGCCCTTCACCTTACATTTAAACCCTAAAGTAAGTGCTAAACAAGCTCGGAAGAGAGTGCCTGGTGCGTGTGTGTCCATCTGGGAGCAGGGAGCTGGCGGGGGAGGTCTGACTGACAGAAGGGCGCACCTCCCTTCCTCGCCTGACCTGGAGAGTCACTCCCGAGGATCGCCCGGTTCCCCGGCGGGATGGCATTCTCCCGCGAAGGAGTGATCGCATTACCCAGGCCCCTTGTGGAATTCTGGTTCCCAGCAATTGTTTTCTGGTGACCTTTTATTGTTAACAATTAGCGCTGGCGCTGGAGCACAACTGGTGTAAGCATATTTTACATCCTCCTCAAGCAAACAAAAAAGCTGGGTGGGCACGGGCTTGTTTCCTGGTTCACACCCATGACTCCTTTGTGTCTCAGATCTCCTCCCACCATGTGTCATAGTCAGCAAACCCACTCCCTTACCTTTTGGCTCCCAGATAGAGTGACGTCTTCGAGGGATGCGTAGGCATGCTCTGTGTATCCCATTTTTCCTTTCACATCCTATAAGAACACTGCCTCTCCCTAACACTCAGTCTTTCCTTATCCATGAAGCCAGAAATGTAAATCCCCATGCAATAGAGTGCAAAGAACGAGTGTGCAGAATGGTTGCTATTTATGTTAATGTAGAGACCATAAACACCGCCCTCCTATACTGTGTTTTGGGTCCTTGCATACATTTCTGTACAGTAAATATCTTGATAGTCAGTTCCCTCTGTTCGACCCAGTGATATACACATGTCCCTGGAGACAAGAATGCATCAATAATCTGCTGATCCTCACGTATAGATTTTCTTCTCTCTTCCCAGTTTAAACTGCATTTGGGGAGAAAAGGCATAGTTGGCCGCCTGCACCAAAACGGACAGCATATGCCAAGTTCCTGAACTGAGGACCCTTCCCAGATGTACAAGCACTTTGCCTGTAAGTCTTTGTCTCTTCTCTGGGGAAGAAAGGAAGGTGGGGAGGGAAAAGAGTGGGAAAAGACACTCTGGTCTAATGTTGTTTCCTGCAATATGGCATGTGCGTGTGAGGGGGTGTGTGCGGTGGGTGGAGGGGGGGACACTACATTAATCAAATCGTGATTCTCTCAGGGTACAATAGGCAATTAAAAACAACAACTTGAATTTATCCTGCAGTCTGTTGGCAGCTAACACACAACTCATTCTTTCTGCGGATAGCTTCACTTAGCAGGTTCTGTGCCATGACTAATGAAGCCATCTCTCCGCTAGTGCGCTAATTCCAGACCTTTTGGGAAGGAGCCCGGCTGCAGCTCCCTTGCACGGCCCTCCCCTCGCAGGCTCCTTATGGCCACCCTGCAGGTCCCTCCCACTGCCTGCGCTGTGCTCGGGAGAAGTGTGAGAAAATATTTCTCCCTTAAATCTGCTTCAGGAGAGCTCTGCTTTGCAATGACATTTAAGGACAGATTTTTCTGGGGCACTTCTCGTTTTATCCGAAACATTTCAAAGCCTTTTCCTTGGCAGTCTCCTTGCCTCGGTGGCATGTTATCTGATCTCTCCGTGCCCACTGGCAGTGGGGAGAGGCACGCATTTCACCGGTAAAGTCATAGTTAAACTAAACATTAAACTGTCCAAGAACTGACTTCCTCGACAGCTCTGATTCAGGCTCCCAAAAATGCTCTGCACGGTGAATCATGCTTCCTTCTGGAAATGACAGACCTTCCTCATCATGGTGTTCTAACTTGCCCTCTCCTCGTCTCCGGTGCTATCAGGAAAGGATTGAATTGCATGCCACATTTTTTCCGTGGTCGGCAGGGAGATGCATCCTTTTCGAAGAGGAAGAATTTCTATGAGTCAAAGGATGACAAACTGAAAATTAGTACCAGCCGCAGAAATAAATGACAAACAACAACATAAAGCTCTGTAGAGGTGGCCAGTGGGTGTATATTGGCTATTTGCCTTTCTGGCAACTTGAGTTGCCTAAGGATTGAGAGGCAAACTTGCTTTTCACCACTGAAAGTAGTAACAAAGTTGAAAATGCTGGTTATTAGCTGTCTGACTTTTTTTCCCCTGTGCTTGCTTTAACAGGTCTTGTCTGAATGCAAATCGGGTAAGGTGGGGCGATGCATGAAAGTTCCCAGCGTCCAGCCCAGCTTTGAAGGACACACAGTCAGAGTGTGGGGAGGGGGAGGGATAAGGGCAGTGCTTTTCGGGGCTTGTTCCAATCAGCCTTACACAGCAGAGTGGTTCACAGGCATTGTGGTGACAGCAATTTGCAGAGATGCTTTTGCTGCACAGAACTTTGAAATCAAAACAACAACCCCCTGCTTCACCCCCACCCCCCAAAACCCCCTGTGACTGCAGAACTACACGGACTTGGGATAAATACATTACCATATGGTAAATGATGACTTGCACTGGAAATCAGAATATAAGCAGCCTTTTTTGTTTCTTTGTATACAAATTTTTAACTCCCTCAGAGACAGTGCAGGTGAAAGCCCAAGGTGCACACACTGTCTAGTCATTATTAGTTGCCAGGCTGTGGGTATTCCTGGGAAGAAATCCTGTCCCAACCAAAATCAATAGCAAAATCCCATAGGAACAGATTTTAAACGTCATTTAGCCATAATATAATGGGAGGTATTGGACATTAGAAACTGGAGAATGAATGGAAATACAGAGGCAATTACTGTGACTCCCTTAGAGCAAATGTACCTTCTTTCCCTAGCCATACACCATAATCAGCAAAGCAGTGTGTATTTGAGAGGGAAGAGGAGTAAATGAAAGAAAAATATGTACATTTTCCTGCATTTTATCTAGATAAGGTGTATTCTTTCAAGGCTCATTTAGGAATGTTCTTTGCCATTGAGGCTTAAGTTTATATTCCTGCTCTTTACATTGTCCCTGAGAAATGGTATTGTTTCCATATTGATATTTCATTTTTTTGACATGGCTCACACTTGCTGCTCATAGCAGATGAGGAACTTTAGAAGCAAGCATGAAGAAAAGAAACAAAATAAATGCTTAGGACATCTTAGCCTGTTTTGGGTTTCCTGCTGCACCAAACAGGCTTAAAGCACACCTAAAGTGGAAGTCAGGGAATGTAATAGTGGAAGGAAACTCCTGAACCATTAAGTTCAGCCACAGGTAGAACAACCATAGAGTGCTTTTCATAACTGGATCAAGTTCTACCCTGAAAGGAAGAAAACTTGCTGCTTCTTGGAAGGCTACACCAAGTGTTGGTCCTCCAAGTTACGTTCTCTGATTTCCTCCACAAGTTTCTTTGCAATCAGGGCAGTCTTTGTGGTGTCTGTTTTAATTCAAAACCCACTAGTAACAGCAACCCATCACATAAATGTAATGCTTTCAGGCAGCAGCTGATTCAATCACAGGAGTAAAAAATATTCTTAATGACAATTGTCAGTCCTGAAAATGCATATATGGGCTATGGAAAAACCCGTGTGCTGGAGTAGCACATGGAATAAAAGTTACCTGCTCATTCATGACCCTGAAACCATGATCCTTTAGCAGATTGATGTGAAGCTGCAAGACATGGGGATAGCTATTGAATCCCAAGGACCGATCAGTTTTGCAATCACACAGGACCTTGCCAGTTTGCTGATTCACTTCCTTTGGTCTCTTGGATGTAAAAATGAGAAGTCTAATCCCACCATCACTGTACAGGGTATGCCTCATCGGTGGAGTCCAAACCAAAACAATCTGAATCTAATGGGGAAATTCACACATAAAATGTATGTACACTCATGGAAATGTAATTGAAACAACACTCAGAACATTTGGTTTTTTAATTTTGTTAGTTTGAAAACTCCAGTCTTAATGCAGAAAGGCTTATTTTAAACCACAAAGAGAGAGCTGTGGGAATTAGAAATTATCTATTTTCAGCAGGAATGCATTTTTTATTCATCTGTCTTTCAGATGAGAGTTTGAGCCCAATTTTTGTACAGCTGTTGGCAAATTTCCCCCCTGACTGCAGTGGAAGAAGTTGATTGTTCATCTTTGGAAGATACTTCAGATGTGTTCTGTCCCACAGTAAGCACATGCAAAAAGAACTTGAACAAGTCAGATAGGCTGCAGCACAAGACCAAGGACTCATTCCCAGGAAAGGGAAGACTCAGTTTACAGGAGGGTGGCAAGGCTTGCATGGACAGGAGAGGAACAGCAGAGTGTAAGGGGCACTTTGAACTGGGGGAAAAGCAACAGATCAGTACCAGCTCTTGTTGTCATGGTTGCAACCCAAAGATGAGAACCTGAAGGCAACAGTGGTGGCCAGAAGGAGCCTTGGAATTGAGAAAGTGCTGGTTGGAGTGGGGTGTTGAGGACATACTCCTGGCATCCAAATGTCTCCTTATAGCTCTGATGGGTCCTGTAAAAATGCTCTGTGTTTGGTTAATGCTTGGTTGGTCGTACAACGCACTGTACTTAAAAATGGTGACATTCATTAATATAATTGCATACAATGATTATGGATTTAGGGGGCTTGTTTACCCCCACCACCCTTAACATCTGTGAATACTACAGTGAGTAGAAAAATACCATAAAAATTCACAGAAAAGCTTTTTTCAAAGCGCTAGCCTGGAAAAGGAATAGTTCAGCTACTGTGTGAACTGTGCAAGAAGCCATGAGCTATCTTCAGAAAGGCTGTCAAAATCAAAACCCCAAAACTTGTCTATCACTTCAAGTGACCAAGATGGTCTCCCTCTTCTTCCACAGACCCACATGTCATTAACACCTAACTATGGCTATGAGCTCTTTTCCCAAACAACTCCTCCCCAGACACACCCCGTTTTCCTCCTGCCCTCTCCACATGCACGTGTTCAGGCTCTTTGCCTTCCTGCTCACAGACAGACTGACAGCCATTGCACACCCACAGGTGCAAAGCAAAGTGCAACCCCAGGGCCAGCGGGGCTGCTCGGTGACCAGTCAGCTGCTGCCAGCCAAGGAGCCTCAGAGAAGCTCCTGCCAAATCACAGCTCCTCCTGGCTGTCCCTGTGCTGCTGATTCCTTGATTGTGGACTCATCCACTGTGGCCCCGTGAGACCCCATCAGCTACACAGGGCTGGAGCAGGGCAGCACGTGCCTTCAGAGGGTGGTGGTCTGTACTCCTGGTGACTCACTTAGGAGTTCACCAAATGAACCAGATCCCAAACACCGAACAGCTCTGCCAACCCTGTGCAAATGGAAGAAAAAGGACGGAGGAAGCTTTGTTCTTGCATTTTTTCGTGGTGATTAATGCTGAGTCCAAAAAAAGGGCTCCGGGATTAGATGGGGGAAAGATAAAATCATTAGAGAAATAGAATTAAAAAAAGGATAAAGCTGGCTGGATGGGAGTGGGAGCCCATAAGATACAGTGTTCTTCTCGTTGTAGGTGATGGTTGTGAGAAAATTAGCGAAGGGAGTGACAAGTGAGTGGTGACAGTCTTCACTGCAAGACTGGGACCTGCTTTTTTCTCACCCTGGCCTCTCACGAATCCAACCAGTTATTCCCTGTGGGAAGACAGAGGGAGAAGGTGACACTGGACAGGTTCAGTTGAGTCTGCTCTCAGTAGGAAATGTCTCTGAAGCAATGAGGTTGATTTCTTCTTGGCCTGTTTTGATTCACTTGTACTGACACGGTACTGGTGGAGACCACAGAGGCCCAAGGTGCTGACCAGGGTGTTCCCCACATTAAGCAGAGCTAAAGCTCAGACAGGCTGCAGGCTTTGGTGAGCTCGTAGTCCTTTGCTGATGTAAAGTTGCCAGGTTTTACACTCTAGAATTAAGGAAAAATAACTGTACCACAGCATCTTGCACTTCTAACAGTGCGTGCCAACCACTTTGCTGGAAGAGTGAGCATTTGTTGCAAAAGTACCAGAAAATTTCTGGCTACGTGCTTTTTCACATAAGATGCAGGACATACTCATATCATATAGGATGTTCAGCAGTTCCAATAATATATCAAATATGTGCACAGAAGGTAGTTTTTGAGATATTTACATTTTGGGCAAGAATCCTTTCAAAATATTTCCTCAGGCAACCAGTAGCTTAGGACTGAAGAGTTTGTCTTGGTTAATTCTGACTGGTTTAGGAGGAAAGAGATTGTGGGGATCAGATCCTTAGCTGTTGTAAACTGGCACTGCTCCACCAACCTAAATAAGCTTCTGAGTTCATACACTGGCTAGAGAGAGTCTGGCCCTATTCTTCAGCTGTTTAATCCCACAGATTTTCACTGTATTGGCAAGAACCAGTTTGGTTTGAATGAAGAAATACTTGCTGTTTTTCAGCTCTCTTATTGTTAAGTTGCTATCACCAGTGCTTAAGTCCAAACACTGCTTATGAACCTCTGTACAATCAATACTTGACATCTAAGTGCTAGATGGATTTCCCAAGCAGATAGCTGAGACTGATGCAGAAATGTTAATTTTTGTGTCTACACCCACTAAATAAATGTCCTGCTTCTGGGCAGCAGGTGGTAGGAAGTGATGACTTTTGCTTGACACTATGTGTATTTTCTATGGATATTATTTTCTGCACATTTTTCAAATCCATTAATAAAGTGGAAACTGTAGATCGTTGATGCCAAATGTGTTGCTGAGACTGTGTTTCCTCTAGTTGCCCAGGAAAGGAAAAGTGGGATAAAGAGCTGCTCGTAAAACAATTTCCAGGATTGCCTATTTTTCTTTCTTGTAAAAAAGGTTCACTTTGATTTAACACTAGTTACTAATGAATGCTCAGCACAGAGGGCTAGTGCCTTGAGTTATACTTGTGATATACTTTGGGCAATTGTCCAAACTGCTTTTTTTTCTTAGTGCTTCATTGATAAGTGCAAGGAGGCAAATCGGTAAAAGAAGTAAATTGATATTGAGAATTGAGAAATGCCAAGTTTGGTGTACCCAGTTTGTATATGCAAATTTGTATTCCTGAGATGCATCATCCTTTTGAAAGGCAGCCTTGCTAAGTCTATATTTATGAATGTTAATTATCATGGAGGCAAAGCTCATGACTTTATAGCCTGATGTGATTTTGGTGCTTAAAAAAGGAATTAAAGCATTTAATTATTTTTGAAGCATGTAAAGCAACCCTCCAAACTCTACAGCACTTGTTATATACAGAATAAATTTTCTGAAAATTACGTAGCAAAGTATGAATTAGTGTGATTTAAAAAAAAAAAAAATTATTAAAGGCATGCTCTAAGAATTTTTTTTCCACCTCTATCAGCCTGTGAGATCCTGACTTACATAATTCACTCAGAACTACCCTGTGACTGTAGCTCTCTAAAAATCCAATCTTTCTCTCATTAGAAGGTGCCTCTTCCAAGAGTTAAATGCCAGAGATTGCCACAAATAACTTTCCTCTTTGCAAATAGCTGTTGCTGTCATTACTACCAGTGCCAGCACAGCACAGGAAAAAATACCCTCTGTCACAGTGAACCCTCCTGACAGTCCAGTGGGAATGAAACCTAAACTGCCCCAGGAGGATGCTGCCATGAGGGACCACATTCTTAAGAAGACAAAAATGGTGTGCTCTTTGGGAGTTATGCAAAGTGTTGTAGACATTTTACGTACAGCCCTGTGTGTGTGTGTGTGTGTGTGTGTGTGTGTGTGCAGTCAAGGGGATGGCTGGCTGGGGAGGTGCCTGCTTGGGCTGGAAAGGAATTCTGAAATGAATGTTAAAGAAAAATGACAGCACAACCAGGGCAGCATCAAAGGTCCAGGACACTGCTGCATGATGATTTCCTTGGCAATGAGGACTGGGCACAGAGAAGTCTGTGTTTGTAGATGCAGAAGTAGGGTATGTACTCTTAAATGCCTTGACTCTTCGTGGCTTTGTTTTTATTTTCAGTTTTTGTGCTAACTGTAGCACATATAGAATTATTTTAACATACAACATAAGAATTTTTATTTGTCTGAATTATAATATACCATATGTGAATGCATCTGTTCTTCACTGTGTTACATTTATTATTTGTATTATGGTGGGGCCTCAAGTTTCCACCTCAGATCAGGGTTCCAGCTTGCTAGGCAAGGCACAAACACATAATGGGAAACACTCCCTGCCTTGAGAAAAACATACTCTAAATTGACAAAAACAGCTCAGGGTGGGAAAGGAAAACAGAGCCGCAGTACCGTTCCATGGTACCTTAACCTAATCCAAACTGAAGTTGCCGTGGTCCTGCACCTCCAATCCAGAACCAGGATTGCCTGTTCAGTGGCTTAAACTGGCTCATGACTTGAGTAACTGCACCCCAGAAAGGAGAAGAGTGGGACTGAGCTGAAACTCATCACCTTTTTTCTTTTTTTTTGCTTTGCTAAGGTTATTTTAGCAGAATTACCTCCTTGAAGTGATTTCCAGTGCAGCAATACAAGCACCAATGCTGGCACAAGGAAAGAGCCATGGCAGGACAGTGGAAGACCAACAGCTGTGCCCTAGATTGGCATTAACTGCTCACACCTGGGAAAGCTGCCCCTGGCCTGGCTCTACACGCTGGGTGCTGAGTAGGAGAAGGCAGTGTCACAGCCCCATTCCACTGCACCTCTCTCTGCACCATGTCCCTTGCTCTGGGATGCTGCAAACTTCATCTGTCCTCACTGCCTGGGGACAGCAGAGCCCTCCAGGAAGGATCCAGCATCCAGGATCAGGCACTTGCCTACAAAAAGAAGTAGAATATCCAGGACTGGACAGGTTAGGCACAGAGTAAAGGTGCTGGCACGTGCTAGCAAGTGGAGTTTGCTCAGGAACCAGATTTGTCCCACTCCTTCTCCCCTACATATGCATGTTTGCACGCACACACACACACACACACACACACACACGTATGTACAGGCCCATGTGATGGTACAGAGAGTGGGGAGCAGCATAGGATGGTCAGCATTTCTGGATCTTCAGAGCAGAAACTCAAGGCTCTTGAGGCTATGCTGAGTTCACCAGGCCATGGTCAGGAGATGCTATTTATGAACCCTTTGATGTCAAGTGATATGTTACTAAAAAAACAGCGTACATTACATATGTTCATACCACAAAAAAACCCAATGGGAATGGTTTTCATCCTCAGATCTGTGTGTGCTCTCTGCTCCTTTCATTTTCAATTTGCACTCTTGGTTTTAAAAGTCCACTGGGGCTTTTTCCATCTCAGCATTTGGTTTCTTTCTTTGTCCTCCTCCTGCAATCTGTTACCTCTTGTTATCTAGTATTATCCCTTTCTTTACTTCTTCATTTGGTCTTGCACGGTTGCTGCTGCCACTAGGAACAAGCTGCTTACCTCTGAGGGCATATCTTTTTTAATTATTTGTTTAAAAATTCTCATTTAGAAACACATGTTTTTTTCGTGTATTTATGATGCAAAATTGTTCTGTCCTTCTCTGCTATGGGCCATGAAGAATGCTTGCTTTAATTTACCCTACATGCTGGGCTGTTGCATTCTTCTTGTCTGTAATTTATGCCACATACTGTGCACTCCCTTGTATTATACAACATAAAGTTGCCAGATGGGTGAGTGTAATGCATGCTTTAAAATGAAGGCTTTAAGGCAACTGCTTAATCTGAAGCTGCAGAACAAGCCAACATGAAAAAAGGAAGAGCGTTTGAAAATATACCCGAATGGGTCAGTAGTTATTATGTGGGGCTAACGCTCTGAGAACACTTGCTAATTAGCATATCATGCTATTAACTTGTCTTTGAGGTTTTTTTGTTTCCTGCTTGGTTTTCATGGTGTGTGATGGCAAAAGATGGAACCAAAAGCAGAGCACTACTGGGAAAGGAGGATATTGGGTCCTAAACCAGGAGCAGTCACTTTTCACAATGACTTTATGCCCAGCACTTGGAGACTTACCTTGCTCTGGTTAGTGGGTCAGTTTGGCACTGCACTTTGCCAGGCTGTGGGAGATCTGTAGAAGATACCCAGCATATGGGGATTATGATGTTCTTTGATCTCTTCCTTTCCTACAACGGCCATATTATATGCCCCTAGGGTTTATTTTACACTGTGGGCAGAATAACTGAGGAGCTCCCAGCTCTCAGTCACCACTACTGTCCACATTTCATGACTCCTGGGGCACATGCTGCTGTAGCCATTGCTCAGCCTTCATCTTGCATCCCCCTGTTCCATCAATGGGAGGGCTACATCCAGCTCCTGATCTGTGAGATTTGCCCTGCTGTTGCTGCCCTGTACCAGCTTCTCAAGACTTGGATACATCACTGCACTGCATGAGGACTGGCCTGTTCCTGGAGAAAGGTGGTGTGGCCATGGAGGGGTCCTGCACCAACCAGTCCTATCAAATACCATGGGATTATGTGAGTGCTTATGCAACACTTTATGGGGGAAGCAGGGATATCCTGGCTGAAATCTGGGCTCTGTAGAAGCTGACAGAAACTCTGCAAGTGTTGGCCATAAACAAGACTTTCTCCTGTACACCCTGCTGTGCTCAGAGAGGCTGTGGTTGCTGACACCAGCAAGAAGTAAGGTGGCTTGCTCAGCCAGCACTTCAGCAAAAGAAAGGTCTGGAAGTAACCATGCATTTCAGGTGGGCTACTGGAAACCAGGCTGGGATTGCTAAACAGATGGTGTCACACTAAGCTTCAGCACCACCACTCCCTGCGATGAGTGTTTTCAAAGAAAAACGTGAGGATGGGGAGAAAAATATGTTAGAGTGTGACAAAATCCTACTGTGTTATGGAACGGCCAGTGGGAGGAAGAAAGATGTGGAATGAATCCATCTACATAGTAAAATGAAGGGATAGCACGTCTATGTTAACCAGCACTGGTAACGGCGGCAGTGAAGATGTACCAGCATGGGCTTTTAACACATTGTTCACCACCAAAATGCAAGTTCTCATCATTTTACCCAGGTGTGGCTTCAGCACAGAGCCTGTGTGGCCTCACCTCAATGCTCTTGCAGGCTGGGGTAGGTACCTCCAGCCAAGTGGCCGTGCTGGTGCACACCACAGTAACATCTCAGCAGGCAAGTGCTGGATGGAGCAAGAACGAGAAGTTGCCAAGAGGAGCTGGATTCTCTAAATGGAGAAAAAATTATTCTGTGAGCTCACAACTAAGTGAAGCTGCAGGGCCATGATTTGGCTTCTGCCTTATTTGTCCACTTTTATACCAAGCTTGAAGCTGATAAATTAACTTATTGTATCGCCCTAGAGCTAGACTATGTTTTTCAAATGGTTCCTACACTCCCACCTGGTGTAGCCTTAATTGCTTTTACTATGAAATTGGCACCAGAAAGATGAGGAGTGGAAAAAAAAAAAAGCACATTGCTCATGTTAAGAGAGCAAATGTAGCAGAATTGTGCAAGGTTGGTGCTGTGAACAACTTTTAAGCTCTCCTACACTGAGTGACACATCATCAGGCACATATAATCTAAGGACACAGAGTTGCTTGGAGATATTCCAAGACCATTTCATTACCATATACATTTGTATGTTTTAATTGTAAGTCATAGGCCAGAGCTCAATAACACACAGGTATTTGGCATTTCAAGTTTCCTCTCAATTTTTAAAGAAATTCTTTACCAATCTGGATTGTGATGGATTATGCTTTTGCTGCAGATTATTTAAAAAAAAACAACCCATGAAGATCTTGTCTCTGATACAATGAATTTCCTATTGTCACTAAACTGGCAGTGCAATGGAACTGATAAATACATTTCACACTTAGTTTAACATGCCTTAAAACAATCAGGTTAAAGGACTGAGAGTAAGTAAGAAGAACATCTAAAATAGCTGCTGATATTTTCCCTTTATTTTCTATAAGGCTTGACTTTTTAATAATCAGCCAATTTCTCTCATGCATTCTCATGTGCTTGAGTGAGTTGGACACAGTCCAGGCATTGACTGACTGTTCTGTGCAGCACAGCACTTGCTAAGGTTTCTTTTTCTTCTAGAGCAAAAAGAAACTCAGGAAAGAGAAACTTAGTGTGATGGTGCCCGAAAAAAAGTATTACATCACGGGGCCTGAAAATAACTAATATGTGCCTGTTTGTCACGGGTATGTTTCCCCTTTCTGTATGACAGCCATTAGATGAGAGGTGTCAGTGCATCCAGTACAGGAACTTCTTCCCTAAGGATATATAACCATGTGTATAGACATACATTTAACTTCTGTTCAGGGCTTAGTCTCCCTCAGTATGTAATTTTCAGTTGCAACTCAATCCTGTTATTTGGGAATCGGATGCCACTGGACTGATTTATTATTAGTGGATCCCTGATGCTAATCCCACAGCACAGTGTTTCAAGAGTAAGAAATCAGAGCACTGTTTGCCAAATCCCAAAATTAAAATCTCATTTTCTGAGCTTCTCTCAACACTTTACTGCCTATCACAGTCAAAAATTCCACACCGTGTCAGATACTCCTGTTTCCCAATTGGTAAAGCATGCTGGAAGATCCCATACGCTCAAGCAGCAGAGAGGACCGAACCTTCTCTTTGGAGCTCTTGGCTCCCTTCACAAGGCCTGCCCTGACATCTCATGCAATGTTTCACTTTTCTGTTGTAGTGGTCTGAGAACAGTGTGTCTCCTCCAAGATTTTCATTCTTTTGGTTTGGGTGTTTGCAGTGTCATCAAGAAGGAGTGAGATTGATACAATGATTTTCAAACCACTAGGACAGAGTTTTCAAGAGAGAAATCTGTCATATAGTGGGAGCAGGAAGGAGACACTCTGCCTTATTCAAGATGAAAACCTTCTGTTAATATGACTAAGACTTAGTCACATACCTGGGACAGGGTTCTGTATTGGCCTTAAAATTCATGTGAAGGGAACATCCTTAGTTTTGGCAGGGATGGGAGTTCAGTGCATTTTTCAGGGATGAAACTCAGAAGAACAGAGAAGGTCAGTTTAACCTTGTGGTTGTGGTTATGAATGAGCAAGGAAGTTTAAATTACACTGGAGGACAGCTCCTTTAGTCACAGGAGCCTGTAGTGCACTCTAGATCCTTTATAAGTAAATACAAGCACTTTGTGTTTTTACAGCAATAAGCAAAATGCTAAGACACAATGATTAGGTTGTTCTTATTTAGCTTTGCTGATGGTAAAGTTCCTTATTGGCTGCTCAAGATTACAGCTACGGAGCAGTCTATAAACAGAACAGCCAGGCATTTTTCACAAGTGTAATACAGTAAGCTTTTAGCAGAGCTCTCTCCTGCTTCCTCATCATTTTAAATGACAAGCATCAAGCAAAAGAGAAAAAGCTAATTACATTTGTGTTTAATCCATCCAACTGCTCATTCAAAATCTGAAGGATTGTTTCACATGTCTGGCTGAATTCAGCCAAAGTAGTGGTTTCCTTCATAAGCAACCGATACATCATGCAGAGGATTGCTTGGACATTGATCTTGGCAATTTTTCTGGTGAGTTTTTCTATTTCAGACATGCGAGCAGTGATGGCTGAGAGTCCCTGCTGCACTGCTCCTGGTTCACCTTGGGATCAGCCACACTTCTGATTATTCCTGCTGTTTTCAAAACCCATCTCTTGCCCCACAGTTGACACTGCAGTTCTGTGTCACGAAATGCCTGCTCGCAGAAATCCCAGATGTGGTTTAGAGCTGCTCCCTGCCACTCACGTGCCCTGGTGCTTTGCTGGCTGATGCTGGTTGACTGTACATGCTTGCTCAGCGACACTGGGACCATCCAAACCTCTCTGGGTTCCTCAACTTTTTCTAAATTGTTCCAGGAGCATCAGCCTTTAACTGACTCACTGAACCCCTGTTAACTGAATAATAGGACATTTCCCACTGCTTTACCTGGCATCTACTTTCATTAAGTAATATTAAAGTTTTCCTTAGTAATATAATCAGAAGTTAAAAAAAAAAGCCTGAAGTACTGCTTGTACTGATTTATGCCACCACTTGTAAGAAAGATCTGAATCAGACCTTTAATCTTTATAACCAGGTGATTAAGTACAAAAGTACTGGGAGTTAGAGCAGATGTCCAAGATACATTTACTAAAACTGAGGTAGAAAACACACCTTTCTGTTTATGTTCCACTATATTAGGTAGAAATTCACAGAAACATGTAACTGTACATTGAAATGATGAGGCCACCCTTTAATAGATCATGTGCAGAAAAAGGCCTTTTGTGAAGAGAAGCTGCACTTCAGGCATATTCTTATTATTGCTTAAACCTAAAGTCAGCCGAAAGGGAAAACTCTCACTGCCAACTGTGACAGACTGCAGCACTGCACTAACAGGAAGGCTATTTTAGTTCTGAATTGGGAACTGGATTACTTATTCAAACAGTAGCTTTCAAAACTGCAGAACTATGTTCTTGTTTCCTTTGCAGTATGTTTCTAACTGTATCCTATTCACTGCAGTTTCGAAGGACTGCACCTTTTCTATACACACACAGCACCTTGGTTTCTGACACTGGTTTCCTCCAATCTCTGGCTGGTTTGAACAACCAAGACTTGTTTCCCATGCACCTCTTTCAATAACATCCCAGCAGATGACAGCAGGCAGATTGGACTGGGCTTCACATCAGCCTTTGGAACAGCTGCCAGGAAAAGGACAGTATTTCTGAGCTACAGATGGGTACCACTTACCATGGATGTCACAGTTAGGTTCATACTACTGCACTACAAATACCTGTGGAGATTTCCATGAGCTTTGGGTTTCCTTCCTGGGTTTGCTGAAGTCACTGGGAGTTGTGCTACCAACTTCCTAATGAGTTCTGTGTCCTAAATTTCAAGTATAGACACCCCTCTTTCTGTGGAGAAGGAAAGAATTCTGCTGCCGAAAAACCCCATCCTTTTACTAAAGGATCTTTGTTTATGCAAAAGATATTGCAATGGGACACAAAATGATCAATAGAGAGATAATTTAGATGATTCTTTTATAGGCAAATGTCAAAAGTGCTTTTGCCATCTGAGCTGCAGTCTGTTGCAGGATGCCTCCTGAGGTATCTTGGTGTAAGGGTAAGGAGACAGAGTCTTTAAATCTCCCGGGTGGGAAGGGCAGCCAGCCAGTTCTTCCCAGCTGCTGGAGAGCTGTAGGTGCTTTCTCTCTGCAAGGGAGGATATATTCTCCCACATCAGGAGAAATACGATCCTGTCTTTGAAGAGCAATAGAAAAAAATTCACCCGTATTTCACAACATGCTCCAGTAAAGGCTACTGTCACATGTATTTCAGTATCTCTAGAACAATCGATGCTAAAGCCGGACAGCCCTGGCATCATGGAAATTGTCTATTTGAGGGGTCCACAGCTGCTGATCCAAAGCCCTCCTTGGCCTCCCACTGCCCTGCCTCGTGAACATAATCCTTGGGGAAAAGTTCTGCTGCACTTAAATGAAACTTGACTTGCACATTACTTGTTCAGACAAGCTGTGAGTACAAATGACTCATCATTTCCCTACTTTGTTTTGCCTGTTAAGCAGCCATCAGCATTTACATCACAATTGATCGTAGAAGAGTAAAACCCGATGCAGCAGTTCCAACCTCACCCCTTTCGAGCTACTACAGGAAATTTGAAGTCCTCCCCCGAACTCTCCGCCTTAATGCCCCCACTTTGAATATTCAATGGAGAAAATATTCTGAGAGCTTGACATTTCTCTGCACTTCTTGCCTGTGACTTTTTCTCTGTTCAGTGATATTCTCTGTATTCCCAACAGTTACTCTCTCAGTTTTGTGGGAATAACAAACGCGATGATCTGCTGCGATGGGCAGACTGTAACAAACAAAAAAAAGTTTATAAACTTAAACCAATGCAGGCAGAAATCTCAATGCAGAGACACGGATTCTATTTTGTGCTCCTTCAACCTGACCCAACAACTCCAACTTCAGCATCATTGTGTAGCCAAGTACCACCACAATACAAAGATGGCACAGTGAAATGCCACATTAAATTTGCTTTAACTGCAGCAATTTACCTGGGTCAGCTATGTAACCCTGGCTGCATTTCACCTTGTTTTTGTCCTGTCTGCTAGAACCATCCTGCTTGGTGAACTGCAGCCAAAGCACAAGGAGACCACAATAACAGAACCATGAGAGCCTTGGCGTGGTGCTGCAGCTGGCACTGCAGAACACTCTGCCCTTCTTGGTGAGTACAGACTGCTATTGCTCTCCTCTTTTTTTGGGAAAAGATGTTGCACTGGTGAACACAACCTAAGCAGTTGGGATGCAAACACACTTTGAAATGGCAGAAGGTAGGGTATGAGGTACTGATTTGCAACCACAGACACGAGGAACCTTGTACATGTTTCATACTGTGCAGTACAAATGGTCTGCCTGCAGCCCTCTGTGCAAAAATCTTGCCTCGTTTGCCTCCCCCTGTCTCTCAATACATTTTTAAATAAGTTGTTACAGTTTGAAGGGGTTTTTCTGTTTCATGCCTCAAAAAGGAAAAAAAAGGGCTTGCTCCTGCTTTACAATCACAAGGATTCAAAGCATGTTTTTCTTCAAAAGTTTTACTTGAGAGAAAATCTTGTGTTAAGAGGACTAGAGGTCCCAGGATTTTAAGGTATGTACTGTACAAGACTTCAGTGCAGGCTGTCCTGTGCCGATGTTCCTCAGCTTCACCCTGTCACACAGTACACGTGCATCAGTGATAGCTGGATGGATAAATACGTGCACACCCACACCCACGCAATTGGAGCACTGCACTTGATTTTTCTGAGAGCACCCAATTTGTCAAGAAACCCATAAGAAGCAGACAGAAAGTGCCAGCATCTTGCTATAAATGACAGCTGGGGAGGGGAAAAGAAACTCCAGTCTTGAACAAGAAATCCCAGCAGCAGCTTCGCTTTCTATCGACAGTAAGTTAGTGCCTCAAAAGTATCCCTGTGCAGGGAAGGCACAAGGCAAAGATTAAAATAGACAGAAAGCATCAGACCTGAAAGTAGATGTCACGGAAACTGGAGATATCTGGAAATCATATGATTTAATAGTAATGTTAAATAAAGCCAGGTCTGAAGCAGGGTTTAGGTGGACTGCGAGTCCCTGTTGTGTTATGGACGGTGTCATAGTCCATGCCTATGTTAAACTGTGACTTAGTAAATCTTACTTAGAGGCAGCTGTCTTGATAGGCTCCTAAAGTTTTAGGACAACCCATACCCACCTCCTTCTTGCCTTCCATCTCAGCCTCAAACCAGTTTCCCTTTTACTCCCAGAGGGTCAGGTTGGGCGGATATCCCCTGAGCAGACTCACTGCCATCTCTCTGGTGCTGCTGCAAAACATTAGGGAGCTACTGAACAAAACTGAGGTGCAAGTGAGATATTAGAGCCTGTCCTTGACTTTAGTAATTATGAGCAGCAGAACATTATAATGCTACCAGTGACAATGCATTTCTGCTGATGTGCTACTGTAATTTTTCCTAATTAAACACAACCAGGTAATTAAATGTATAGAAAAGGTGTTTCACTCATTTTGCATCATAGATGATCACTGGTTGTACTGAACCTTTTGGATAAAAGACACAAAAGAAAAAAAAAATATTGTGTGGGCAGTGCTCTAATATTCCATCCCTGGTTTTGCTTCCTCTTCTTTTTTTTTTTTTTTTTTCCTCTGAACAGCAAAAAATTAGCTTTTTCTTTTTCTTTAAATAATCCTTCTTGCTGTTGGGACAACTCCCTTTTAAGGCCAGCTTTTTGCTCAGAGGGAATGTTGACTACACTTATAAACACCCACTTCCTAGGGTTTAGAATAGTAACAGCAACATAACCTGAACTATAGCTTCAGCAACATGCGACAAACACATTTGGGGTAAGGCTGGCCTACAGCCTTTTCAGAAGCACTTCAGAAGTCTCTGCAATGCCACTGGGCTTTTATTTGCTATCCTCACAAAGTCACATCTTTGAAAATCTCCCATTTCTCCTTCCTTCTTTGAAAGGAAGCTTCTTTCAGCTTGAAAATCCATAGTGCAAGTATTTGGATGGGGCAGTAAACACTGAAGCAGGAAAATGCCACCCTCTTATTATAACTTAGGAATTTTAGGTGGGTGCTAACTGCAATCATGAAGAGGATTTCCAAGAAGTACACTGAGGACCAGATTTCACCATATGTGCTATTCTGCCCAAAATATCCTCTTTATCTCCGGGGAAGGTTGCAAGAAAGCCGAGTGACTTGTCTGCTGTTAGACTTGTCATCCCCAGTGTAACTTCTGTAATCTGGTTAATTAGCTTCATACTTTGGAAAAGGAGCTGGTGTAATAGGGTAAAAATAATTTCCACTTCAACAGTATGCACTACATTTAAACCAAACCAAGAAGATCAGAGATATGAACTGCAACCTCTAGAAGTACCAGTGATTTCCAAATATACCCTGGACTTACAAGGCATCAACACAGAGTCAGGGAACAGTACTGATGTTTGATCTTTACTGCCCTCGCTAGTTACTGCAGATACCTCAGCCTTTCCAGTCATGCAGGTTTGGAATTCCTACCTCAAACTTAGGCTGTTATCCATGTGCTTGCATCACCCCCTCAGTATTTCACATAATAGCTCCCCTCTGCCTCTGGAGCAGAATGTGTAACTCCAGTTCCCATCCATCTGAGCAAATCCGAAGAGCTTGGATGCTGAACTTGTTCATGTGGACATAAATAAGGGACAACTCCACTGCTGGTGGTGACACCAAAACACACAAGCCTGGACTCGAGTTCTTCATACCTATTGCATGGTTTCTAAGCTGATGGCTGGCAGGCTAAATGTAAAATGATCCACCCCCATCTTCCTGGAAAAAAAACCAAAACAAACCAACACCCCAACCCCAACACATGGAAACACATCAAAAATGTGTAGGGATGAGGGGCGGGGGGAATCCATGCTGAAAACAAAACAATCTTGTGCCAAATGAGTTGTCATGGCTTTACTATAACATTCCCACAAAGAGGAACAGAATTTTCTTTATTGTGAAATCTTCGTTGTGAGTCTTGCTGCTCCTGGGAAAAGTCATATGTCAGAATAGAACAGTGTTTCCAAATATGACTAGTCTGAGCAGATAAACAATGAATGTCAACACAGCATTCAAGGAAGTCTCTATCTGTGGTTAAATCCTGTTCTGAGGGAGTTTATATTCCTATTCTGGTAGTACTACACGTAACAAATACCTATAGAGGTGACTGCCTTTGCACAGCAGACCATATTAATCTCCAATTAGAGTTCCTGGGGTCCCAGTTATGGCCAGTCAAATACCAGCTGTGTCTGAGAACATCCTGCAGCATTATCTGCTGAGGTCAAAACTATATTACATTTTCTCAAGATGCTGTGGTGCATAAGAATCAGACAAAATTAATACTGTTGTTCACTTAGGTTTTTTAACTGGCTAAAATTCTGATGAATTTTCAGGCTTAGTCTATTCTATCTCCCAGATTTGGGAGTGAGATCAGTCGTACTCCCAGTTTGGTTGTTCTGGGGCAGGGAGTAAGTAACAAAGATCAGAGGACCACAGGGAAGCAGAAGGAAAGAAAGATTCCAGTCCTGTGCCTTGTCTTATTACAAACACTGGGACCAAGTTCCTCTAGTCCTTCAACAGAGATGAAAACAAAATGCAGTTAGGAGGAGGTCCTTGAGAAATAAAACACCATTGCAACAATCCTGCTTCTAGGGCTGCTGCATACAATAGCTCTTTAATCAACCTGCCTAGAATTCTTAAAGAGCAGGTTTTCTACCTCAAGCCACCCTCTACTTCAGTCTTGTCTGCTTTGGCCACCAAATTGCTCTTGTGATATATGAACTTCCATTTCTTTGCAGCTGGGCAGCATTGCTTTATTAACAGAATGCATCCCTCTGCTGCCAATCTGTCTAAAACTTAGGGGTAAGAGCAATTGGGTCTCTCACTTGCTTCAGTTGTATTCAAATTTATATAGGCTGTGGCAGTAAAGACAAGAATTCTCACTTGTGATCAGCATTCAAAGCCTTCCCAAACCCAGATCCTCTCCTCTGCCTCCCAAAGTTTCTTGAATACAGACAACAAATGGACTTTTGATTCTCTGCAGGTTTTGCCAAAGTACCTTCCTTCCTTCAGGGCTGAGAAGTTACTCAGGAGGTACAGCATTTCAGAGACTTTCATTGAAACCTAGTTTTTACTTGGAGAGCAGTGAAGAAAGGCTGGCTTTTAGTTTCACTACACCTCAACTCCCTAACTGCAAGCCAGAGATGCTACAGGGCATCCAGATCCCACACCCTTAGCACATGTATTCTGGACAGCAACTTTCTTTTGTGGTCCTACAACATAGCAGAAGGTTGAATCCAAGAGAACACATTAAATCATGCTGTCCTTGTTGTCAGGGGAGAACTGAAAGGAGTTTGGCTACTGCATGGGTTTTGCTTTCTGTAACAGTATTAAACACAAAGAAGCCCAGGAGCTTGGCAGTCTATTCCACCATGTAAGTCCACGTCTTTCTGAATTACCATAAAGTTCACTTGAGGTGAAAATCCTTCATGGAAATTTGGCTTCTGAAATACCTTCCAGCCAGTACCTCAAATCCTTTTTTCATCATTATTCACCATAGGTGTAGAAAAAAAATAGGGTACCACTAGCCTTTGAGAACTGCATACAAATTTCAGGGGACTGATACTGAGACCAATGGGATATATATATATATACTGCATGAAAAATATCTTTTATTGCTCAGGAAGCCACAGTGACTTCCATGTTGGTGCCAACATCCCAGGACTTCAGTTGTATCTCTCTTAGTGCATCAGGTAAGCCACAGGCTGTTAACCAAGAGTTATTAAGTGCCAACGCTAGTCTAGTTTAACAACTTAATGTGCTTTAGCCTAAAAGCCGATAGCTTCATTTAGCGAGTGAGCTCTTGCACAGCAGAGCACCCGCACTGTGTGATGCAGCAACCCAGCATCAACTGTACTGATAGCTGAGAGCAGCTAAACATCCGTCAGCAGCAAAGTCACACCCCTCGGGAGGCTGTGAGAGCCAGGATGAAGTCGGGGAGAAAGGCAGAAGTGATCAGGAACCTTCTGCAAAGCATCTAGATAGCCCATTCAACAGGTATGACTTACCCTCAGATGTTTAGCTGGCTAATCTATCTGTAGGTAAATAGAGGGAGACATTAAGAAAGGTTGTTGCAATTCCTAATCCTACACCTTATGAGTCAGTTCTATAGTAACCACGACAAACAGTGCCACTGTGCTTTGCAGCGCTTGCCTAGGCTTACAGAGGTAGACAAAAGGCAGTGACAGGTTTGTTTACTTTTACATTCACTCATTTTTGGCTTATTTGTAGCTGCAGTAACAAAGTTCAGGTATTCTTGGCTGTGCTGTTGTAATTTTCATGCCTTTTATGTGGATGTGTGGCACATAACTGCAATTCTCCAGCTGTTTCATTGCTCCATGTACATGACAATCTACCGTGTGAAGTCCATGAAAGAGAGAAGGCACACTCAAAGAAAGTAACAGCAGCTCCTGGTCTCAGCATTCGTGATGCCTTGTTCAGTGGTCAATATTCGTCTCAAAACAGGCTCAGTCCACTTGCCTGGACTATACAAGCAACCAGGGAACAGAGTCAGAAAAATACCCATAGTATATGTCATATATATGTATGTCTAGTGGAACAGTATATTGAATTTCTAGAGGTGGAGAAAGGGACTGTGTAGATCCTTCCTTCTATAAAACAGAACAGATTAAAAGAAAGGAAAAGTTTCCTATATTCTTCATCAACCCTTCCCTCACATGTTCACGATGCCAGCCCCTCTCTAAAATCCATAGCACCTACCTAGTCAGGTATTGCTCAGCCAGCCTCGGGGCACAAGAAAACTACCTACCCAATGATTCAGTCCAGGTCCCTTCAGAAGCCTGCACTCCAAATAAAACTAAGCTTTAAAAGAGATACATTATCCCCATAATGAACAAATTGATATTATAAGCACTCCCCCTTCAATTCTCTTCCTGGAATTAGTGTGCAAGTATTTCAGAAGATACTGTTTTCTTGCAGCTAAAAAGAATTGGAGATTCACCGTATTAGTGATTCTGCAAGTGTCTTTAGATGGGAGAATTAACTCCTACAGCAGGCAACATGATTGACTTGAATCACAGCACCACTACCTTTCAGGAGCTTGACAGACACTAATTTTGGAAAGGTGTTTTGCATGGAAGACTGGCATTCAGAGCACATGGAAGATCAAGTATGTGCGGGTGTTACTTAGCAACCTACAGAACAAGATTTTAAGAGTAGATAGAAAAATTACCAACTTGAAAGGATAAAGTTTGTTAATGTGTAGGAGCAGCAACTGTTCTTCAAAGCCTTCAGACTAAAACTCACTGCTTTATACAGACAGCCAGTCCTTGCCAAGCCCCTGCCTTAGAGCAGTCCTCTTGTCTCCTAGAACAATTCAGCATTTTCTTTGAGCTACCACTAGAAACTGTAAAGCCACACAATAGTGACATTTTTTTATCCTGCTAAGTTGGATTCTCAAGGTTTTCTACAATTTGGTTAACTGTTTTTATGAGTAGCTTGCTAGCCACAGACAGGATAGATTCAGAAATTGCAGGGCTCTCCAGTGCCAAGGACCACTTAAGCTCAACACCTCTTTAGTGGAGCTTTGTTTTGCAAACACCCACAACCAAGGTCTCGTTTTTTCGGTTTATTGTACAAACCAACACATCCCAGTACAAACAACCCCACTGCAGACAGGCCCTACAGATGCTGCAGCACTGCATATAAACACTTCTATGCTACAGGATTTGTGCTAGAACCCTCTGGCAAAGGCCTGCAGAGATCCAATACAGGATCCAGGACTGTTCATCTTGCCTGAAATACCACTGTGGGAGACCAGTTTTCACTGTTAACTCAGGGGGATATTTACGGAGTAAAAATGCACAAGCACACCAACATCATTCAAGTCAGACACCAAAGCACATTGTTAAGAGGGCACTTCTGGTGAGGAGTCCCAGGTGTGTTTATGTCTTTAGAAGATGCTTGCTTACACTGAGGAAAAGAAAATGTGCCTGCTGGAAGGTCTCCAAAAGTCTGCTCTAAAACCCTCAACACCTTCTCTCTGCCCTGACCTTCCACAGGTAACTCCTTTGTGCTGAGCAGAGCTGGTAGAACAGCGACAGCCTTCATTGACCAAACAGTCCCCAAAAGCATTTGCTCACAAGACAAGCTGCTCAGTTATTCAGGACAGCAAAAGAAGTCCAACATTACAGGTTTCCACAGTTTAATTATAAGCCACCTACCTAATGGATGGAGCTCTCCTATAAGGAATGGCTGTTCACACTTTTGGGCAATTACAGCAAACCATTTATTATTCTGTTCTACAAAAAGCATGTTTTTGATTTTTGGTGTCCCTGCCTCTGCCTCAGGTTTTATATCAGTTATTGTAATTTCAGAAACTTAATGGCTGCTTGGTTCTTTGGGGTAGGTTTTTAAAGAAACATACAGAACATACTTGTCACTACCATGTACTGCTACAGCAAGACATGCTGCAAGTACATGAAGGTCAGGGTAAATGTATCCTGTCTGTTCTTTCAATCTTGATTTGCATAGAAAGAATAAACATAGCCAAGAAAATAACGCTTAAAGGCTACAGAAGTATTTGTTACAGAATAGAGAAATAGTAGGCAGCAAGGCTTTCCCAGTAGCTATCTGGAGCCAGAAAGTAAAAATATTGTTCTTCCTGCTATTAAGATTTAAATAGATATTCAAGTCAATTCTAAAAGCAAGTCATGAGATGGGAAGAGATATCAGTGTGGGAAGATATTACATAAACTGAGATGCAACTGAAAATACAAAGTTAAGAAAGTGCTGTGATCCTCTTCAGTCTACTGGGCCAAACAGATCCAACTGTCAGTACTGTCTTAGTACTCATTATTTGCTTGAGCAGGAAAGAGGGGACATTGCAGGGGGAATTAAGTCTGAATGCCAAACTCCAAGCATTTCAGAGAAGGGATATAGCTGACATTTTCAGCAGTTGCGTTCTTACCATTTACTACCTTGAATAGAATGGCCTGGGTTGGAAGGGACCTTAAAGATCACCCAGTTCTAAACCCCCTGCGATGGGCAGGGACACCTTCCACTAGATCAGATTGCTCAGAGCCTCATTCAACCTGAACACTTCTAGGGATGGGGCATCCACAACTTCTCTGGGCAGCCTGTTGCAGTGTCTCACCACCCCCACAGTGAACAGAGGGTGCTGTGATGAGAGACAGCTCTGGCCAGGCAAGAACCTTGGTCTCACTTTCCGATAAACAGCACACACCCTAGTCAGTTCTTACACTTGTGAGCATCATGAAAATGTGGCCATGGTTACTGCTGGAAGTGGAAACATAAAAAAGCCCCCTCAAACCCAAACAAAACACACACACACACAAAACTCCCCCAAAAACTAGACCCTGAAAGCCTCACTAAGGTTGAACACATGGAAAATGTTATGTCACAGGATCCAGTTTCTTCCATTGAAGGTGAAGGAGAACTTCAGGCAGCTTTTAGCAGCAGCTTAATCAGGGGTAGTAAAGGCACCCTCAGCAGGGAAGAGGATGGAATAGTCATACCTTTATGCCAGTCTCACTGAAATCCATACACAGAAGAGAAGGAACAAAGAATTTAAAAAATAAATATCACAATAGGAGGAGTAACCACTCTTCTGTTGGCTATGCTAGACACTGAAAACAAAGCAAGAATCCTGGAATAAGGTAATACAGGAAAGCATGTGGGGTTTTTCTCCCCGCCCCCCCCTTTTTTTTTTCTGAAAGGTGTCTGTATACAAAAGCAAGTACCATGACAGAAAAATAAGAGGAACCAGAAGTACCTGCCCACAAAGGGGATTTCAACATCCTAAGTTTAACTGAAACAGTGGGGAAGCGAAACTGAATAGGAGAGGGACTTGATGCTAAACATTAGCTTGATCTGTTTTTCAATTGCTTTATGGTGTTTGCTGTACACACACTTGGGGCAGACCTACCTTATTCTGACCTGAGTCCTTAAGAGTCGAGTAGAACAACTATAAACAGAGAAACAAAGTAATGCTATAAAAACTGCTGATATTTTAATACTGTTGAAGCTAAATGAGCCACAAAAACATTGCAGAGAGTAAAGTATTACCATTTATAGGAACATTGTGCATATGTTGGTCAAGACCCAGGAGGCTATATGGAATGAAACATCAGTAACAGCACTGAGCAAGTGCCAGTTAATTTAAGAAAAAGACTCAGCTATATCAAAGTCCTTACCAGTTCTGCAAAGTCAGAGACGCAGATACCAACAGACTGGCACCAAGGAAAACAACATCGAGCAAAAGATAAATACTTGCTCAGCCTTAACAAGCAGCTTTCAAAGCTATCTAGACAAACCACAGTTATGTCAGTGGGGAATGATTATTTGCGCCAACTATTGGCTGTGAGCAATTGTCTGTACGTTTTTACTTAATGCAGAAACACGTTAGTGAATGTGTATTTTTTGAGCAGTCAGGTTGACGCAAGTATTGAGGGGCTGTCTACACCAGACATGGCAATGAACAATAAAAGCTTTATGGTCCCTAGGTCCTAAAAGACTTGGTGCAAACCAATTTTGATGCAGTAAACAAGAAAAGACACACAGTTCTTTGCATGAGAAGTTTTATTTGATTTAACAAAATACACAGTTTTTAACAGTAGCACTCACTTAGGAGCCCTTCTGCCTCCTGAGTATTGCCCTTCCAGAGGAAGGGTTCTGGAAGCCTGCTGATCTAAACCCACTCATGGATAGTCCACACAGACAAGCTTTGCCAAATTATACGTTCCTTCACTCTGAGTGGCCATCACAACTCTCCTGATTTCCATGGTGAAAGTGCCAGTGCCGTGGAGCTCACCAGTGAAGGGTTAATAGTGTATAGACATGTGCTGTACAAGCTTCCCCATTTCCTAACTGTGACTGCAGACCAGGTCTCAAAGGACAGCAGTCCCCTGCTATTCCAAGCCTAATGTTCTCAAACTGAAACTGCCCTTTTTTTGTCACTGTGTGGCTGGATATGGAGCACAAGTGAAGCACAGTAGGCTTGGTGGCACCGAATGAACAAGAGACCCAGCTGGTATCAGCACTCAAGACATTATCGTATTCCTCCCTAATTATTTCTAGGCACTTTCTTGTATAGAAGTCATGTTGTACACAGCACACTTAGAAAAAAGTCAGGCCTATAAATAGCTCTCCGCTGCTCCATTCTCCAAAAAGAATTCCATAACAATACAGCACACACATATATAGTTTTCCATCTGAAGCCCCATTATGGAAGCAAACTAATGGTTACACAGGCAGCAGGAACTGGTTTCTGCCTGACATCTACTCATGCTCAGATATCCAAACACTTCAATCCCTTGAAGTTTTACCTTCTTAAGTAATTTCAGATCTACCCTTTCTCCAAGCTCTAGTTGACACTGGCTGGATCCCTTTTGTGAGAACAGAGGGGGAGGCAGCAACTGGACATCAATTGCATTGTCTTCCTCAGAGAGAAAGTAACTTTAAAAAAAAAAATCTAAAAAAAATGGTGTAGATAACCCTCCACTTTGTATTTCCAGGCAGCTGGAAACCCAGCAGACAATGTAGCTGTTGCTTAACAAACACAGAAATCTACATTGTATGCCAGGTTCATGCCCCAAACCTGGACTGTCTTCACACACAACTGACAAAAACCAGCTGTGCACATCACCGTTCACAGTACGTCTCCTCCCCTAATGCCCAGTGGTCACGAGATCAGCCAAGGTGGTTTCAGCACCCTTCCTTTGCAGAAGAGGTTAGAGACTCTTCATTGAAAAAAAGTGAAGTCCAACTATCTTCTTAGCTCAAATTTGCAAATATTCTCCTAGTTTTGACTGCTACAAACCCCGATACTAGGCTACAGAAAAGACTGTTGCTTTCCAGTACACAACATCCAGGTATTTACCACTGTGAAGTAGATCCAAGAGATATCCATTCCTTTATTTGGGGGCCACACCTCAGGCGTTAACTTGTTCAAACTGTGAACTTGTTCTGCACCCAGGAGAGAAGACAAATCCAACAAAAAGTCTAGATAGAAGATATGAGATGCCATCAGAGACCCAGTAGCCAGATGTAGCTGCTGATTGTAAAGACAGAATCTACACTGACTACTGAGCGACTGATTGACAGCTACAGGTTCTGGGTTGACTGATCCACAGCATTAATCCAAAACGACCTGCAGAAACAATTAGGGGGAAAAAAAAATAATCAGTATATGAAAGAGTTCCGTAGATTAGCCTTCATAAAAGAAAGAATTTTCCACAGTTGGTATTACACAGACTTCTAGACAGTAAACAAAAAAAGCATGTTGCCAGAACAGTCACCTCAGGTATGCAGTCATTAGCTTTTATAATTAACACGTGTTCCTACGTATTTATTCTGAAATAACCTGTTTCATCCCCATGTGTTAGTAGAGACCTGTTCTCAAAAAGCAAATAAGGAACCACTCACAAATGTGAAGTAGCATAATATCAGAACGAAAGTCACCTTAAATTTCTCCTAAATCCTCCAACAATATTGTACAAAAAGACATGAAAAAAAGCACCATGAATTATGCAAAACCAGGCTATTTTTAGTCTGTCATAAAGGGCATTCAGTAAATAAAAGTAAATTTACAGACATAGAAGTAAATCCTGAAATGGGGAAACACATCCCATGTTGCAGTGAGGAAAAAAAAGGTGTAAGTCCTACATAATTTAGCAGAGAGGACAGAAGATGCTTAGATTTCACTCCTATTAGAAATCAGTAGAGCATTTCAAGTCTTCACATAAAAACTCCCATTCACGGTGATTTGAAATTCTTTCATCTCTGCTGTCAAATTAAGAAACCCCAACTCCTCTCTACCAGCTCAGGAACTGCCACAGTATAGTGCAGCACATCTGAGAAAAGTCCCAGTGGATACATGCCTAGCCTGGCCTTCCAGTGGTGGCTGAAATGTACTCTAGGTAACTCTCCTTGAAGCCTATGAGTGTTAAGATTTCACATTGCAAGAAATAAATCAGTATTGGCAAAAAAAAAAAAAAAAAAAAGTCCATCAAGTTAGAACTGCTCACTAAGCACTTCAAGTATTTGTTAAAATAAAACATTTATCTGGGAACTGGCAAGACTTTCACCTACCAGCCAGATAAGTGTTTTTTCCAGCTGTTTTGGGGGTTTTTTTGTTTTTAAACACAGAACCATAACTAAAAACATCCTCTGATGTATCTTTAATAATTTAATTTTTTAGAGCACTTTTACCACCAATGTTTGATCAGATTATAATAATATCAGTGACTGATATGTGACTCCAGACTGGTCTATTGGAAAGGAAATAACCAACCCAGCTTGCTATCAAATACTTCTGGAAAAGAGTGGTAGCTGTTATGCCCCCATTGTAACAGAAGCCCTGCTGAACCTTTCCACAATACAGTTTCCCAAACAGCATTTAGTAAGCATGAATCAACAGTATTCAATCCCTATGCAGTATTTATGTCACCTCTCGAACTTGCACAACTGAGAGGTTTGCCAGGAACAGGGACAGACACCAAGGTACGAGTGGGAATCAAATATGGACAGTTCTTTACTGGAGCTCTCACCCTCAGTGACTTGCACTATTCATTTACTGCAACCTGTCCACTTCTCCCTATTCTTGGAGGCAATGATTTCACCCTTCCCCAGCTTCAGTCCTCCTCAAGACAAGCCAGCATAACCATCTGCAGTATTGCCATCATGCTACAGCCTAGGGCTAAGCCATTCCCAACCTCAGAGCAAGTAACACTCCCAGCTTCCCTTTCAGCCAGGACCTAGCAGTGTGCAGGAGGCAAGAGTCAGCCCACAAAGCAAGACAGAGCTTTTACACCACAGGCACTTCTGGCTTGGGGCCACTCAGAGGAAATATCTCCCCCTCTATGCTCAGTCAAACTGGTTCTGGAATAAGCCAGAGGAAGCACAGTCACTGCATCTTCAAGGAGGCCAAGAGGCTCAGACACCAGCTCTACAAGACTTTGGAGGTACAAATGTTATTTTTAAATTAGAATTTTTTATTTTAACGAAAATACTTTTGATTTACTACAAACTATTTAGTCACTTGCAAGTTTTAGCCAGACCCCCTGTGATTATAAGACAGGCAAGTGAGGTGAGGGGATGAGCAGAGCCTTGAACCACAGATCACTCTCTGTTTAGGGCAGGCAATGCTGAGAGGCAGTTGCTGAGCAGTGTTTTGTAACAGCCCCAGACTTCTGAACCATCCCCAGACTGCTGAGGTAGCAGGGTGTGCATGCACACCCAACTCCATCCCAGCCCAAACCAGGACAAGAGGAAAAGGTCCACCCCCCCAGATGACAAAAGGTTGGTCACTTCAGAGCTTTTGCAGGAAGGGAAAGGGAGGTTTGTGAACACCTCAGACGTAGGAGCTCTTTGCATGTATGTAACCTGAAGCCTTGAGCTGTACCATAATTCTGGGCCATGGATGTTCAGATGCAATCAAGCAAGAGCCTGGGTTTGATATTTGTGTAGAGAGGAGTCTCACTCCTTCATGAAAGCAAGAAATATCAAGTTACTGAGAATAAACCACCATCTGTCGTCTACAAAACCAACAGTTAAAGCTTTTGACACTGGTGAACTGTACTAATATAAAAGCTTATTGCCAAAAAATCAAGAGGCAACTGAGCCTATGATCATATCATGTAAAAATTAGAAAAAACCTACTGGATGTGTGCTGTGCATCCAGATACACAGGCAGGTGACCAGAACACTTGTGAATCACCTCCTGACTCACTCCTACCTTTACTTGCTTATGTTTAACATGATTGAATGATGTTTACATAAATGAATCAAGGCAAGAAACGTAACAGATACATATGCTACCATACTCTTTTCTGGCTTGAATTAAGCAAGTAACTCTTAAAATCAAGGGTCTAGTGGTTGAATTGATAGGAAAGGGAGCAAATAGGTTCTCAAATAGCTCTGCTGTGAGAGCCACATCATGGGCTAATATATTCTAAGGATAGGGATGGCACTGACAAGCATTAAAATCTGTAATGAAAGTGGGGGGAAAGCTATTCAGTATGAATACCAATGCAGGTGGGAAAAGAAGAAGGGAAATACCAATTACTTGGGTTTGAACTTCAGTTCTTCCCATGAAATCACTGAATGTGGTTAATTTTTTTGTCCTGGACAGTACTCCACAGGTGTCAAGTGAAATGAACACAAATAAATCTCTGTCATTTTACTAATTTGCTTAGAATTCATAGTGTGATATTTATAAGTGGGGAAGCTGGATGCTTTTAATAAAAAAAAGAAATATTAAAAAAGTCATTACCTGGATGTTGGCTTCAGTAACTTTGCAAACAAAAGCAAGCCAGCATATCTGCTAGTTCAGAGCTGACAGTTTCACTGAGATTTAATAAAGCCATCAACAGGGACAGCCAAAACACATAATTTAGTACACTGGAACTTCAGTTAAGAAATATTTCTCCATGCTTAATGCACAATACAATGGAATTTCAGCATTTACCAAGCATGCCAAGAACTTCTAATTACCTAATATGAACTGAGGCAAAAAGCCATTATGTCTTAAGTTCTGAATTCAGTAAAACAGATCAGTGCATTGTTTCAAGCGAGTAGGCACACTGTTTATAAAGGAAATGCACGATCATGGAGTTCAGCTGTGCATTGCAATGCACACAACTTAAGGAAATGGGAAAGTTAATCAAGACAGCAACTTTTTATTTTTTAAAAGCCCACAGTAATGATACAGAAGGTGAAACCAACAATAAATACAGGTGCCCGACTAAACCACATTCTCACACACGTGAATTCCCCTGCAGTTACATAATTACAGCAGAGCCAGGGTATCTCTGCAGCAAAGCATGTTTTCAGTGATCCCAGCTCCTGCATACCTCAGACCCTGTGACTGTAGTGGTCAAACCCATTCAGACCAGCTGATGGTCACTTGACTCCCCGCACTATTTATACATTGCTCTATTAAGTGAACCTTCTGATTGGGCTGAATAGATTTATGAAAATCCTGCCCAAGACATTTTTTAAATTGCTTTGACAGAGAACACCAGTACGGGCAAGCCTAGGGAGGTATAGAGTTGGCACAGCCTTCTAAAACAACTTCCTACAGGCAAAACCACTTGCATTCTCAAAGGCAAACTAACTAGCTTGTTTTTAAAATTTAATTGCTGATAAATGTAAACACAGTTACCTTTAACCAGGACCTATTTTTGTGTTGACTTCACAGACATGATCTTTGAAGGATTTGATGCAAGCAGATAAGAAACTGGCTTAGTCGCAGAAATCTGTAAAGGATGCTGTAAATAATTACTTATTCAAGCATGCAAAACCCCACTAAAGCAAGCTATAGATCAATTCAAAATAAGTTTTACAGGTATAAATGAAATAGGTTTCATACAGAGTTAAGCAAACTGTTCAATGAACTTGATGACATAACAGTAACTGAGCCTACAACTTTAAGAGTGGCACAAAACTTCCACAGAAGGGCATAAGCACGAGTTAAAGTTACTAATCTAGAGGCTTCTTATGCTAAGAAGCAATGAACCAAGTTTCTGTAGTACCTGCATTAGGACCACACTGTTCTGCAAGTGAGTAACGTTCAGCTGTCAGCTATTGTTAGTATGTGCTCATACCCCAGTGTATTGTAACTGTCCCCTGGATGGTAATATGAGAAAATGAATTAACTTATTCATCAAATCACAGTTTTATGAGCAGTCAGGTAATTTTATATATAGACAGCAAACAGTGCCAGTGAAGTTTCTGTTTAGGCCCACAGTGTTAAACACCTTGCCAGAGGATTCCAGCCCATTTTTTTTACAAGACATATGGAAGGTAGTGTGTTTCTAAGCATGAGGCAGGGTTACAGTGCAGGAGACTGCCAAGGCACAAAAGAGGTAGGAAGGGAAAGTGAAAAAACACTTTCCCCCTACAGCCTCTGTGCCCTGGATTTCCTTCTTTACCCTGGAGCTCAGCAGGGCTGAGTCACAGCCCCTGTGCCAGTGCAGTAGGTTTGCCAGACTCACTGCACATGGGCATGACGGGCACACATCAGGGTATGGAACATACACAGAACAGACCCACCCAGCCATTTAATCTAAGCCATTTAGTCGCTGCTCCCAGCATATCAATATTGTTGTAGTAGAGATACTAAGAACTCAACAACTGTCAAAGGATTATTTTATCAATTCCTCAGCTAGCTTAATTCTCTCTTTCTAAACAGCACACGTGCACCTTGTGACAGCACACCCCCAGCATGCCAAACACTAGCAATTTGACTAGCAATGCAGATGAAACATGGCTAGAAACTAAGTAGGTTAATCACAAAATACTGTATATTTGTTACAGATATGATTCAGCTGAGGTTAAGACTAAATGCTACTAAATTCTGATTGTGGCTGAAGTTACTCAAACAAGCCTCTCTCAATACCCCTACAGCACATAATCTTTGGTGGCTGGACTCTGAAAGCCCTGCTATGTCCTTACCTTGCAATTCTATTCAAGCTACCCTGCAGTTCAAGCTCCTATAGTACCCAGTCTGTGTGGAAAACAGGGGCCCTCATCTTTCATAACACTGTTATTTATTCATGCTGGATACTTATGTGCAGAAAATACCAGGGAAAGAAAATATCAACACGAAATGGCAACCATCTAGTAAATAAGTGACAGCATACCAGGGATGAGGCAATTTTGATCCAGAAGTCAGGTAACAAGCTGAGTGGCAACAATTCCTAAGACTAATTCCCAGCACTGATGGTGTGATCCTTCTGTAAACTTCTCAAGGACCTACTTTAAAGATAATTACTCTTGTAAGTGCTGTTAGTACTTACTTCAGAGGAGAACAGCATTCATGTTACTTGAACTTTGCAAAATAAGGCACTTGATTAGCCAATTATGGAGATGATGTTACAAAGCCACCTGGTCCTGTATCACACCCTAATATGCAATAGGAGGGTGGTGAATATAAATTAGTTTACTGTCCTGTTTCCCACCATCTCCTCCTACTTGCCTTCCTCTGAAGTGAACTCAGCTGGGGCAGGTAAACACACCCTCCCCCCTTTCAGCCAAGTGCAATATGAAGCTTAATACATTTATGCTGAAGACTTCATGTTTCTGACCCCCTTACTGTTCTAGAGGGAAAGAATCTCTGGCCCCCAAGCATAACCTGAGTAAGCTGTGGAAAGAAGATACAATAGCTACCTAGTTTTAAACCAATTATTTGTAAGCCTGTAAGTCTGGACTATACGCAGGGTTTGGACATTGTTTTGTCTTGTGAATCAAAGGTACTTGCTTTGTCCCCCCAAGACATCTTCCTTCCTGTGGTACAGGACTGATCCATCCCAACAAAACAGAATGAGTCCACCCAAGGTGTCACACCTGTTATACAGCACCAAGCTTTACTCTGGAAACACAAGGGACAAGTTACACATGTGTAAGGAAGTCCGAGTGTTACATTATCCACCTGTAAATTAAGAAAATGCAGGGTCTACAAGCTTCAACAAAAACATACATATAGCTTTAAAGTGGACATAGAAAAAAAAAATCATTAGGAGAACACTAAAGCCTCCAGAAGCCTGAAAACTGAGTAACACCCAGACTACAGATCAGAAAATTGGAAATTAAACCAGAATTGGTATTTTGGGTAAGTGTTCTCCAAATTCCTTAGAAGATGAAGCTTCTTAGAGCAACAAAAACCAGGGCTCCCAAATCTTTAAGTGTTAAGAAATCTTTGCAAGAGACATCTGAAAGCCAGGGACACATGTTATCTTGCCTGAAGATTATCACATGACAACAGCATGCTACTGTGCCACAGAGACCTAAATGTGTATGTTTATCCCACAGCTCACATGACTTTGCTTCCTTTAGACCATAAATGGTGAAGAGGAATATGTCCAGCAGAAGAGCAACAGGTACAATGTACTAAGAAGCTTCCCAAAATAAACATCTATTCTACAGAACCGGGGTAATATTTACTGATATTAAATCTGCATGAAGTAATAGACACCAGCAAGTCACACGCAGGTTACAAACACCAATTCACACAGCTCTAGATAGGCAATATTCTATATTTAACTGAAGAGAAAGCAGAAACAGTGATGTGTAAGGACAGTGGCATCAATGCTTTTAAAGTTACTAAACTTCTTATTCCGAATTGGTACTCCCAGGCAGAGTGTGGAAGAAGTCACACAGATCTAGATTTACAGGTCAACCAGCAGACAAGTTTTAAAATATACAGAGAATTGGGGATCCCTAGGGAAACTAGATTCTTTCTTACTGAAACAACCATTAAACGAAGATCCCCTGCTTCCCCCCCCCATAAACAGACACATACACACTCTTGCACTGGAGTATTTAGGTAAACATGGACAAACAAGTGCGTTGGTGGGGGAGACATGCCTGTCAGTACTACTTTACCTTCTTTAAGCATTTAAGCAGAAAGACCTGCTTGGATATGGGACTACATGGGCCACCAGCTGAGTTGTGTAATAAGGTTATTAACATTTGAGTGACACATGTAAGTCAAAGCCAGACCGCCCTCTCATGCTTGACATCTTACAGATAATTAAGAGGGAGGTAAAACAAGTGGTTGCATCCATCAGTGCAAAAGCACTTTGTGTGTACTGAGTGCTAATCAGTAAACTTGTAGAAAATGTCACAATAACTATGCTAAAAAGACACAGTAGTCTGGAGTATGTCTTAAGAGATGCTGACAGTACTACTACTGCTGATAAATTAAAGGCTACTTGTTACATACAAAGATGACTTTGGTGTGGTTTAGCAACCTAATACTAGAAGAGGGAGATAAATGGGATTCTGAAAAAAAGCCATAAAACCACAAACTTAATAGGTCAAAAAGTGTACATGACCACACTGTAGTATGAGGATTTAACTTTTACTTAATCCTTTTCTCAAATAGGGAAATACAGAACCTGGAAGAGAAGAATGAGTTTGTGGAAATATTTTGTGCAAGGATGTAACTCTCATGAAACAGAATACAGGAGGCAACAACTGGAGAAGCATCTTCTCTCACAGTAGATACAACCTCCAGACTGTTTTATCCACTCAGAATCTTGCCAAGAGTATCTTTTAGTTTTTCCATAACATGAACTGTTTTTAGACCATCTCCAAGAAAAATACAAAAGTCAGCCAAGGACTGTTGTTGGGTAAAATGCAACTGGAAAGAACTGAAAAGTAACTTACTCAAGTATCCAATTCATTGGGATACCTCAAGAATCTCGGGAATATTCAAAAATATATCCAGGACAAACAGGAAGCAATACTGTCCTTCACCAAGATGACCTTAGAAAGAAGGCAAATTTATTCAGAGCAGGCAATGACTATGACGACAGGAATTCACAATACTGAGAAAGAATAAGGTCTAGCATACCAGTGGGTTTGAAAAAAAAGACTCTTGAAGGGAACCCCAAGTAGTACAGAATATCAGTAATACTTAATCTTGCATGAATTGCAAATAGGTTCAGGCTATGACAGAACAGCAGAACTACAGCAATGACAAGGTGGTCTCAGTTTTTGAACTGTACATTAAACAATATCTGCTACCAAAGTTTTGAGATTAACACCCCACTGCTACAGCGTGTGGTGGTGGATAGCAATTAAACTTGTTCTGCAATTTGAGAAGGTCTCTTAGTTATGAACAAGTTATGTTATAAGAACAGATCTTAACTGGAACTTCTCCTGAGGACTTCCAACCTGGTCCAAATCAGCCACTACTTCAGTGAAGTGCCCGTGGTACACACAGAAAGGAATGCAGCTTCCAAGTGAAGAACTGCACTGAGAAACCATTATTCCTGGTTCCTAACACATACTTAAAAACCCAACTCAAACCAGACTGTGACCACAGGCTGTGTTTTAGAAACACAGAGGCTATACCTGCCCTGTGTCATCCAGTTTGATTTACTGCAATGCCCACTCACTAGTCATTGTTAAATTCAGCTGCTTAACAGGACACCTATCTTAAATGCATTACCTAGTCCTACTTCTAAAAATATCATGCAGAGCAGGAATAAGTCCTGGGTATTCCTCTAGGAAGTTTTATGAGTTCTGTGGATTGTTTGCTTTTTTATTCCAAGTAATTTTAAGCTATTCTAGTCCTGCACCAGCCACAGTACACTAGAGTAAACAAGAAAGCCTTTTTGTATCAGCCTTACTCCAACTCAACACCTTTCTGCCCAAAGGGCCTTTTCATTATCAGAGATGCAGTGTAAAAGGATGATGGCAGAGTATACTCTACAGGTAGAGTTTTAAAGACCAAACATCCAAGCAGAACAATGGGAATGAGCAACCAAACCAAAAATGTATGGTACATCTGAACACTAAGCATTTCAAAAGCAAAAAACTCAAAACCAACTGAAGTGTGAATTAATACACAGGATACAGACCATTTCATGTGTGTGTTTGCATCAATATTGTGAATGAAGACTGCACTTCAGCATGGAGATTTTTTCCAGATGATGTGATCTCCATCCCTCTCTACAGCTGCAAGACACATTGATGTAGTATGCCGACACACATTTTGTTGGTTTAAAGAAATACATCAGTAGCAATCTCTGCAGCAAGCACAGAAGGTTAAGTGGCAAAGAGTTCTAAATTCATGCACAGCAGTAAATCTAAAAACAAGGTTACCTGGACAAGGAAAGTAATATTCACTGCAAAATTCTGTACAATAGTCAGGAGCATGTCAGATCCATTACTGCAATTAAATTTGATCTTTGAAGCAAAGCCTTTGGAACTAGATTCCTATTACAGGTCAAGATGACATTAAGAGAACTTAAATGTGGCCATATTAAATTCATATCTCACACTGCATACTTTCATTAATATCAGATGAAAAGAAGGACAAGGAAATACTGTCTTTGTAGCATAACATGTTTCAAATTTGAAGTGTTTTTAAAGCATATTTTAAAAATATCAGGTAGATTTGTAGTGATAAATCATTTGGTGAAGTCTAGTTATAGCTGATATTTTGTAATGCACAGCAGTAACATAGGAACTACTATCAAATAGCCAGTCTCATTCATCCTCACTCTTTTCTGAAGATGAGGGAGAAAATCCCAAGCAAAAATATGTGATGGATACTTGTGATAGGCAGCAAGGGTTAGGCAGACAGGCCTTCCTGACTATCCATTCCATGTCTGTTAATGGCATGATCAGCTTCAGAGTAAGTCTTAATCCTTTTTATCTGTCAGCCCATATCAGATTCCCAAATACTGCTGTGAACATGTGAAGAAATACAAGAAACAATTCCTTTTTCCTATCAAAAGTTGTAAGAAAGGCTGAATACCTTACTAATAAAGCAGAGTCCCTCATTTACAAGCTTTAGAGTTATGGGTAACAGTTTTCCCTCTCTAATCGTTTGCTACCTGCAAATGCACAGACTTTCAGATAAGGGACCTGGGAGTTCTATGTTCCAACACATGTTCAAAGCATTTTCCCATCATCTGGTAGCAGCTTTTTCTTCCAAATGAAGTGTATGTTGCCATTTGGAGGCTTGCTTCCCCATCCCACTGCAGTAGCCTTCTAAAGGCTCCCAGGGGAAACATCTCCCTTTTGTTGGCAGAAAGTCTCACACACCATCACTGGGTAACGGGTGGGGAAATCCAGTGCACTGTAAGAACACAAACTTCAGCACGACGTAACAATTAGACGGCAGAGCTGCACATATCCATAAAGTAGAAGTAGTGTATTAAAAACAGTCATTATGGAGATAATACCATTCAGAGCTCAGATCCTGGGGTACATAATCACAAGTAGTATATGCAAAAAAAAGAAAATCCATGATATAAAGCAAGAGGGCTATGGTAAAGTTGTTTAAAAATAAGTAATTCTATATAAACAGATTCAGAACACGAGACAAACATTTTCAGTGAAAGTAATCCATCTGATATCTTAAAAGAGACTCTTAGTAACTGATGCCTTCAAGAGAACTTTCTCAGCTAAACCTATATATTAAACCCCAGGAGGTGCAGTACAAGTGTTTTTTTTACTACATTTTGCCACAAGAATTGGGAAATAACACAACAGGTTCTAATGGGTTTAACTGCTTTCAGTACTAAACTGTGATGAACTACTAAACACGGCCTAAAATTTGTCAAAAGTTGTTCCTAACTACATATCTGGCTGACTACCACCAGTGGAGCAGTGATCAGTCATACAGAGACACACTATTGGAAATTCTCCTGAAAAATAACTGGGCACTTAATCTAAAGAGCAAGAAGTGCAAATTAGGAGGGAAGATGCAGATCAAAGCAAACAAACATTCCCCATCCAGCAGTGCCTGAGTTCTGTTAGTGGCAGGACAGAGGAGTGCAAAGGTCACTTTCACAGTTGATGTGGGTTTCCTTTAAGATGCCTGGAAAATGACTATGTTGACCACATCCACATTCTGAAATACTTTTTTGAGAACTCCTAACGAAGCTTCAGCCAAAGGAACAGGAACTGACTCATTTGTACAGTACCCATCCACAGCACAGTCACTCTCAGATGTGTGCCCGAGATGCACGTGGGCAGGGATAAAGCAGTCAAAGTTCACGTTGCACTGGAGAGACTTCAGTCTGGGATTTTGCATTAACACACCGGTGTTCTGCATTAAGGTGTGCTCACACACATCTTCATCACTGCAGCCTGCCACTCACTGTCAGTGTCAGCTCTACTGTTTCTGTTTCTGAACACAAATTTATGCACAGAGCTGAAGGCTGCAAGCTGAGCTCAAGACCATGAGCTGTCCACAGTATTTTACTATTTGCAACTCAAACTGGTCATGAACAAAGAGATGAACAAGCTGTCATGTTATTACAACCTTTGTGTAGAATAGTGGGGAAAAAAAAACAAACAAAAAACAAGTGTACCTTTTGAAATGGACTTGACTGTACATACCGTGTGTGAATCAGCTCACTCCTACTTACGTTTTACTGCAAGATAAGACAGTTCTGAAAGAAAAACTTGAAGGATCCAACAAATCCTTCCAATATTTCTAATTCACTTGTCAGTCTTCACTGCATGGGAAAATAGAATGTAGCGAAGGAAGCTCTGTACAGGACATGTATCCTACCAAGTATCACCTTGCGGTTGTTAGCTATGTATAGACTTGCAGAAAACAGGCATCCCATTTAAAAGTCAGTTTTCTACAAAATAGGTGTGCCACTAAGCCATTGTTTAAACTCACCGAAACTGCACTGAATCATTTCCCTGAATAGCATCACAATGAAGTGGGTGTGTTGTTTTTAAATCAAGGTGTCTGCTAAGCAAGTTCTTGTAACAATTTTTGATTATCAGCACATCCCAGAAGCATAAGACACGTCTCTGAAATTCCATAAAAATGGCACTTACAAGCATAAGATGCCAAAAAAGCAACTCTGCGCCAAACAAATTAGGGAAAGTAAAGGTTGGATTTCAGGAAGAAGACACCTTTGGTCTGACTAGACCTTGGTCAGACCTGTGCGGCTCAGGATATCCATTAGAACCTTAGCTGCTCCTATCTCACTGAGCTACTCAATGTCACCCTTTAAAAACAAGTTAACCTGACAACCCAGGAATAGTTTTCCCCATGGTTTTGGCTCTCCAGGTTGCCACGAAGTAGCATTTTTGTCCACAACCATGCAAATGTTTTGTCTGGGTGTTTTTCTCCCTCCTTTCCCCCCCACCCCTCTAAAGGAGTATTTGACTAAGCTTCCCTGCCCATATCTAGACACCTTTTAATTGATGTGTACTTTTGTGGTATTGAATTGCATACTGCTCCTCCACCACAGAATTACAGGTTCTTAACCTCAGCCAAGAAATTAGAAAGTTCCAGTAGGCCAATTTATCAGGCAGCAAAAGTATGTTGGAAGTGCTCAGACCAAACAGGTTGTAATCTCTGAAGTTACACATTATCGAGGGGTGTTCTGGCTACAACACGCACATTTTCAGGCAGAAATTCTTGGGGAAATACAGCACTCAGCTTGCCAATATAGCCTTCTCCCCCCCCCTCCTCTCCCTGCCAGATCAGATAATCAAGCAGATGTTTTATTCTTTGCCTAACAGAAGAGCAAGACATGCCATGGTACTTCCTTCTTAAGAGGCAATTAGAGATTTCTAATTCAAATATATTGCCACCTTCTGTACTCATTTTGTAGTATATGATCCACATATCTTTTCAGGGGAGCTTCTATTATATAACAGTGCTACTAAAGCACAATTTCCAAGAAAGAGACACACAGACAGGATAACAGTCACAAGAGCTTCTCTTTTGTGGTGTAAGAAACAAGGAGTACATTTCAATTTTTCTTACATAAAGGTTTCTCCTACCTTGCTGCTGTTACTAACGTACTTAGCAGAAGGCAAGACTGACTTTCACATTCAGGAGTGAACCATCCCTCCCCATCATTCAGCTTACTGAAAATGGCTGAACAAAATCAGCAAGGCATTTGCAACCTGGAGTATCCTCCTGACACCAGGGTACTTTCACCCAGATTGTGAATGGATTTCAGAGTCTCAGAGGTTCACTCTTCTACAGCCATAAACCAGCTGGGAGAAAACACTTTGATTTTCTGAATGTGAAGTGAGATTTTTGCCTTCTCCAGCTGCTATATATTTAGGAGGCTTTAAGTGAGACCTGTCTGATATTCCTCAACTAATGGTTTCCAAGCAGTTCCACAAAGGCAGGCCATCACCCAGGCAAAACAGTGCCACTATTAAGAGACAAGCTCACACATCTTTGACAAGGGGGAGCATTTTTACATTTTATAGGTGAAGATTGAGAGCTTGAGTATCATCAGTCATTTCAACTTCTCAGACATCTGAGCATCACGAAGCAGAGCCAGATGCCTGTAGCTGACAACAGAGGAGGAGACTACCCCACTACCAGCATTCAAGTGAACAATTCCTTTACAAGACACATAAATCAAAAGACAGCTTCCACCAAAAACTGCCTACACCAGGCAGCAGAGTGGAAACCAACCAGCCACTGAACTTCCAGTTCCTGTCCCCAGCCACAAGGCACATCCCCTTGTCTACTTGCACAGTCAGTTACTCCCAAGTGTTAACTACAGTGCACTGCAGCACGGTTTATCTGGCACCTACTAACCAAAGGCCAAAAACCTTTCTAAGGATGCTCACAATCCCTTAAGCAAGGATCAGTTCCCCGATAAAGCAGCTTAATGCTTTCACAGCCCGTGCTGCAGTTTTCCCTCCCTGAGAGCAAACTTCCTAACACCTCTGTCTCCTTTGCATCCTACTCGGGCTTTCCCTATCACAACTGCAAATACTATTATGCAATGTACGTGAGCACTACATTTCCTATAGTTTCCGGAAGAAAGAATAAACATTGGATTTCATCCTCATTCCACAGCTGCTTGTGGGGAGGGAGGCCTCCCATCCACTGCTTCCTTCCCTGAGGAATTTCGGAGGAGGCGCAGAGCTCTCCCAGCCAGGGCTCCAACTCAGCTGCAGCCGCCCCAGCATGCCCACTGAACCCCAGCAGGCTCTTTATCTGTGCCACTGCACAGGACAAAATACCTGCCTGCTTAGGGAACTGGAGCCCTGAAAGCTGCATTGGCTGTCAGAGGTAAATTAGAAGCACCACCAATTATTGGTGATTGCTTTTTTCCTTTCATTCACTAGGGACTACATCAAGTGCAGATTTCTTTTCAGGGGCTTATTTATAAGCACAGTGCAAATTGACTATTACTAGCATAGACAGTATCCAGCAGAACACTTACTCTCATTTACTTTTTGAGAAGTCTGTGCTTTATCAAGCACCTAAGAAATACCTTCAAGCTTTAGAATAGACATATTAAACTGATTTAGAAAGAATTATGCACTAATAAATTACTAGTGATACTACAAACGTAGTCATTAATGACGAATATTTACGTATTACACCTCTCACAAATTCACCCAGAAGCTTAACTAAGGCCATAAGTCTGAAGAGTTAAATATTTGTTGGTGCTACATGAGGATCTCCTCCACTCAAAGGCTGTCCTCTCACTAACTAGTGAATTTGGTTTGGACTTACAAGATTTGCCTGAAAGTTTAGTCTACCACATGTTAACTAAACTAAGGAAATAGTTCCAAACCCATCAAATTCTCAATTCTTTTAATTTCCGAAGATGCCTCCTGAACCAAACGGGATGGTCATATTTCTGAATTTTGCACCCTTTTTTGGCCAATTTGCTAGCATGTAAACTTCACCTTTGTGTTTACAGGTAGATACAGACAAGTATCTCCTGTTTTTATACAAAACAAAGAACATTATCATATGTTCATATTCACATGATCACCTCCAATTCAAAGCATTCAAGTCCCATTCAGTAAAACATCTCCAAATGCTGAACCTTCCTTATCACTGTATCATACTTCTTAATTAAGCCTGAAATTTAAAGTAAGATTACGTACAAACAAGGTAAAAGTTCGTTCTTTTCAGTATTTTCAGTGGTGTTACTCAGGGTTTCAATATCTCTCCCTCTCCAGCCCCCCCCATAAATTAAAAGGACAAAGCAAAGTGGGCCCCCTCAAAAGCACAACCACTCCAAGTATTTTCAGTGAAGATAGAGACAACTTTTGCCAACAGAAATAATATCATGTTTATTGCCCAATCACACCCTTGTTAGAGAAGGAGAGCAAAAGATTAGTAAAATACAAATATTTAATTATTCACAAGTCATTCAGACCTGTGATGTTTTCCCTAAGGTGTGAACAGCCGGCTACAAAATTTAGACCAGATGTTGCTCTTAAAATGAGCACTGATTTATAAACATGCAGTTTCACCATGACCAAGACAGCTACAAAACTGCACAGCACTAGGCATCTATTTATAGTAAATATTTCTGATGGTGAAGAAAAGTGAAACATCTGGTTCAAGATTATTATGAAACAGATAAATCCCATCATGTAATAACTACAGAGCATAACTTTTCAATAGCACAAGCTGATGTGAGAAAGGGAACCCAGAAGTCTGCACAAAAACACTTTCACATCCATTAGACATTGTTATTATAAAGATGGAGTTTAGAATGACCATTACAAGGCCAATATAAGTTTTTTCAAGCTGTTGACTTTGATGTCTCATTATGTAGAGAGTAACTCAAATCTGCAGATTCACTGGCAGTCGCATCACTGTCTAGTACTAAAAGCAAGCGTGTATTGTTGTAACCCAAATAAGTGTTCACAAATTCAAAGGTAAGGGGGTTTTGTTCTCCCTCATCTACATAAATGGAGACAGCCAGAAATTTTTAACATGGATGTATGCACTAGTAGGAGTATGGCAAGGCTGGATATTGGGACAAATTATATGGATCTGACACTGGGCTGAAAGCAGAGCTTCTGAGTGTGAGCAGTAAGACAGCAGCAAACCCTGCAACAGAACTGCTCTGGCCCAGAAAACTTGAGTAGGAAGGAATCTGAACAGGGCAATACAAAAAGCAGCTGAGTATTTCCATTTGAGAAACCTACTGCTTGCTCAGTGTTTCTAGGCAATAATTCTGACAGATCTTTAGTTTCTCTGGTTCAATGCTCCATCTTATAATACATAGTATGAGCTGTGCCAATACAGTGTATTTTTTAAAAAGAACAACTACAGTTTCTTCCCTAGCCTTAGATACTTAGAACAGCTTATTTGACTGTTGTGTGCTATAGTCAAAGACAAAAATTTTCACCTTTATAAAGAAATCAGACTCAAAAAAGGACTAATTTCTAGGAGATTACATACCATGTTCTCCTGTGAGCCAGATCCAGTCCCACCTTTCCCAATCTCTACTAAAGCAACAACACAATCAGATTTTTTGAGACAGTGTGGGGATATAACAATGCACAAACATCAAATTGAAAAGGAGGTTTAAACTGTTCTTCTTGGGCAAATAGTTACAGTTCAAATTTATCACTAGGAGTAGTCAGATTCAGCAGCATCTGTATTGTTAGGCAAGCCTAGACAAGGCAAGCTTTTCTGCTGGGAATTGCACAATACGCCCATGTCAGTTATCTCTGAGAACAGGTCAGAAACACAGCCATTAGGATTTGCTTAAAAACTGTCAGCCTAACCACTTGGGCAGGATGATGGTCCAGAGAACCTTCTATGTGCCAGATAGTTCTTTCACACCTTCTAGTAGGTCATCACTCCATCACCAACTTCAAAGCCATGCAGTAACTAAGGTTTCTTGAGTCAATTCATTCTTAAATTTTACATCATCCATCTGAACCATAAAAGCAGATTTTCTGTTCTGTCACTGTTGAACTTTTAAGGTACTATTTGTGCCAGTAAATCACTTATTTAAATCTTTACTGCTCATCAGCCTTTGTGAGTAATACAAGATCTTCACAGAAATGGGTTGATGATGATATTTTGGCATTATGAACTGAAGCCAAAGATAAATTACATTTATCATGTGTGTAGGAGACAGGAGGATTTAGATACATACTCCACAACAGTCTGCCCATCCAGTAGCTTAGGTTTTACCTCTTCTTTTAGTAAGACATTTAAAGAATACTAACAATCTATCACAAGCCTATAAAAGTGCTATATCTCTTACACATGTATTTTGAAATAAGTTTCATGTTTCTCACAAATCACAAAGAAACAAGTAACAGCGGCTCAACTTCTCAGCTCCTGCTGTGGTAAGTAATTTGCAAGAACAAATCAAACATAACCTGAGGACCCCCAAAGAAAACTACTTCAAACACGTTATACTGCATTTCTAACAGGAATAGGTGCAGAAGAACTACCTCCAGTACTAAAACTACACATGGGTTAACAATATTTCTGCATTTTTATAGAATGGCTTCCACATAAAAAATTTTCAAACTCAGCATAATTAGAACTTAAAGGGGAAAAATTAAAAAACCTTACTGCTCAAAAAACAGTTGCAAAGATAAGCAAACTAAAGGGCAACTCCTCCTTCCTTTACCATGCAATAAATGTAACGTCTTCAGAGATTGGAAACAAACATCTAGCCTGTTAAAATCTTTCCCCAAGTTAAAGTTAACTAGAGGTGTAACAGCTAACCCAAAAAAACAATTCCTGGGAAAGGAAAACAGCAACATTCTAAGAGGTGGTGAACCACAGTACTATCAAAAGCAATTCCTCACTGCCACACTTGGGAGTGTGCATGTGTACTATCCAGACCACTGAAACGACCTATGGAATTCAACCAGTTCAAGATGCTACAGGGGGCACACACCATTCATTTGAAGTTTCCACAGGTCATTGTAACTATTATAATGATTTTTGATCTTTTTCACTCAAAAACCCATTTAGTCACAAAAAAGACATTGATATCCAGAGGGCCAGCATGCGTATGTGTGAGAGAAGTGTGACATGCATCTGGTTTAAGAATATAAAAATTATGAGCCCAGAATTTAATACTATTTGACATTTTCTGGGTGTTACTGTAACCCACATGTATGTATCTTCACACATAAGCAATGTCTTGCCATCCACACAATCAAAATATTTTACAGAATCCATCTACTACTGAAGTGCTACCAAACATCTGAATAAATGAGGGACAGAAGTGAACTTGCCACATAACCCTTTCAGCATCTGAGCTGCCAGCTGACACAAACTACAACTGCCACCACACACACAAAAACATACTTTTATGCATTTCACATGTTTGCCCTTCTCCACATCAGTCAAGCACCACCACTTGGAATAATTAGTAAAAACTGTCATTATGATACATAACAAAATTTACTTGTCGCAGTTAAAGTTTCAGAACACATCACCTCCCCCCAGCATTTTGTAATTCCAGTCATTTTCTTTTTAAAACAAATATTTTCATTACATATGTTCATAAAAATCAGACAGCAAAAACTTACTAAGAGAATGAGGGTAAAATGTGGTTTTGCATGAGATCATATACTACAAAATGTAAGGGTTTTTTTCATGAATAAACTGGAACAGTCAACAGTATGACACAAACCAAAATACAAGTAACAGACATGATCTAAACTGATTTTGACTGGAACATGTTTATTTAATTCTCAAAATTTCAGTTTATGTTTAAATCAGTCAGCCTTCACCTCATACAAGTATCTCAAAACAGGTGAGTGAAACACATTGGGAGGGGGCTGATCATTTTAATAATAGACAACAAATCAACTGCAGCTAAATTTTTTTCAAGCTTTGACTACTTAAACAGAGTAGTATGTGCTTTTTATTTTTGGGAGAGTGGGGGGAAGGGAGCAGGGGGACCTCTGGGAAGAATGCTAACCTTATGAATTCTTCCTCTGGAATTTTAATTGGTAAATCTATAAGTAAAAACGTACCCAGCTGCAGGGAGCTGCTCCCCAGCCCCACCACAATCACAGAACCTCGGAGCAGTGTGCATGATTCTGGAAACAGAACTCTCCCCTCAGATGCTGCCCAGCCACACCTGAGCTAAGAAGGAGACTCTGACAACAGAAGCTGGATTACGATCTTCCCAATCTGAGAAGCCCGAGTGCCTCTAGAAGACACGCTTATCTCAAAATCTATTCTTTTTATTGCTTCTCTTATTAGACATTTCCTACTCATTTTTGCAGTAAATTTAGCTACACAACAACCTTGAGCTCTATTTTTACATACAGCATTGTTCAAAGAGCTTCCGAAAATTGTATTAGGAAAGAGAGAAAGGCCTTTGAACAATTAAGACAAGCTTCCTAACAGAAAAGTAATCTCAACACTAGCTAGTTTCTTTTCCCCCTTTTTGGAAAAAATCTTCACATGGGGAATTGACACAGATAAGAGCAAGAAATTTTAAAATAAGACATTCAGTGTTTTATGCATCAGAACCAACTGAGAAGAGCATACCCTGGGGATGACACCTTCTAACCTGTAACCAAAGTGCTTTCCAAATGCACGTTGAAGAAGTTACAGCTCAAAAAGAAAGCAAAAATAAAGCTCACAACGTCAACAGCAGATTTGAAACACGGTTTACAATTTCCACATAATATATCCACCATTCTTTACTTATTGACCAATACGCAGGGTCTACAACGTATTACAAGCACTACTGTTTCCCATCTGACTTACAGGCAGTTTTCAATGTAGCAATTAATGTACCATACTTAAATATCGTTGAAAGAAACGTCTTTATATGCACTCACACGGTAACTTGGTTTTTAGTATCACGCTATATTTGGGAGTCCTGTAAACCGACATTCTAAGTGTGTGTGTATATATATATGTATATAATTACATTGCTTCCTTAAAGAGAATTATGTCTCTGAACTACATAACACTTTTTTCTAAATACTTAGATGGTATTAAGTAACAGGCACGTGGGAAGTTATATCTAGTTTTAACACGCAGAAAGCAAGCGAACTTGCCCGGCTTGTGATTTAAAGTCACTTCAGTTTCCACACAAGAAAAAAAAACAATGGCAAAGCAAACTTCCCCAGCCGGCCGCCCCAGCCTTCCCCTGCGGCAGCAGCTCCGACCTCCGCACACCGGAGACCTTCCTTTCCTCCCGCTGCAACCCACACCTGAGCGCCGCGATCCAGCTCCCACCCCCTGGGGAAGCAGAAAGGAGTTCCCCACCACAAGGAAGTCGCAGAAACACGTGCTAGGGGGGCACTTTTACCCAGGCAGGGCTGCGAGAAACCTCCAAGGGGAGAGGAGAGGGGGAGAAAAGAGGAGGCGGGGGGAGAGCGGGGATTCCGCGGTCCCCCCTCCCCACCGAGGTGCGCTCTCCGCGCATCCCTCGCCCACCGGCAGCGCAGGGCACCGCCCCCCGGGGCGCGGGCCGGGCGGTCCCCCCGCAGCCGCTCCTCACTCATTCACTCACTCACTCACCCCTTGCCCGAGAGGCGCTTCCCGATGACAGGCGGCTCCCGGGAAGCCCCCGGCGAGGGCGGGCTCGGCACCCCCGCGGATCGCGGCGCCGGGAGCGGAGCGGGAGCAGCGCCCGCCGCGCTGCGCTCTTATAGCGA